>CM034708.1:95024457-95035174 GCA_020142125.1 Phrynosoma platyrhinos
AATCAGGTGAATGTGAGGTTAAGGAGTGCCTGCTATCAGCTTTGGCTGATATGCCAGCTGCACCCTTTCGTGGAAAGTAGGGATCTTGAAACTATGGTACATGCCCTGGTAACCTCCCATCTTGATTTCTGTAATGCACTCTACATGGGGTGCCTAACTCGGAAATTTCAATTAGTTCAAAACATGGCAGCCAGGTTAGTTACTCGAACATCTAGGAGAGAGCACATTACACCTGTGCTGAAATCTCGCCACTGGCTGCCTATTAGTTTCCGGGTACAGTATAAGGTATTGGTTATGACCTTTAAAGCCCTACATGGCTTGGGTCCAACTTATCTCTGGGACCGCCTCCTTCCATATGATCCTCCCCGTGCACTTCGGTCCTCTGGGAGGAACTTGTTACAGCCTATGAGAACCAGGTTGTCGGTGACTTCCCAGAGGACTTTCTCTGCCTCTGCTCCTAGATTATGGAATGGCCTGCCAGATGAGATCCATCTCATTTCCACTCTTGACTGCTTTAAAAAAGTAGTTAAGACGGATCTTTTCCAGCAGGCCTTCCCTGAATAATATCCCAGTCCAGAAGACAAAAAGATCTGGCCATTGTCCTCCTACCGCCTTGTTTACTGCACTGCGAATTTTTGGCTGTAGTTTTGCCTGTATTGTCTGTAGATTTTAGCCATTGGCATTTTAACTCTGTATTAGTTTAATTTATTTTTAAGAAGAGGGTGTGTTTGAGAATGGACTTGGATTGATTTTAACTTTTGTGATGTTTTTAATTTGTTGTATGCCGCCCCGATTGCGTTGCAGAGGGGCGGGATATAAATTAAAAATTATTATTATTATTATTATTATTATTATTATTATTATTATTATTATTATTATTATTATCTGCCAGGAGCAAAAGTTGACTGCAAAGCAAGATGCTTGCATAGAACAAGAGAGTTCTAGCTTAGCTAGAAATTGGAACAAACTGTGTTTTGCCCTAGTAAAACTGATGAACTCATGCTCAGCAGATATTCTATGAGGCCACTCTATTTGTCAAACAAGTTTGGTATATGGTATTCCACAATGCAATAACCCAAATTCCAGACCTGTGTCCTAGGCTGTATCTGCACTGTAGTTTTGTGAAACCTTCCTTGCCAGAGAGCTCTGTTGCCACAATAAAGTACAATTCTCAAAATTCCATAGCATTGAACCATGGCAGTTAAAGTAGTATCAAACTGGATTATTTCTGCAGTGCACATACAGCCTAGGATGCTGAAGGGGGAAAAAAAAACAAAAGAAAGACAATATATATTATTCTATCATTACAGTTAGACAAGATAATCCTACCACTAAAATTACTAGTAGTCATAGCCACAAATTATTGCATTGCTAGATTTCTTATTGCTCAAAAATATTTTCCATTCTTTAAAAAAAAATATCTATAATTTAATTGTCCTTTAAAACCCACATTACTTTTACAGCTTGGGCTAACTCAGTAACCTTAATAATCTATTCTTCCATCATGGTGCTTCAGTCCATTTCCAGGTTTGAGAAAACAGTGTTCTTGCTGCTGTTATCATACAGAAGTTGTCCATGTTTATTGTCCAATTCTCTGTCCATAATGCCCAGTAGAAACATTTTTGATGAGAATATAAAATCTATATTTATTTTTCTGAATTAACATATACATTTTAGACTAATAACTTTTTGCTTTCGTACAAGTCCACCACATATGGAAAAAAGAGCCTCCTTATCTTGACAACTCCATCATTGATTTAAAACACTCTTATATAGTTTCAAAAACCTAATCATGATTTAATACCATATATACATAATCTTGTATACATTTCCTTATAAATTTCTATCAAAGTAAGTTTTGTCTTTGGTCCATATTTTCCCTCATACATACTTTAGCATACTATGTCCAAAATGTTGTGCCCAACTTATCACATACTCTGTAGATTCATCCATTTACCATTTTAAAAGGCATTTCTACATTGTTTTAATTAAATGATCATCATCCTTACACAATTCTAAATAAAAAGCATTTTCTTCCATCTTTATAGCTTAATATTTTCTTTAAATCTTTCCTTACACTGCAGATAAGTGAACCAGTTAAGATCTTCATTTTCTTAAGGAAAATCTTTCTTGATATGAGCTCTCAAATATCATGTTCAAAATACAAAAGATCATAAAAAAAACAACCATTTCTGATTTTTAACCCATTCTTTCCTTTAAAAAAAAAGCTCCCTGGGGGAGGTGACTGTTAATTTAGGGGAAAGTCTCAGTTTATATTTGTATCAAACTTGTTTAAGAACCTTTCTACTACAATTATTTTAAATATCAGCATGTGCCCTAACTTTATCATACCAAAGATAGCCATGCCAACAAAATCTGAAACTATGGCCTAAAAGTCTCTCATCTCTAAGCAAAATCCACTCTTTCAACCACATAAAATACCAGGCCTTATGATACAATTGAATATTCGGGAGTCCCAAATCACTACTTTCTTTAGCATCATACAACATTTTGAGCTTTATTCTGAGTTTCCTTGCCTGCCAAAGAGATCTGGAAATTTCTTTCTGGCATTGCATGAATTTCTTATGATGATTCACATTTTGCAAATTTAGAAAAAGAAAGGGGGTAATGTTGGAGTGTGAAATCACTTACTTGATTCCTATTTGGGGATTAAAGGTGGGATATAAATCCCATAAATAAATAAATAAATAATTTCTTAAATGATTAAATTATTATTTGCTTTTAATTAAGTCCTTTTTTTAAAAAAAATTGAGAACCAGTAGTACTATATGAATTTTTTTAGGACCAAATCCACTTCATGGACCCTAGTTGGTATTCAATGCTCTGGTCAAACTGGCTAAATCCTGTTGTTTAATTTTAATATATTGTGAATTGATCTGTCTATTCAACCAACAGCTCTAGGACTCACCCTTACACAACTCTATACCTAAAATGTATGTGCTTAAAATCTATTTTGATTTCTGCAAAAACAGAACATCCAAGAAGATGGGGGTTTTCAGTATAGTTTTGTATTGGATTTTTCTTAAAACTATTATAAAGGTACACTGAATACCTGCATAAAGTGAGCCTGTACATTCAGCTTATTTTCTCCACTCATTATTTTCACAAAGTACAAAATAGTACCCAGGAGATTTCAAAGGCACCATTTTTATATCTGATGAACACAGTCAACATTAATAGGATTGCAAGGTTAATAGACTTTAAAGACAAAATGCTTCAGCTTAATGTGATGTGACATAACATAAAATAAAGACATCATCACAATCTCAGACATGAAAACAACCTTATAATTTGTTGCTAGATGGTTATCTGTCATATAAGCAAGCTGTAGATACAACAAACCTAAAATTATGCCTCTGTTCCTAAAGTAGCATCCAGATGTGTTGGACTACCACCTGCATCATCCCCAAACATGCATGATTGTGGAGCTGTAATCTGACAAACATCTGAAGAGCTGCAGATTGGAAAGGGTTGCTCTAAAGCCTAGCTCTCTCTGAGGATCAAACTAAATCACACAAATAACACTTATTTAGAAGAGGTGCTCCCTCAAGTGGTGAAAGATGTTTGTTTATCATTGCACCTACTTTTCATTACCGACAGATTTTGAATTTAGCATGCTTTGTTTTGTGATTAGTCATTGGAAGATAAATATAGGCTTAATCTGAAAGTCTGATCACTGAGTCTCATATCTCTGAAGAATTCCCATAGCTGGAGGGAAAACCATGTTAATCAAAGGGAATACGCATGCCTCGTATCACTTCGCCTGACCCCAAGGGGGGGAAATCCATATCTTGTTTTTACCTCTTCAGATTGCAGGTGAAGCTCACAAAAAGCTCTTCTCAAGAAAGGGGGAATCCCTTCACATATAAAATAAAATGTGAAGGAGAAAGATTCTAGTTCACCTTTCTCTTTGATGTGCTCATTTTCTGTAGGTAAGGATGTTTCAGACCCTAAAGATACTGTGAGATTTTATCACATGAGCTCCCAAGTCAAGTCTGAGTTTACTGTGGCTTAGGTAAGAACTAGGTCTACCAAACACAACTGATCTCAGGATCCAGGGTCAGATAACATGAGGTTTTTAAGGGCTGTGATTTTCCCCCCAAACAAAATGCAGGAAACTATTAATATAACTAAATATGTGTCTGAGCCAGCACGGTGTAGTGATTTGAGCATACAACTGCAGCTCCAGAGACCAGGGTTTGCCACTCAGTCATTGAAGCCCACTGAGTGACCTTGGGCAAGTCACACTCTCTCAACCTCAGAGGAAGGCAAAAAACCCATCCCCATCAAATCTTGGCAAGAAAACTGAAGAAACTGCCTGAAGGCACCATAAGTCTGAAATGACTTGAAGGCACACAACAAGAAAATGTGTGCTTCCTTTTAGATATGTATTCTCATATCCTCTATGGTACTGTTATTTTCATACCCTCTACTAGATACTTATTTTTCTTCTCTCTCTCTCTCTGTATTCAAATAGCTATAATGAGTATTAACTCCCTCATGTGCTTTATATACACAAAGATTAGCAGTTGTGTTGCCAGTGTATGTAGTAGTTTTTGATGTTGTTTTCAAGAAAAAGAATTTGATTTTGAAATTCCAAAACTTCCAAAACATGTTCTTAATGTACAAAATCCCAGACATATATAAATGGAAGAAACTAGGACTTCTAATTAATGTGTTTAGGATCAGGATATGACACACAACTGTTTCCACTAGATAGATATGTATTTTATTAGAAACATAGATGTCGATCATGATATTTCTAAAACAATGGTTGGAATCCTCTTAGATGGCATATACCAGCATATCTGGGGGTTACACAGTATATGTACTTTTGGGGACATTGCAAAAGATGGTCTCTAGCATCTCCTCATGAGGCATTTTGTTGGTTCCAGGGCCACTCCTATACTAAACTAATGATTTGGGGCATAGTGCACCCAGGAGAAAGAAACAGCCATTGAAATCCTGGGCCTCCAGTGTACTCTGTGGTACACTCAGTGCACTCCTCTCATAGAATTGCTCATTGTTTTCTGAATACATTGAGTAGAAAAACATTAATTCAATGTGTTTTCCTAAAAGAAAAAGAGGCAAAGTAAAATTCAGAAAAAGAATTAGCAAAATTGTTTCTTAAATGCAAGTTCTGCTATACCTCCAGTGGCCTTGAAAAATAATAATAAAATGACTCAAAGTTCATTTTTATGAAAATGGGAAACACTTTTGATTAGATAATCAATAAATCAGTGAAGTAGAAAAAATGACAGTCAACAAGTTAGCATTAATTGCTGATATAAAATTAGATGAAGAATGAAAGCTTGTCTTTATCCTTGGTGATTACCATCATAAAGATATTTCAGGGGATAAATCACTGTGACATTTATGACAGCATCACAACCTCCTGGGAATTTATTACGAAAGAAAAACTACACTGTTGCTAAAAGCTGGGGTCAAAAACGTTCTTTGCCTCAACACTTTGGTTGTCACTTAAATCTTTGTGTATTAAAACAGAGTTATGTTATATATTTTTCTTTTTTTCTTTTTATATTAGTATGTTTTTTCTATTTTTCTGTTTCTGTTATTTAATAAAAAATTTAAAACAGAGTTATGTCAGTGTTAGCTGTGGTAAATCACACTTTTCTGAGATGTTTTCTATTTCCTACACTAATCTTAACACAATTGCAGCTGGATGGCAGAGGGATTCATTCTGAGGTAACATTTAAGTATAGGCATATATGTTACGTGTTCTGTTACTAGATGCTTAAAAACTGAGTTCTATAGTGTTTAGCTTTATTATGGCTATATAATTTTAATAGGTCCCTGAATAAATGTTAGCTTCCATTTACCATTTTATTAGTCTAAATTGTTTCAGTGTTAACAGATAACCACACGGACAAAACATCTGAAACTATGCATTGAAGATGCTATAATCACAAAGATGAAAAAATAAGGTCCTTCGTAGTCAAGGACCTTATGAAGAAATGTAGCAACCTCAGATTGAATGACCTGTTCTTTTTCAAGCAAGGCTTTCCTGCTTAAACCGGAGGGATTACTACACACGGCTTTTAAACCACAATTAGATGTGGAAAAAAGTGGCTTTCATGATACTTACCACACAGCAATACCTCCAACCCATAGCTTCTATGTCCTCCAACCATGATTAGGGGATCCTTTTTCATTGACAGAGAAAACTTGTCAATGAACTGTCAATCAGGTGCAAAACATTGCTGCTAGGGCAGTCATGTGGTATCAGTGTGCCCTCCTCTCTAAATCCTTCCTTCCCCTTGCTATTCACAAACATCCTGGTTGCTTTCCCCCCCCCTTTCTATTTCTTGTCTTTCTGCCTTAACTACATTTTGATCAACATACTTTTCTCTTAGTTTTAGCTCACTCTGTTATGTGGCAGATTTTTCCTAGTTAGATGCTAGATGAACAATTGTCCAGTGGAGTGGACTTGAAAGATAACCTAATAGATTTACTCTAAATGCTTATTCAAAAATATACCATATTATATTGAGATGCAGTAGGAGTCCATGCTGCCTGCTTCCTTTCAAAGGTGGACCTATAACTATCTTTTTCATGTAGACATAATTCAATCTACCATGAGCACACAAATTCAGTTGTAATCCCAACTTCACATTTAAAAAAAAATCCTCCTTGCTTCCTTTTGGAGTTTTGGTGATATACACTTTCAGTTTTCCAGTTTTCATGGATAGTTAACTATTGTTCTATGGTAATATTCTTACAATGTCCTATAAATACCAACAGGGCTTCACTTGGGATCTCAACAGAAAAAAAAGGCCTTTTGTTGGCAATTGAAGCCAGATTGTTGAAGTAATCTTTTAGGGCTGTTGTGTGGATGACTCTGGCCTTCCAGATATTTTTGGTCTACAACTCTCATCATCTTTAACCAGCATAAGCAAAAGTGAGGGATTATACAAGCTATCAATCCACCCATCCCAACAACAACAACAAAACATCTAGAGGTTCACAATTGCCTAGCCCAGCTCCATGACATGGATAACTTTGGTAAATTGGGAATAGGGACAACAATGAGAGTCAAATTATCTGCATGGCCAAATTAGGAAAATGGGTTGTTTTTAATACTTTAACATTTTATTAGCTTTTAGGCTTTTGCCATAGAATCCTGGGATATAATATTCAGTGTTTTTGCTCCCACTGAATGGTCCAGTTACTCCAATGTCTATCTTTTTATTGTTCTAAGAACCTATTAATGTGTTCTTATTCATTACAGGTCATTTACAATAATACATGAGAGCTGACATAGAACCAGAATATCCTGCATGAAACCCCTCCTCCTTAATAATATGTCCTTAATAATAATATTTGCATGGTTTGATGTTTTTCTGAGACATTGAGCCTTCTCTGTCAGAGAGCTCTGGTGCCACAATAAGCTACAGTTCCCATGATTCCTAGCACTGAGCCAGGGCAGTTGAAGTGGACTCAAGCTACATTATTTCTGGCAGTCTGTAAAGGCCCTATGTTGGCATAAATAGATGGCTCCATTTGCATGGTTTGTTGTTGTTGCTAACTGCTGTTATGGTATGTTGACTTCAACTTATGGTGATGCTATGATTGAGAGACCTCCAAGTCACCCTATCACCAGGTCTTTCAGTCTTGAGACTGTGTCTTCCTTGATTGAGACTATCTTTCTGTAATGTGGTCTTCCTTTTTTCTTCCTACCTTGTTCCTTGTAGCCTCAGTTTAGTAATCATGGCTTCTAGAAAGAGTTCACGCTTGCTTTGCTCTAGGACCCATTTATTTATCTTTTTAGGTTTCCATGGTGTCTATAGAACTCCTATCCAGCACCACACTTCAAACGACTTGGTTTCTTTCCTATCAGCTTTCTTCATAGTCCACCTTTCACAACCATACATAGAAATGGGAAATACAATGGTGTGGAAAATCCTAATTTTAGTATTCAATGATATAACTTTACATTTCAGGATCTTGTATAGTTCTTTCATAGCATGTCCTAGGAGATTATCACGCTGCTTTTTTTATTGATCTGGGCATGGGCTGAGACGGTGTAAAAACAGATGTTATCGCACAGCTTCGTGCCCAGATCAGAAGCATTCTGTACCTGACTGGGACTTCTCCTATAATGAGCAATGAACAGATAAGAATCATTTTTAGCTTAGTATGGGAGAAGTCCCAATCGGGTATGGGATGCCTCTGATCTGGGCACAAAGATAGGCAATAACATCTGTTTTTGCACCATCTCAGCTTTCACCCAGATCGGGAGAAAACAGCCAGTGCAATAATCTCCCTAATCTTTCAATGGCTGAACCAACATATGGAAAATCTTTAACTATTTCAATGTCTTCATCGTCTGCTTTAAAACTATGTAAATCGTCTTTGTAGTGATGTGAGTGCTGGGAACCAGGGTTCAAATCCCTGCTTAGTCATGGAATCCCACTGGGTGATCTTAGGCAGGTCACGCTCTCTCAACCTCAGAAGAAGGCAAAAGCAAACCTTCTGTGAACAAATCTCGTCATGAAAACCTTATGTTAGGGTCACCTTAGGTTTGCCATAAATTGGTAATGACTTGAAGGCACACACAGCAGCAACAAAAGCAATAAATAATCTATGGTAATTATTTTGTTTCCATAATGTTCAACTGTAAATGTGTCTTTGTACTTTTTGCCTTAACTTTCTTCATTAACCATTCCAAGTCTTTGCTATTTTCTGCTAAGTAGTAGGCGTTTCATCTGCATATCTTAAATTGTTGGTGTTCCTTCCTCCAATTTTTACATGGCCTTCCTCTGAGTCTAATCTAACTATACATATGATATGATCTGCATAGAAGTTAAAATTCAACCTTGCCTGTCCACTTTGCAAAATGGAACCCATTCCCTTTCTCTGTATTCTGTCTTGGTACATGTTATGCACCAGAACAATCAAATGTTGGGGCATACCCATTTCTTTAAGAGCAATCAATGGTTAATCATGATCTGCATAATCCAAGGCTTTGTTATAATCTATAAAATACAGGCTGTTTTTCTTCTGAATTTTTTTAGCACACTCCATTGTCTAAGGTATGTTTGCAATAAGATCCCTAGTATCTCTTCCTTCTCTGAATCCAGCTTGTACATCTGGCATAGATTCTCTCTCTGTAGCTTGAAGCAATTCTATTAGTATACCATCTGTTCTTGGTGATTTATTTCTTCAAGTTGAATGAGTGCACCTTTCACTTCACTCTCTAAAATTGTAAGTTCATCTCCAAATGGTTCTTCCTTGAATGAATTTGCTATTCTTTCATTTCTTTTGCCATTCTTCCTTGAATGAATTTGCCATTCTTTCATTGTCCTTCAGTAGATTGTGTCCATCATCTTTTTATTTGTACTTGATCATGTAATGTGCTCCTCTGCTGGTCATTTAGGGTCCCCACTCTTGATTTAAATTTCCCTTTGATTTCTGTGATCTTGTGGATGATGTTTCTTATTCTTCCTTTTTTGTTGCCATCTTCTGTTTTTCTGCATTGATTATTATAGTAGTTCTCTCTGTCTCTGTGCACACATTGCTGAACAGTTCAGGGTTCTGACCCTATTTCTGTCACTTTTGCTTCTCCTCTGTACTTAACTGCTTGAAGAGTTTCATCTGTCATCTATTGAGCCTTCTCTTTCTTTCTGACTGAAGATAGTGTCCTTTTGCAATGTTCGCAAAAATAGCAATGTTTATACATTCGATTTCTTGTTTTACTATGTCTAGCTTTCCCTAATTCATGAGTCTCACATTCCAGTGAGCAGTACTAGCAGTACTGCTGTCTTTCAGCATAGCCCCTTGCCTCACAGAAGCATGAAATCCTACCACCTCAGAAAGGACGCATGAGTAAAATGACTGCAAGTACTGTGACAACAGGGGCAGTAACAGAGAATGGCATTTCTGTCAGGAAATAAAGTTGCCCTGGCTAGCTTTCTCAGACAAGGGAAGTGACTTTCTTTGGTATCCCTGCAACCAATAAACATTGCTTCACAAACTGTCTTACATTTGGCATAATATATCATTACATCACTGTATATTTCAATCTTACCTGATATGTTTATGTATAAAAATAATTTGATAGAATTATCAACATGCAGATGTTATTCCATGATATCTCATTAAGTAAAATTACTGGGAGATTTATTGCACTTTTAACCATATTCCAGTTGGCCATAAATCAGTTTCTGCTAATTCTGGAAACATAATTTGGGGGTATAAATATAATCAATGATGTTCCACCATAGTTAAAGACTTGATGAAAGTGGACCTCTCACTTCAACAATATTATGCAAGCATCCATCCAGTGTTCAAATCATTTGGGGAGTACTGGGGCTTTTAATAAAACTGAAACCCTTCTACTTTCTGGGCCCCCATTTTAGCCAAACCAGGTTTCTCATGGATTTTTGAAAGCAATAACCCAGGACATCACAAAAAATAACAATAACAATAGAATTACAGAAGACTTGACTCCTCTATAATTTGGACACTGCATCCATCCCAATTTTCACTATTCTTACAAGCTTATGGCACTAGTACCTGTAACATTCCCATCGAGTCCCTGGAACATAACAATATGGGAACGGGTGTTACTGCATTAGACTATTGATAACATAATTGTAACATTATGAGAACACATATTATCGCATAATTGTACCGGTACCAGCACTAAAGTAGTTCCTCAGCCATCCCTCATTGG
>CM034708.1:95040869-95051865 GCA_020142125.1 Phrynosoma platyrhinos
CAGAGCAGTGGAGGACAGAGGGTCTTGGAGAAGTCTCATCCATAGGGTTGCCATGGGTCAAAATCAACTCGAGGGCAGTTAAAAACAAAACAAAACAAAAATATTCTGTTATAATAAAAACAGACATATCTCAAATATGAAATTACAGTGGGCTCTTGATATCTGCTGAGGTTTGGTTTCAGGACTCCCCATGAATACAAGATCCATGGATGCGCAGTTCTCATTAAATATAATGGCATAATAAAATGGTGCCTCTTATATAAAATGGAAAAATCAAGACTTGCTTTTTGGAATTTATATTTTATTTAATATTTTCAAGCCATGGATTCAGTGGCTACAGAGAGCTGACTGTAACACTGCTCTCAAAGATGAGAAGTAAAAGCCAACTAGAAGTCTTCCCTGTCTTTTTTTTAAATAATTTTTATTTCAATTCAGTAAATCAGTCATTAAAACAAACCATCTAACACTCATATACATTCTTTTCCCATCATATACATCTTTTACACCCTTCTTCCCTTCATCCCCTCGTTCCGTCTTCTTCCCTTTCATTCCCTGTCTCCTTCTCCTTCTCCTTCTCCTACTCCTTCTCCTTCTCCTTCTCCTTCTCCTTCTCCTTCTCCTTCTCCCTCTCCTCCCCTTCCTCTCTCCCACTCCTCTGTTCACACGAACCTTCCATTCTCAACATACTCATACCCTCAACTACTTTCTATATCTTCCTTACTCATCTCACTCCTGCCTTTTTTCAACATGTCCATGATTCATAAACAGAATATTCTAATCTGGGCAACAGGGGAAAAATAATGAACTACTTTATAAAGCATTGTGTTTTTAAAGCCTAATAACAGAGATCAAATTTGCTTGAGTCACAGCAACTTACCATAGTGGCAGTAATGGGAATACACAGGGAATGTTTACGGGGAGGTTTACAGGAACTACAATTTATTCTTACTTTTCCTCTGATTCTCTCCAATAAGTATCCTCCTGAATACACTTTCTTCTCACCCAGCCTTTCTTCTCTTTTGGTTGCAGAGTTAAAAGTACTATACAGGGGAGAATGTACAAGCTTTAAAGTTAAGACTCCCCTCTTGCTTACTGATTCCCTTTGGCTTGAGGCTACAACCACCTGAACATTAATTCCCTTTAAATAACCTCTAGTTCCATGCAAAGGTGTTGAGACAGCTTGACTCTGTCTGCAGGAGCAAATTAAACTGGCCTTCCCCTATCCTCTCGGTAAGGAGTCTGTACAATGCAGGGACAAATCCCTGAGTTGGGAACAAACTGTCCAGATGACATCCAGGCCATTCAGCACCAAACCTAGGGTACCAGAGACTTCTGTTCTGACACTGGGCAGCTATTCACACACATGTTCCACAGGTCACTTCGCTGTGAAGTGAGAATGAGTCACTCATCCATGTGATCAAGGCTGGGCACAACATTCTGATTTCAGAAGTGACTGACTTGCTGCCACCACCACTGCCACCACAATACATGCATTCAAATAGCCACCCCATGTCAGGAGCAAGGTAACAGGGGGAGGACAAGATAACTCCAGGGCCAGGATACTTTGGAGACAGACAGCACCATAGGCAACATTTTGGACAAGATCCAAATGGACTTCCACTGGACACCACTGCTTCTGCTGTAAATGACAACCCTCCTTCTTTTCTACAGTCCCCTTCCACTGCACCTTTTTTAAAAAAGCATTCCAGAATACCATCTGAAGAAGGATTTTGGGACAACAAGGGCCTACAATGGTAGGGAGGAAAGATGAAAGTCTCAGTTTCATTGGTATTGGATACAAAAGCATACCACTGGCTCTTGACCTGTATATCTTAAGTAGAAGATTTAAATTTCAGGGTACAAATCCTAGTGGTACATTTACACCAGCAGGTCCACTTTTTCTAGGTCATGCACTGGTAGCAAACATAAAGGAGAGAAAAAACTTGCCAGCTCCACAGATCCTATGTCTGCTTTTGCTGCATTCATAGTCACTGCACTCACAGTCTTGTTCCTACTACCTATACCTTTACAGTTACTCCAACCTAGTATGCTATGTGGGCTTCCATTTATATCAACTACTACCACCAAAAGTGTGGACTTCCACAAACCTCACTGGTATCAGCTCTGAGGGCTTCCACTTATCCCCAACTCTGCTACCAATGTGAGGTCCTCCTCCTGATCCACCACTATGGGCTGAAATGTGGGGCCATGGTTCTGATGCAAGACTTAATCCATTTAATATCTTCACTGGAAACCATTCACTTCCACCGTGGACACCATGTGTCTGAATTTAATCTTCCATATGTAGCATTCTCAGAAGCTCAAGCATATAATACAAACATGATTTATTAAACAGAAAATGAACATAATATCACAGATCACTTATTTAATATATCTAAATCCTGAGTGACATTAACTCTAATTCAAATCTGTCACTCATGGTCCTAATTTCAACATCTGTATCTCTCACTCATATCCTAACTCTCACCCTGACTCTAACTAATTTTTATCTCAGACCTTGACTAACTCCCCTAACATTTCCAACTCTTCTACTCACCTATGACAGACTTCTATTCCTAACCCTGACAGACTCAACTCCACTCTGACTGCCAGACACACTTGCCTTTTTAAAATCCCCTCAGACATTTAGCCAATCACCAGTCATTTCCAACATTTCATACTGTCATCACCTTCCAACAGATACTTTACCTTATTACATTTGCTGTACATTACCACAATGTCAGCCCTCTCTATCCATGGATCTTTTATTCACAGATTCAAGCATCCATGGTTTGAAAATATTTTAAAAATACCTTATTTTCCTGCGTATAAGACTCCTTTTAACCTGCAAAATCTGTGGTTAAAGTGGGGGGGGTTGTCTTATACGCTGGGTATAAGGATAAGGAGGATGGAGGTGCTAAAACTTTATATTTTGACTGGAAAAATAGGGGGTGTCTTATACGTGGGTCATCTTATACGCCGGAAAATACGGTACATAAATTCCAAAAAGCAAACCTTGATTTTGCCATTTTATATAAGGGACACCATTTTACTATGCCACTGCATTTCATGGAACTTGAGCATCCACAGATTTTGCTATCCACAGGGAGTCCTGAAACCAAACCCCAGAGGATACCAAGAGCCTACTGTACTTTGTTGTTGCTGTGTGCTGTGTGTGAAAATGAGATCCTCAATTAAGACTGGGGACCCATGTCTTTAATCCGTTTCAACAGCAATAAAACAATCCACCTTCAAAGGGTCTTCTGGATGAATCATTGCTCTGCCCTTGCCTTGTTCCAAATCAGAACAGTGACCTTGATATACCACCAGCTTCAGAGGCAGTATGTTTCTTGATACCAGATTTATTGTAGAAACATAGAGCTGGAAGAGATCTCTAGGGCTATCTAGTCCAGCATCCTGCCATGCAGCAATACACACCAAATGTCAGACTACAAGTAGGGCATGAGAAGGGTGGTGGGCTCCCATTCACTGAGAGGTAGCTATCCAACATGTGTTTCAGGACCTCTAGTTAGAAAAAGCGACCTATCCCCTCAAAACTTGTAACTTTCACTCCCTACACACTTTAAAAGTAAACCTTTGGGAAATACAAAATCCAAGGTTGCCTCCACTGTCAGTTCAGAAGTGTGTGTGCCTCAATTATAAGAAGTTTGAGAAACAATGTTCTCACAAACTAGAAGTCAATGTATATTATTGGCCATTTTAATGTAACTATTTGGCAGCTTTGTACTGGGGTTTTGTACCCTGGAAAGACTGTTATAGGTTGGAAAATCTTTGTTCAAGCATATTCCAACAGAGTGTGATCTCTGCTGCTCTGTATCTACAGAGAGGAAAACGAGCACCACCAGCAGCAAATATGAAGATAGCGACGGATGCTATCTGCAGAAAAGCAAGAAGAAGAAGGTACCACTTCAACAGCTTTCAGCAAATAGCTGCAGCACCAAAACAGAACGCCCTAGAAGCAGCTGTTCCACTGCTAACTTGATGGCCAAGAAGCTGGTCATCCGAATGCTGATTGTGATTGTGATTTTGTTCTTCATATGCTGGACTCCCATTTTCAGTGTCAACACTTGGCGTGCCTTTGACACGGCAACAGCAAATCTGCTTCTTTCAGGAGCTCCCATCTCCTTCATCCATTTGCTGTCCTATACATCAGCCTGTGTGAATCCCATAATCTACTGCTTCATGAACAAGCGCTTCCGCATGGGTTTTCTGGCGACTTTCACGTGCTGTGCCAAGCAGAAACTTCCAGTGGTTAGAGCCGAGATGGCAGAAGATGAGGAAGGGAAGACCACTGGAGCATCACTTTCCAGGTACTCATACACAAACATGTATATGTCTGCTCCTCCATGAACTTGACAGACATGAAGTCGGGGGACATTATGGATTTTATTTCTCCTGCAATTGCCTTGATGTGATTAATCCATCTATCATACCTTTGTACAAATATGCTTAAGTAAACTGAGTGTATGTAGGAGTAGAAGATCAAGCAAACAAGAATTTATCAAAGTCTCCCCTCGACAGAAAGACCTTTCAGCTTCTAATTTCAAACAACTCAGAAGATATCTCAGAAAAAAATCAGTAAAGATAGCCCTTAGGTTCTGTATTGCTCATAAACGCAAACACCTGCCCAAAACACTAATAATTTATCTTAGTAAATACTCTTCATGAGAACTAGCCACAGCATCTGCTTCAACTTTGGAATTAGGTTCTCCAAAGCAAAAGCTTATCTGTATCAAGGTTTGGATTGTTATATTCTAAGTCCTGCATCCCTCAACAACTGTTAAATCAAAATTCTATTAAAAAAAAAAAGTTGCCATTTTGGCTGCTAGCTTTAGTGCCTTGAAATTATCGTCATGAAGGATAAGAAAGAACATAGCAATATCAATCAGAAGGGTAATGGTGATTTGAAGTAGCATTTTTAAAATGTTTTTCTTGGAGCATGAATCATCATGCCAGTACATTTTGACTGCATACCCTATGCTTGATTAGATGCTTACTCTGGCATCCTGGTTCCAGCTGTGGCAACCAGAGGTTTTGCTTTCAGACTACAGCCCAATTTTTCATCTACCTGCCACTTTGCTGCCATCAAGCACTTTTCAGAATGCACTGCATCTAAACATAAAGGTTCTATTTCAATATTATGCTGATAGCTGTTGACAGAACTGTCATCCACACCTTTGTCTAACCCCTTTCAAACCTCATTTTTTAAATTTTCTTTTTCAACAATTCATCAGTTAGCATCCATTTCAAAGTAGGTGCACTTTGATAAGGCTAAAAGAAATGGCAAGTCAACATTTGTGATCAAGAACTCATTATTAGCTTTAAAAGCAACTTTTCAGATCTCTTTTTGTCATACCTCACCATAGTAACATGTCAGAACAAACATCTCCAAAATACACGTTCACACACCTTTTCAATACCTTGCACCCCCTCAGTGCTTTTTAACATTTAAAAAACAACAGCCTATTTTTCCAAACTAAATGTGAACTTCTGGCCACCCTTACATTTTTGTTTATGGGTCATTGTTGGGTTTGGGGGAGACATTTTTGGAAGTCTGTCCACCCCCTCTCCCTAGAGGATCACAGGCTGGACCAAGACATCTTACTGCCTGAGGCACAGCTTCCAATAACACTGTCAGCTGGTCCCCCTCGTATGTATGTTTGTCAAATTATTTTGCTCCACAAGGCAGAAAACTGAGTGCCTCTCTCTTCTCATTGACAGTAAAATGTCGTGTGCCTTCAAGTCGTTCTCGACCTTATAATGACCCTAAGGTGGGTTTTCTTGGCACAATTTGTTCAGAGGTTTTCTATTGCCTTTTCCTGAAGCTGAGAACATGTGACTGCCCAAGGTCATCCAGTGAATTTCCATGATTGAGTGAGGATTTCAACCCTGGTCTCCAGAGTTGCAGTCCATCACTGACACCATTACACTATGCTGGCTTCTGGTACCATAAGCTTTCATAGACTTGTTCTACTTCCTCAGATGCATGGAGACAACGAGAGTTTATGCTACAACATCTTTTGTTCAGGTGCTTCAAGATCCCTTTGCACACTGATATTCCAGACTAACATGGCTATGTCTCTGAATTCTATGAGAGCTATACTTTGAGTATTTTCAATGTGTACTGGAAATACTATTTATAAATCTAAGCTGTTAGTGTTGCTTCATGAAAAAGTAATTCATTGTTATTAATAATTTCTGTCATTTGAAAAGTAATGTGTCAAGATGCTCACCATTCAGTAATACATTGCTTTTCTCAAAAAGACCAAAAATGACCCCAGACCTCTCACATGTTCCACAAAATAATGTATGAAAACAATGAGCAACACATCATGTAAATCAAAACATTTGCACTCTTATTGTTATAATGCAAAAAGTGGTATTCATTGCTCCCCTAAAAGTAACAAGTAACACTGTGCCATTTCATGGGTTACCTCAAAGTTCTGCAGTCAAAGTTTTGAGACTATGTCTATAAAGGATGTTGACAATAGAAACTTCTAAGCAAAAATACAAATGTACACACACTGTTTTGTATCATTGTTTGACCGCTATGGCTTTCCAGATGTTTTTGGGTTGCAACTTCCATAATCCATCATCATACAAAATAATAATACAAAATAAAATTGTAAAAAAAAAAAGTACATGGGCCTTCTGAAGAAATAGTGAAGTGCCAAGGAAGCAGCTAAGGACTTTATCACATGAGAATTAAAGCAAGACTTTAGTGTATTTGGACAGTACTTATCACTCAACATCATGTTTATTCAGTTGATGCTTTGCATTTCCTTTATTTCTGTAGTGAACATTTTCATTGTTAGGGAAAAACTCTCAATAGGCTTCTAATATTGCTCCTATTGTATTAGTCCTCCTAGTGTAATAAGTCCCTTCTGTGGCAGTAAAATGATTGATGGAAATTATATGGCATAAGGAGCGTGAGATTCTCCTTCTCTTCTCCTTCTCTTTGCCATTCCCAAGCAGGTTGAAATTGTTTTTACTCTATGCCTTTCAGGTTTTTTTATTTTCATTTTCACTGTGAGAATGTAATTACAGCAAAAGTAAAAAAATTTTAAAAACACACAAAAGGAATAGAGTAAAAACAACCTTGGCAAAGGCACACATGAATTGAAAGGCATAGAAGGTGGGGTTATGGAGCCAGTGCAGAAGAGACCATGGATTGCCAAAATGGCACACTTATGCAATTGAAGAGAAGTGTGATACTGAACATTTTCAAACTGTTATGTTCCCATTTGCTTCACAAACACAATTGTTGTGAGAAAAAAAGCTGGCGTGATAAAGTCCCAGGTTAGGGATTTCCTCAATCTCACCTAATAAGTAAAAGAGAAATAGGCTGTAGGTTGAAATACAAAGTGAAAACCAAGGTGGAAGCAAACTGAACTAGACTAAAGTTGAACTCAAGACTGAATGGTGAGATATTTTTTTTAAATGTAGAGTACCAGGAGGAATAAGGAAGTGGCCGGGAAGCAACTGGACTAGAAATCTGAAAACATGTTATTTCCATGGTGTCAGGGATCTTGCTGTAAGTACTTGAACAGATGTAATAACAAGCTCAAGAGGCTGGCAGCTTCTGCACAGTCCCTGTGTATGTATGTACCTTAAAGTCACCTGTTGACTTTTATAGCAATAGCAATAGGAAGTACATTTCTATACTGCTTATCAGTGAACTAGCACTCCCTAAGCAGTTTACAATGTGTTAGCCAATTGTCTCCAACAAACTGGGTACCTATTTTATTGACTTATGAAAGAATGGAAGGCTGAGTGGACCTTGGAGCCCTCTTCTAGGATCGAACTTACAATATTATGGCTGCAGTATCAGCATTTAACCACTGCGCCACCAGGGCTCCTTTTGTTGACCCCATGGATTTCACAGGATTTTCTTGGGCACGGAATTGTTGTTGTTGTTGTTGTTATTTCTCACTCACCTTCCCCATGGATCGAGGCGAGGGAGTACTGAGAGATGTTTTTGCCAGTTTCTTCCTCTGAAATAGAGCCTATAGCACCTGGACTTTGTTGGTGGTCTTCCATTCAAGTAATAAGCAGGGCTGACCCTTCTTAGTTTCCAAGATCAGATAGAATCCAGTGCCCTTAGCATATGTTGCCTCTGTGGACCAAAAATGCCTGAAGGGAAGAAATTCTAGCTGTGGCTATTAGCGATATTGGATTATTGGAACAGGTCACTTGGTTGGAATGATTTCTCTTCCTTTTGATAGCTCCTTTTAAACCCTTGGATCTGTATCTGATGTGAATTATTGTTGATGCAATTGCAATACAATAAATTTTCCAGTGATAGAAAAAAACAACACATGCTATCTTTAGAAATGAAAACAAAAACAACAACAAACCCTTGGGTCTGGAAGTGTCCCTTAAGAGAATCCAAGGGTGCCAAAACTCTCTTGTCATTGGATCCTTGAGCAAAGCTAAACAGGGGGGCTTAGTCTCTGCTGGTTCTTTCTACTACACAGGGGTTCTTAATGTTAATGGCTTTTAATAGCTTTACAATGCAGGAACAGTGAGGCTTCTATTTACCAATTTTGTATAAAGAATAAAGCATTTGTACATATCTGGAATCCTGATCACCTTTTTGCGAAAGAAGGAGAAGCTCCTCCTAGTAAATATGGTAAAGCAAGCAAAGCTAGATTATATTGAAGGAAAAGAAGAAGCATAACAAGTCATTGTGCTCTGTTCTCCAGACTTAAATGGATTTTTTTTTTGTTTTAAATTTGATGACTGAGTTACAGCATTCTGTGCATGCTATATAAAAATGCTGTATAAAAATGCCTTAATGAAAGGATCACCATGCTTTGTCCACTCATTTTTATGGGACACTCACTCAATATAAAAGGTCTTAGCATTACACAGAGCACAAGATCTCGAAAAAATACAGCATAATCAGCTGATCTCCATTAAGGCAAGAAACCATTGGCAAGCTTGTGAAAGAAAAAATTGCTTTATATGTAGATTTGATCTTTGAAATAGGTTATTATCAGCATTTATTGTTATTTTCCCTGTATGCGTGGCTGTATTCGATTTGATGGTGAAAAGGTCTTATTATGACTCCATGGGAGACAGACAGCTAGACAGACCTCTTGCCTTAATATGAACACACTGGTTATGTTATATTACAATTTAGGGCTTTTGTTGGGTGTGCTGTATTGCATGAAATCCTGTCATCATCCAGCATTTTCTCAGCGGTTCTTCCATCAGACTGCAGAGGTTCTTTTATCTCTTTAAAGAGGTGCAGTTTAACATGTTGTGGTGGCCTACAATTTTTTTCTGACTTACAGCTACCCTAAGGTGAACCTATCACAGGGTTTTCTTGGCAATATTGGTTCAGAAAGGGTTTGCCTTTGCCTTCCTCCAAAATTGACTGAATGTGACTTGCCCAAGGCCACCCACTCTCCACAGGTGGGTTTGAACCTTGGTCTCCAAAGCCCTAGAGTCCAATGCTCAAACCACCACACTCTGCTGGCTCCTGGTTTGACATGAGTAATATGATACTGGTAACGTAAGTGTATCACAGGGCAACATATATTTGTTTTTTAAAATTGTTGGTGAGTAGCTTTTTATGATGCTGTTTATGTTAGCTGATCTTTTCATTTAGTGCTATCAGTGGATCTAATTTAAACAGGGCTAAGTCTGTAATCCAACACAATGGAATTTGCAACCACAAGGTAATAAGCTGCTAATTTAAAATGGCTCTGGAAGAGATATAGGAGAATTCATGGAGCTAAGGTTTACAACAGTTGTTAGCTATACCAGCTACTGCTGAGAGACACTATGGACATTATCACACGGGGAGTCGCGGGGAAAAAGTGGAAATAAACCAGACAAGCAGAAGACTTTAATTTACGGGATTTGTAAATCCTCAAAAATCCCGAAAATAAAAAGATCAGGTTTTCGTTTGAATTAACCCCCTTTTAAATTCGAATTTAGTTATCAGATGAGGCGGAACAGGACAAATCCCATAAATTAAAGTCTTCCGCTCGTCCGGTTTATTTCCACTTTCTCCCCACAACTTCCCGTGTGATAATGTCCTAAATTGTAGTTGTGTGCCTTCAAGCTGTTTCTGACTTATGGTGAACTATCAGTTTTCTTGGCAAGATTTGTTGAGAGAAGGATTTGCCTTTACCTTCCTCAGAGGATGAGAGATCGTGACTTGCCCCAGCTCATCCAGTGGGTTTCTGTGGCTGAGCAGGGATTTGAATCCTGCTCTCCAGTTTCAAATTTCAAAGCAACATGCTGGCTCTCAGAGAGATGCTCTACCATGAAACAGATTTGGAGGAGGTGTTGGAGGAGAAAGAAGAATTGCTGAAGACGGCACTCTTCTCTTCCACAAATGGAAACCTTCAGTTGGCAGAGGAAAACTAGTTAGATTCCATCCAATTAATTCAGAGTTAGTATTATTCTATCATTGCATAATTTTATTTATACAATTAATATAACTATTTAAAACTCTCACAATCCCATGGCCAATATGTTCCAAACTCTGTCTCTAACTATGCAATTGGAAAGGGTGGGTGGGTGGAATAATTCAATGGAAATTATGAGAAAATTGACATCAAGGTATGAAAAATAAACCAAATATACAAGGAGACTGCAAGATGTTTGTTTCCTGTTCTTTTAGATTAGTGATGTGTGTGTGTGACTATATAAATATACTACTGCCCATCAACTGTGTACTTCCCCGTGTTACTTAAATGATTACTTTATCTTAATTAGCCTGTGTTTTGGATTTGCAGTGTAACTTTAAGTGTATTCTTCATTCTCCTGAACAAGATAAAAAAGGGCATTCCATGATTTATAGTAAATGTATGTACTTGTTTGGTGAAAGCTCCCTCCTGAGCATTCAGACATAAAGCTATGTAATTTTGATATGCTTACTTTCATCAATTCCAAACATATCTATGAAAAGCATTGTTATTTTACCTTGTCACGTTACCTGTTTTTCATATATTAGAGA
>CM034708.1:95084285-95097209 GCA_020142125.1 Phrynosoma platyrhinos
AGGCAGCCACCTACCACAGTGAGAGCGGTGAGGCTGGCATGGGGGGGGAGGAGGCAAAGTGTCATTGTCTTCAATCGTGGTGTGGCCATGAGCATCCGTAGATCTGGGAGTGGGTCCCGTTCCCCCACAGATACAGAGGGCCCACTGTACGTGGCGCTATCTCATCCAACTTTCTGAGACCCATTCTAAACAAAAGCAATTGCCACTGTCTTTAAAAGAAGTGCTTAATTTTTAATAAATCCATTTTCATCAGGATTCTGATGCAAGGAGGGATAAACCATTCCCCTACTGCTGAAGTCGCACTGAAAATCAGCTTCCTGCATGTTTATTATAAAATATCTCTTTCATAGGCTAGGGGTGTGTATGTGTGATTTTTCCCCTAAGCATACAGTAGCAGAGGAAAGGGTTAACCCACCTCTTCCACATATCATTGTACTGACAATAATAAACATACAGAATACTCAACCACCTCTGTTATTAATCGGTACATGTGTATATTTCTAAGAAGTGTAATCATCATCTCAAATCTACTTTGAACCTACTGTACAAAATGTAATGAACTGGCCAATTAACTCCACTTCTAAATGAATATACTGGGGATTACAGTGCAAGAACTTAGTCATTAACTAAGATATGCTGGCTTGGAAATGGATAAGTACTGCAGTCCTAGACTCGCTTACACATGCTCCTATCCATTATACAATGTCCATTACTATTTTTAATCTATCAAAAAGTGAACAACAACTTTTATTATAAAAATGTTATTATACGAATTATAAAAAATAATAATAAAATGTATTTTTGTTGTTGCAAGCTGCATAATAAATTTTAATATTTATTTTTCCCCTGTCTGACATGTACTTGTAAAAAAAGCTGTTTCTTGTCAAGTCATTTCCAACTTATGGTGACTCTATCAAACATTTTCTTGGTGAAATTTACTCAGAGGAGTTTTGCCACTGCCTTCTCCTGAGGCTGAGAGCATGTGATTTGCCCAAAGTCTCCCAGTGGGTTTCATGGCTGAGCTGGGAATCAAATCCTGGTCTCCAGACTCCTAGTCCAATGCTCAAACCATTACACCATGCTGGCTTTAAAAAAAATTCACTTAATGTTCTCCACTGCAGTTTTTCTGCCTTTGATTTCTGAATTTAAATATTTTACATTTACTGAGAACTGTCCAGTGCTAACCCTATTTGGGGGATGGTGTTCAGCACCTAGAACAGCTCATTTAAAGTTCAGACTAAACCCCATAGCACATTTGCTATGCCACTAGCATGCAGGCAACCCACTGCCACAAAATGCAGCCATGTGAGGGGGACAGGGATTATTCTGAGGGGTCTATGACTGGAATGGTCTCCATCTTTGTCCTGTTCCACCCAAACCCATTTCCTGATGTCAAGGTGCCCTTCTGAATAAAGTGTGGTGTATTTCATAGACTGTTGGGGAGAGACCCACATACAATGACTCAATGGTGAACCTGATTCTTGAGTCCATGGCCAGTATGTGCTCCTGCGCTTCTACAATCAAGCTCTGAACAGCTAATAAAAACATGCATAATTCTGGCACGAGTATATAAATCAAAGGCAGCAGCCAAACATACAGAATATCCTTAAGGTTAAGAATGAAACACAAAGATTAGAATCAAGCCTCTGAACTGGCCATTGTGCACACCTGCTTCCCTCCTCCTTGTCTTCAAACAACTATTCTAATTCAGAACAGCCTACAGTTAGAACAGATGGCCAACAAGAAAGCATAGACCATGTGGCTTAATTAGGAGAGAGTGTGGCAGAAGAGGTTTCTGAACCCAATTTCAGGACAAGGAGGCAACTACTTCTAAAATAAGCATGCATGTGTGAGAACTGTGGAGGACATGCTTTGGGGCTAGGGCAGAAGGGAGGGATCTTCTCATACTCAGTTGCTTTTTCCTTTAATGCCTGACCATAAAGTATTTTCATATTCAACTTTCTTCCCTATATCCCATCTTGTCATGAATAGATCATTACCAATGTACACACTACTACTCATGGGGGCTTCCCTCTACCTGAAGAGAAGTCTATGCAGGCTATCCTGGCTGCTGATAACTATGTAGCTCCCATATTCATCAGCTTTCCATCTTCTTCAACTCTCCCGCACCCTACTCTAATTATTTCTACTACATTAAAACCCTCTCTTTCAAGGAAGAGCTCACCCTGTGCTCCATCCCTATGAGTGAGCTGGGTAGGCTGAGATACAGCAAAGAATATTCACAATTTTTCTTGTTCTTGGCAAGAAAGGCTGTATTAAGATGCTGACACACCCTGTTGGGGGGAAAATGTCAACTACACTGAGATTTTTCAGCCCCACATGAGACTGACAACACCAGCACTTATTTGTGCATGCACATATTTGACATATAATTCTAAACACTATGATCTCATGTTCTGGGAGCTTTGGGAAAGTTTTGCCTGAGCTTCCAAACCCTGATTGTTATAGTTCTAGGCAGCTCGAACCTCCAAACTAATGTTATTAGTATCAGATGGTATCACAGTGTAGCTGCCAGCCTACCATACATGCACATCTGATTATATGGAATATTTTACAATACCAAACTGTGGTAAAATATAGTCCACCCTCCTTAACAGCAGACTTGCCATCCATAGATTTCACCATCCACAGATGACAAGCACCCATTTTGCTCAATAGAGGTGCATGCACACGGCTGCACTAACAGGTACGTGTGCGCTGTGCTGCCATTGATTTTAATGGTACTTGAACCTGCATAGATTTTTGTATCCGCAGGGGGTCCGGAACGTATCCCCCATGGATACCGACGTCCGACTGTGGATAGTCAACTGACAAGCATCCCAAATCTAAGCATTGCCTGCAGCTCAGAAAGAACACTCTTTTTAAAAACTTGTTAATTTACTTAGTGTGTCGTAATTATGACAAATAGCACACAGTTACACATCATTAATCACAAATGCTAATCATGCAATACACTGAATATTCAGTATATGGAGAAATTCATAGTAAGAAAATGAAAGAAATGTGGAAAGAACAAAAAATTAATATGGAAGGTTCCAACACCATTTTCACTGAAATACCACTCCAGCTTTACCTGATAACACATTTTATTGATGTATAATTTATCAGTGTTAAAGTGAAAAATAAAAAACTCCTAACAGCCATAAAGAAATAAAATACTGTAATTATACTACCAATTCTACTAACTCCATCAGCTCACAAATAGCTAGTTCATCAGCTCACTGTGACACACTGATGGCTTAAAAAATGCCTCAACTTCATGCAAGGTTTCCCCCTCCTAAACAACGGAAGCCATTCCATATCCTGCACAGGTAATCTCATAGGGTGACTGAATTCGAAGAAACAGCTGTGTCAGTCTGGAAAATTAGTATGCATGGGATCCTGTAGCACCTTTGAGACTAAGGGCTGGAACAGATGGCCCCGAAGGTGTGGCTTCAAACTGAGGCCCCAGTCCACCTTGAACCCAGCCTTGAACCCAGCCCAAATAGGAGCAGAAAAGATCTGCTCCTATTTGGGCCAAGAAAGAGGCACCTTTCCTGGCCCACCACAGCCCCAGGGCAACTTCAAGATGCTCCGCCAGTGTGCAGCATACAAACGCCGTGCTGCCAGAATGTCTTGAAGCTGCCTATGTCTGGTCAGCTGCCCGGCGGCTTTCGGATGTCTTCAGTGAGTGCAGCATATAAACACCACACTCCCATGACACGCAGAAGCTGGCTTTAAAGGGCCGTCTGTTTCAGCCCTAACTAAAAAAAGGCCCTTAGTCTTAAAGGTATTGCAAGATCCCTTTGCATACTCACAGGGTCGACCAAGAAATACAGTGCGATGCACATGTCAGATTATGATTAATAAACTTAAAACCTGCTATGCAAACCTTCTGAAATTAAATAGTATGACTAGAACTACTGCAGCAAAGTATCTTTGTGTTACATGATTAACTCCCCAGAGTTGGCATGCACATTAGGTTGAACTGGTTTAACCAAAACAGGTCTGAGGGTTTTTTTGTTCATGAATGAGAACCATTATGGCAAAATAAATGAACAGACATTAGAAGAACATCCATGCCTCAGCTTTCAAAATATTAGGAAGTCAACATCAGAAAATGACACTCTTTAAAGATGCATCCAAATGGAAGGCTGTAATATCAAACTGAGGCTACAAAATCAAATACTACACTGGGAAGTTTCTTCGTAGGGAAAAACACTGAGCGTATATTGCCTGTCAGTTCACTTCAAACATTGCACCATCTAGATGCAAAAGGCTGTTTAAACTATCATATTTAAATAGTAACTACAGGTATACTCAAATAATACTCTGAAAACTAAGCTATACGTATACTGAAGCATGGTTATTTCCTGTGCCAATGCATTGCCCTTCCTGCATTTATACTATTTCAAATGTAATAAATTATGACAAGATGAAGTGTGGATACCTGAATACATAAGCAAATCACCACCACCACCAACAAAAACCAAAGCACCTCAATCGTGAGGCAAATTGAAATCTGTGCCTATGAACCAGGACACATTTAGGCTTCACTGATGCAACAACATATGGACTTTTAATGTGTAGCTGGTTCACACAAGTAACTCGGCACATAAAGGTACCAGTCATTCTGCATACGATTTACGGTACTTCAAAAGGTTTACTTTAAAACTGAATGTGTAGATTCAAACTGCTCTAAGAAAGGCTTCAAGAGAAGGGACAGCAATCATCTGCTAGGCGAAATGAAAGAACACCTCACGTGGACACCTCAGGCGAAATACAGTACAAATCAGCTACCACAAAGAATATGCTGTCCCTCTGGATCCACCACCACTATCATGGAATTTACCATTCATTTAGTCACCATAAACTGTTTAATGTCTTGCACTGCTTCTCTTACCATTACCAATTTGACCAGTGATTCCACAGGTGCCTCTCTCATTACTCATTAACAATTACATCCAATGCTAAGATGTTTCTAAAAATCATCTGGTAATGGTCTCAGATACCCGCCCTTTGAATATTGGAGACCGCAGAATCTTCTAGGACAGGGACTGGCAACCTACGCCCCACGGGCCGGTTAAGGCCCAGGTCCCCATACTTACCGGCCCAGGCGGATCATCGCCGCTGCAGCCACGCACCAGCATTTTGGAAATGGCCATTTTTGTGCTGCAAGAGTACTGCAAACGCGTCGCTGCCGCCATTTTGGAAATCAAAATGACGGCCATGACATGCGGGGAGGCAGTTGCACAACGGCAGCGCACGTGGAGGAGGTTGCCATTCCCACCCCCTTGGCCCAGCGGGACCGGCCCCCGGCTCAAAAAGGTTGCCTACCCCTGTTCTAGGACATGATCTAGCAGCTGCTCTCAGTGGGGTCTATGACCCTCATAGTGTTCCTGTCAGTTCTGCTACTGCTGGCTTTAGGGAAACAGGAACATACCTTATTCTTCAAAAAGTCGCAAAAAAGGGTGAAGGCTGGGAAGAATGTTTGTTATAATTATATAAAAGAAATGAAGCAAATGAACTGAAAGTTGAAAAGTGCTAATTGAATACAGTAGAGGTGGAGGAAAAGGAAACCAATCAAAAATATATACAAGTAGTTACTCTTTATAACATACTATGCACACTCGCTGTTCTGCCAAGCCTGAAATGGAGGAAGCTTCTGGGGTCAAAAATATTATGCACTCCTGAACTACATGCAACATGAATACAAAGATATGCAGATATAGCACAGATTGTGAGGAAGCACTAGGAGAAACTGCTGGGACTGTGAGAGAAACAATTTCCACCATAGGAAGATATCAACTTTGACAATGTCTGCATTTGCATATTTTAATGTGTCTTATAATTTAAACTGTCTTCTGCTGTGTATCTCATGCAAGTCCAACCCAACTGACATTGTTGGAATTTATCTACAAACTGATTTACACTTGCCTTGTGTTTATCAGGGAACAATGTACACCAAGCTTTTAAACACTGGGCCTACCTGTGAGAACTGAGCAACAAAAATTGTTCTCAGACTGCTTGAAAGATGGCAATTTGTCTGAAAACTTACTGGAGATATCAACAGGTAGGAGCTGCCAAAAATAAATACAGCAAATATGGGCCTAAGCAGACTGCCAGAAATAGTGTACATTAAATTGAGGCACTGCCCTGGCTCAGTGCTAGGGAATCATGGGAACTGTATTTTATTGTGGCACCAGAGCTCTCTGACAAAGAAGGCTCAGTGTCTCAGAAAAAAATACAATTCCCATGACTCCCTAGCACTGAGCCAGGGCAGTGCCTCAATTTAATGTGCACTATTTCTGGCAGTCTGCTTAGGCCTTCTGTTGCAATGAACTCCAGCCTAACTCCTGAATTTATTTATTCAAAGCCTTTTTAGCCTACCCTTCAGTCAAAGGGACTCCTAAAGAACCTTAAATAACACCAATGAAAACAAAACAGTTCCTGCCCACATGATTTAAAGCCATGCAACAAAGGAGGACAAGGGGTGAGGATGGAAAAAGAAAACAAGAAAATCTAGGCCTCTATTCTTGAAATGACACAATGGCTGGCATCATCTCGGTGATGAATGCTGGTTTAACAAGAGGCTTTGATAATTTATGTCATGTTGTACCAGCATGACCTTTTAAGGTAATCATGGAAGGCGGTATCCAGCAGCAATGACTTTCCTTTTGTAGCCAATCCATGGCCAATGAGGACAGCAGGCATCCAGCAACTATTAGGAAGGTGATGCATTTTCTTTTTCCTACCTGCAAGGACAATGCCAGAAGACAACTGTTGGAGATCTACATTCCACCAATGTTCATTAAATATCTTGATCATTATTTCTTAATGACTAATTAGAATGGAAACAGTACAGGATGAGGAAGCATAAAACAGGGCTGACCTGTCAGCCGCTGGTCTCACTATTTTGCCCTCAACTGTAACTGCTGTCAGCTGACTGCCAACAAAGAAAAGATCCCAATGGAGCTGGTCATACAGGAAGACCAATGGAGGGTCACAATTCCCAACTTTCTCCCTCTGCTGCAGCCAGAAGGAATGGCTGCTCCTGGATGTCAGGAGAGAGATTCATCTTGAAACTGGAGGCACTAACAAAGAAGAGTAAATGAATGAGGGGGGAAGGATTAAACAAAGACTTGTTTTTTCTCTTTTTATTAGGAACTAAACGAAAAACATTTAAAGAAATAAGGAAAATCCAAAAGATATAATAGCATAGGTGTTAAGAAGAAAAGTAACCACACAGAAGAACTGTGCTGATATGGATAAAAGTTTGAATATAGGTAAGAAAGGTTGTAAATTATATGTTGTAATGTGGTATAAGTGATTGTGATGCTGGTTGACTGTATTTTATGTTGTCAATTTTAATTGAAATAAAATTTAATTTAAAAAAAGAAACTGGAGGTAGTTAGATCCTCCATACAATCGGTGTCTGTTTATGGCCTCCAAAGCAACAGATAATTTCAAGCACATTCTTGCCTCTACTTCAGCTCAAAACTAGGCAGAATGGTAAAAGACACCTCCTCACTTCCCGCTGCTTGAAGTGATCAAAAAATGCATTGAGCATTAAACCAATTTTCATTCATTTAATATCCCATCCATATATATTTTACACTATAGCCAAATGAATCAGACGTGGACAACTGAACAAATTTAAGAAGTCAATACAATATTAGAATGCATCAATAGGAGTATAATGTCTGAATCAAGGGAAGGTATAGTGCCACTCTGTTCTGCTTTGGTCAGACCTCCTGGAATACTGTGTCCACTTCTGGGCACCACAAATCAGAAGGGATATTGACAAGGTGGAACATGTCCAGAGGAGAGCGACTAAAATGGTGAAAGGTCTGCAAACCACACCCTATGAGGAGTGGCTTAGAGAGTTGAGTATGTTTAGTGGAGGGGGGAATGGTTAAGGGATGACATGCTAGCCCTGTTTAAATATTTCAAGAGATATCATATTGGGGATGGAGCAAGCTTCTTTTCTGCTGCTCTAGAAACTAGGACAAGGAGCAATGGATGCAAGCTACAAGCAGAGAGATGCCACTTCAACATTAGGAAAAAACTTCCTGACAGTAAGAGCTGTTTGACAATGGAACACACTCCCTCGGAGTGCGGCAGAGTCTCCTTTGGAGGTTTTTAAACAAATACTGTCAGAGTGCTTCCATTGTGCAATCCTGCACAGCAGGGACTAGGACTGGATGACCCCTGTGGTCTCTTCTAACTCTTTAATCCTAATAATGTTATGTACTATAGTTCTTGGAGGCAAAGACAGAAATACATATAGGACCTGGCAGGTCACCATATACTGTTCAAGGGTTTTGTTCTGTTTCGTGAGTTGCACATGTACACTTGAGCAGATAGACACACCTTCAGGAGGAAAACTGTAACATCTAGGATAGCACTGAAGAAAATATCTGGATATCACTAATACAATGCAATTATAGATGTGATGTTGAATATTCTTAACTTAAGATGCTCTCGAAATGGATTTATTCTTGGTAGCATCTACCTCAAAGAATATTCATGATTTTCAGAATATTCTCCAAAAGATAATTCTCTAAAATTTGAGAATTTTCTAAATTTTTATTACTTCTTTAAATTATATATTGTACTTAAATTCTGAGTCATTTCTGAATATTACAGAATCTTCTTGAGAATTCCAAATGGTATGAGAACTTTACAGAACATTCCACAATATAATGGAATTTCCAGCAACACTCTAAAACTCTCTCTCTCTCTCTCACACACACACACAGTTGCACACTCTGTTGCACACTCAATCTTTATCTCCCCCCCCCCTTTACTGCAACTGCCCTTCTTCTATTTCCCTCCCTACCACTTCTACACTTGCTGCTTGTTCCTCACTCTGTCCTTCTCCATCTCATGGGGGGGGGAGGATCTGTAGACAGTTCTCTACATAGCTGTTTCCTACCTGTGGGTCTTTACTGAGTCCAGGCAATGACAGTGCAATGTTAACAGAAAGCAAATTTTAAACAGAAAAGCAGGACAACACATGAAGAAAATGTTAGCTGGGGGATTATGAATGCTGTGATTCAAAACATCTAGAGAGCACCTAGTTGGGGACGACTGAAAGCAAGTTCTCTTGCTTTCTGTTTCATATTGACAATGTTTAATGGTAATCCTTTTTTCTAAAAAGTGTTTTTCTTACTTTTACTTCTAAAGATGTGCTTTCATTTTTTTCTCTGTGGTTTTAGGTGAAAGTCACTGTTCACTGTTAATGCATGTGATTATATTCAATTACTATCCAAACCATCAGAGAGCAAAACTTTAAACTTGAAGAAGATGGTCTGAGGCTACATGCCCATGATCATCCTAATATCTAGTACTGGTTCCATTAAACTGTGTTAACCTTTCTCTATGTCATCTCAGTCATTTCAGCCACAGTTCAAGGACAGATCCCAGCACTTTGTAACAGCTAAAACAACAACAACCACCACTGTGCCCTAGCAAACCTTTGCTATAAACAAGTTGAGAAGTCCAAGGCTAAATCTACGTAAATGGCACTTTTACTCCAAAATATCAATACAATGCTAGCTTGTGCTATTTTCCCCTTACTTTTTGATAAGAGGCCTGTTCCGATTCCAAAAATAATCTATTTCCACTTCCACATTTCCAAAAGCAATCACATCTTATTTAGTGCTATTATTTATTATTCAATGTTGTTCACTCATTCATATTTATATACAGGCTGCAGCAGACAGCGTGTACATGTAGTCATTTAGATGTTATATAAGAGGGAAAGTCAATATACAAACTGCAGGCCACATGGTAGCCCCTTAAGAACCCTAAGTACAGTCTCCAAAGCCTCCCAGAAACCCCTCAAACTCTCCTAAAAATTATTTGGGGGCCAATTTTCAGGCAATTTTTCAGTCAGAAGGTCCCCAAACCACTTAAAAATGAGATGGTTTCCTTCCCCAATCTCCTAAAGCCCCCACCCCACCCCAAAAAGAAAGATATCAGCACCAAACTGGGGTCTGAAAGTGAGATTATATGACAACCAATGCACCAAAACATGCTGTAGCAGACTGCTGGGGGGCATGGGGGGGGATAAATGGTCCCTACCTGTACGCAGCTGATTGCATAAGTACAACTCCAACCACCCTTCACAACTGACTATATTGGCTAGAATTAAGCACATCTGAAATGAACCGACTTCCAAAATGGTTCGGTGTTTCTTGCATTTGACATTTAGAAATCTGGGAACAACCAGGTTCCAAAGGCTCCCCATAGAGCATGAAGCCACAGTCTTCTAACAAAACTCAAGAATTCGGCATCAGAAATGGAAATGACCCTTCCCCAAGAAAGGTCCAGGGCACTCTTTTCTCCTATGCCTGACTGAAAAGATAGTCCTCCAACTGCCACGGTTCACAGGGATTGAAGGGGCCCATATATCAACTGGAAACAAAAGGTATCTGGGGTTGCTGTGAGTATGTGTATTCTCACACTTTATTATTACTGGCCTTTATATTCATTTAACTTGAAGGTATGATATATATTTAATAATATAAAGAGAAAACAGGAGATAGTCTTTTCTCCTAATAAGCCATTAGACTTTGGAGAACTGTGAATCCGAAGGCTTTCACGGCCGGCATCCATAGATTTTTGTGGGTCTGGGGGGCTGTGAGGCTGTGTTCAAGAAGAATTTATTACTGATGTTTTGCCTGCATCTGTGGCTGGCATTTTCAGAGAATGGTGGCATGGAGGTGTAGGGGGTATATATACTGTGTGACCCTTGGTTGAGAGGATGTGATTTGCATGTTAATCTGTATTGCTCTGTTGTTGAATGGCAAGGCCTCAGAGAGGATATGTGAGAAGGATTACTGTCTATTTAATTAGTCATCCATTGTCTGCTGGGAAAGCCCCTGACCATGGGTGAAGTTCATTTGCATGTGCTGAGTCTTGATTTCGGTGTTTTTCAGGACTGGTAGCCAAACTTTGTTTACTTTCAGGGTTTCTTCTTTTCTGTTGAAGCTATCTAGGTGTTTGTAGATTTCAGTGACTTCCCTGTTTTTGGCATGGTCCAATTTCAGTGTTTTCAAATAGCATTTTATGCCTAGGTTGGTTTATAACGTGTTCTGTTACTGCTGATTTTTCTGGCTGGCTCAGTCTGCAGTGTCCGTCATATTCCTTGATTCATGTTTGAACACTGCGTTTTGTGGTCTCTATGTAGTCTTGTCCGCAGCTGCATGGTATGTGGTAAACTCCTGCGGCTGTGAGGGGGGGGGTCTCTCCTTTCCTTGGCTGAGTGCAGCATTTCCTGGATTTTCTTAGTCGGTTTGTAGATCATTTAGAGGTTGAGTTTCCTCATCAGTTTCCCTATTCTGTCTGTGACTCCTTTGATGTATGGTAAAAATATCTCCCCTTTGAGTGGTTGTTTTTCTTCACTCACCTTGGAGAACTGCTTAACCAAACCTATCTAGTCCAGCATTCTGTTCTCACTGTAGTGAGCTAGCTGCCTATGGAAAATCAGTTAGCAAGACATGAGTGTAACTATACTTTCCATTAAACATTTGTCAGCAATTAATGTACAAAGAGATACTGACTCCGATACTGGAAATGATATAGCCATCATTGTTTTCAGAAGAAATATCAGAGTGTTAATTCATGTTCAGGTTAAGACTGACCAAGGGCCTTTGCAGACTGCTAGAAATAGTGCATATTGAGTCCACTTTAACGGTTAGGGTTAGGGAATCATGGGAACTGTATTTTATTGTGGCACCAGAACTCCCTGATAGAGAAGGCTCAATGTCTCAGGGGGAAAAAACAATTCCCGTGATTCCCTAGCACTAACCCTAACCCTTAAAGTGGACTCAATTTGCACTATTTCTGGCAATCTGCAAAGGCCTTCCCTCCCCCTTCCCCTCTCAAAATCGATAGTATTTGCCCATTCCAATTTTTAAGCATTTTCCATTCTCCAAAAATTGACAACAGCTCTTGAACATCTGCAAGCTTCTTTGGCACCCTAGAAAATAATTCAACTGATAGTAGACACCTAAACATAGATGGTAATTCTCCAATCATTGCCTGTCCTGAGAGGAAAGTTCCTCCTTAAAACTCTTTGTTCTACTTTTCTCTGACTGAACACCATTTCCATTGCAGGTGAAAGCTGACACAAAATAGGAATTGACTAACCAGTCCTGTTTTATCTTTAAACATTTCATCTTCTCCAAGCAACTGTCTAATTTTCCTTGTTCTTCTGTTTTCTCCTTCCATATCCAAGAAAATTTGTTGTTGTTTTCAAAATCCCTCAAAAACCTCAGCTCCTTTTGGTATGCAGCCTTGCTGACACCATACTTACAGGTCAGTTCTATTATACTCATCTTTGGTTATACTATATAACTGTCTTCCATCTCTTATACATATTCCCTTTTCCCAGTTTAGATAATTTCCAGTATAGCTCCTTTAGACCTTTTCCATTTGTCTGTCTTCTTATAACTGTTTTGCAAATCTATCTTCTATACTCCAATCATTAAACAATTGAATATATCACCATAAAATGCATAAAACTCCTGTGCAGAACTTATTCAAAAAAAGATATTGGTTGCACAATGGGAAGGGCAAGGTAACATAAACTTTGCTTAGCATTATGTTTAAGGGTCATGCAGCTACAGCTGCCTTTCCCTTGCTCTGTTTAAACCCACGAAGACAGACAAAATAAACTATTGTGATATCTCAGCATTATGAGTTTTTCTGTTTATCTATTTATAAGATTAATGTTTCTGATGGTTCAATTTCATAATTGTATTTATTATTTAGAGAGAGTAGAAGCACTAAAGAACTCCAGAAGTATTAAGATTATAACTGAGTCTGAGACAAAGAGCACAACCAGAAGGCATTACCGTATTTTTTGGCATATAAGACGCACCCAATTTTAATGGAGGAAAATCTAGAAAAAAA
>CM034708.1:95137090-95167106 GCA_020142125.1 Phrynosoma platyrhinos
GGCTGATTAATATCTGTGGAGCTGAAGTTATGCTAAACATTTTCAGTTATATAAAAATCAGTCAAAACTCATTAAGGGGAAAGAGAATTAAACGAAACATTGAAACTTGCTAAGGCTTTAAAATTATAGTAGTGAAAGAGTAGGGAAAGAGTATGGATTGAATAGATGAACATTTAATAGTGTTTTTAAAATTTCTTAAATTAAACAAGCTGAAACGGATGGTTATCCAAAAGGCTACTGTTAACCCTGTGAGGACATGGCTTGGCCAATGTCAGCCATTCCACCATCACAAATTGCTTTTGCATGTCCTCTTGTTTTTAAGAGTCATTCCACACAATGTGTGTATGTAGAAGGTTAATGTTCAGGAAACATAAGTCAAATTGGAAGTCTCTGCAGTATGAGGCTGGGCTGTCTTAAGTCTTGCAAAGTATTTTTAAAAACAAACGATTTTTGTTTCACTAAGTCCTGTAGTAAGGGTCTGTCTGGGTCCATATATGGGCCTAAATAGGCCTAAATCTACTTATTAGTCCTAGCTAGAACTTAACTAATGGGACTTACATAAGTGTTGTCTAACAAGCTTTTATCAGTATGTAAAGAGATCTTGTAGCACCTGTGAGACTAACTGAAAGAAAGAAGTTGGCAGCATGAGCTTTCGTAGACTTAAGCCTACTTCCTCAGATGCATTTTTGCCAAAGCAACATGTTAAAATAACATGTTGAAAAGCAATATAAAGTCAATAAAAAACATATAAAAGTTTGATAAAACACCCTCCCCTTCCATAAGAAGAATCCCTGCAAGCAATTACACATTAAAAGTCTGCTTAAATAGAAAAGCCTAGCTGGAGCCCAGAGGGGGGAGCAGCTACTGAGAAGGCTCTCTCTCATGTTGTCACCAAGCAAGTCTGTTATGTTTGCAGGAATGAGAGAAAACCCTCTCCTGTTTTGTTGTTATCTACCCTTGAGTCAGCACTGACTCATGATGACCCTATAGATGAGAATCTCCAAGACCCTTGTCCTCCACTACTCCACTTAGGTCCTGCAAATCCATGTCTGTGACCTCCCTGATTAAATCTATCCATCTGGCATGTGGTCTCCCTCTCTTTCTACTAACTTTCTACCATTATTGTCTTTTCTAGTGAATCATGCCTTCTCATGATGTGGCCAAAGTATGACAGCTTCAATTTAATCATCTTGGCTTCTAGGGAAATATCTGGCTTTATCTGGTCAAGGACCCATTTGTTTGTCTTTTTGGCTGTCCATGGTATCCTTATCACTCTCCTGTAGATTTTAAGATTCTGACAGGTTTGTATGGGGAGATACAGTCTTTCAGATACTCTGGGCGTAAGCAAATATAGGACTTTATAGGTCATGACCAGCATTTTGAATTGTGCCTGGAAACAAATCGGTAGCCAAGCAAATTAGTACCCAGTACCCATAATGTGGAATATCTTATTAATAGTTTCTCTAACTTCAGTGTACCCCTTTTCAACTTTAACTTTCTCAATTCAACAACCCCATTTTTCCCACCAGACCATTTCATCTATTTGACCATTATATTTTCCCTTTCTTTCCCTTAGATATTCAAATAAAAGATATTCTGCAAGATGATGTGATCAGTCCAACATTGTTTATTTTTCCAGCCCAATGCAAAAATTGTGGCCCTTAACAATTTTTTTATTATGTGATCTTCTGTTTTATTCAATCTGAATTTTCTCAGATTCAGAGTTAAACAATTCTCCTTATCAAATTGAAAGTTTCTCCTGTTTCTCTCCTGTATAGCATCTAACCAAACATTTTGCACATAGGGGCACTCCCATCACATATGAATGTATGTTCTTTTTTGACCGCATTCATGCCATCAGAGGGGGAGGAGGGAGAGGAAGGGGTGAAAAATATATGATCTAATAATGATAATATTTTGAAAAGTTTTATTATATATGTTGTATTATGAAGCATAACACTTATAAATATTTTTTAAAAAAGAAAAGAAACAGATTGGTAGTCAGTGAATCTGTTTCAACAAGGGAGTTATATGCTCCCTATAAATGGCACCAGTCAGCATTCTGGCTGCAACATTTTGAACCTGCTGAAATTTCCATACAGTTTCCAAAGGCAGCCCCATGTAGAGAATGTGTTACAGTAGTCCAAACAGGATGTAATCAAGGCATCGCCAGATCTGACATTTCAAGCAATGAGTGTAGCTGGTGCACTAGTTTTAACTGTATGAATGTACTCCTGGTCATTGGTGAAACCTGGTCACCCAAGCTGCAAGCCTGAAATTTCAGGAGGATATGCTTTTTGTGATATGCATTTTCACTGACCAGGAACACCTCTGTCTTGTCTGGATTAAGTTTCAATTTGTTTGCCCTTATCCAGTCCATTACTGATAACAGACATTGGTTCAGTACCAAGACAGCTTCCTCGGGATCAGATGGAAAGGAGAGATAGAGTTGGGTGTCATCAGCATATTGGTGACACAACACCCAAAAACTCCAGATGACCTTTCCCAACATTTTCATATCATCATCATCATCATCATCATCATCATCATCGGGGCAGCTAACAACAATACAATACAATACAATACAACAAATCTAGTTCCCTCCCCCCTTAAAAGATTAAATCAATTACAGATTAAAACAACAATTAAATATAGATATTTAATACAATGGAGGACAAAACAGAACTTTGAGGACCCCACAGGCCAATAGCCAGGGCATCGAACAGGCGTTCCCTAGCACCACCTTCTGAGTTCACCTCAATTGCATAACAGTGCCTCTAAGTCCCATCCCAGAGTGGCAGCCAGAAGGATATCTTGGTTGATGGTATCAAACACTGCTGAGAAGTCTAGTGGAACTAAAAGGGACACATTCGCCCTGTCCATTTTCCTTTAAAGATCAGCCACAAAGATGATCAAAGCAGTCTCCTTCCCATAACCAGACCTGAAGCCAGATTGAAGTGGATCTAGATAATCTGTCTCATCCAGAAATCCCTGGAGCTGGCAAGCCGCCATATGCTCCTGGACCCTGCCCAAAAGTAGAATGTTAGAGACAGGCTGATAATTATTCAGAATTGTGGGATCCAGGGAGGTCTTTTTCAGTAATGGCCTCACCACAGCCTCCTTTGGGCAGGATGGAAACCTCCCTTGCTGCAGTGATGCATTCACCGCTTCCCTTACCCACTCGGCCAGTCCCCCTTTAGCTGCTTTTCAGAAATCAGGAAGGGCAAGGATCCAGTATGCATGTGGTGGCCCTCACTTCTCCAAAGATTCTGTCCATATCCTCAGGATGCATACATTGAAACATATCCAATAACACAGGACAAGCAGGCACCAAGATTACATCCTTACAAGATTACATCATCCTATTATGCACAGGTAAACACTAACATTGAAATCTAACATTGTTACAGCAAATAACAAACTGAGTTACTTTGGGGAAAGTTATTACACTAACAGTTTGTCTCATATTAGCAGCAACAAATGAGTCAATGAATGACTTTTCAAAATTAATATTCCAAATGGTGTGTCTGACCACAGATTTTCCAGTGTGTCATCTGAAGCGTTCCCCAACCCCATTTATTAACATAATATGAAGAACTCTTATTGCTAATTTTGTCAGCAAACTATGGTGCAATAGGCAGCCACAAATGGTCTGAGGGCCATATCCCCCCCCCCTTTTTCATTGGTTATGACTCCTGCAGATCATTCCTGCAAAACCAGAAGTGATGCCTAATCACATCTGGGAATCACAGAGTTGGAAGAGGTCACAAAGGCCATCTAGTCCAGCCCCTGACATACAAGAATATACAATCAAAGCGCTCCTGACAGATGGCCATCCTGTTTAAAAACCTATAAAGAAGATGACTCCACCACTCTCCAAGGGAGTGTGTTCCACTGTCAAACAGCTTTTAGCATCAAGACCATATCATAATGTTTAGGTGGAATCTCTTTTCCTGTAGGAACATCCATTGTTCCAGGTCCTATACTCTGGAGCAGCAGAAAACAAGCTTGCTCAATCCTCAACGTGACATCCCTTCAAATATTTAAATAGGGCTACCATATCACCTCTTAACCTTCTCTTCTCCAGGCTACACATACCCAGCTTCCTAAACTGCTCCTCATATGGCAGTGGTGGTGAACCTATGACACGTGTGCCAGAGGTGGCACTCAGAAGCCTCTGTGGGCACACATGCCATTACCTCAGCACAGAGTTTGCCAGAGTTCATTACTAGAAAGCCAGAGGGATGGTGCACTTTGTGATAAATAAGTGGATTTTGGGTTGCAGTTTGGGTACTAGGTCTCTAAAAGGTTTGCCATCACTGTCATAGGGCATGGCTTCGAGACCTTTCACCATTTGGGTTGCTCTCGTCTGGACACACTCCAGGTTCTCAACATCCTTCTTGAATTGTGGTGTCAAAACTGGACACAATATTCCAGGTAGGTCTGACTAAAGGAGAATAGACTTAAATATTACTTCCCTCAATCTAGATACTATACTCCTATTGATGCAGGCTACAATTGCATTGGCTTTTTTAGCTGCTGCATCACGCTGTTGACTTATGTTCAGCTTGTGGTCTACCGAGACTCCTCTAGTTGTGCGTTTTGCTGTTTCAGACCTTTTGAAGATTCAAGGGGGCAGCTACTGAACAGAGAATTATGCCACCTGAAGGCCTCTAGGAGTATCATTCTATTTTCACTATTTTCATCTTTTTTATTTGAGGTCTTGGGGAGAGACTGAAAGCTGTACAACAGTGCACCTTGGTTGCATATGACTCATGGCCACACAATTTCCATCCCTGAATTATGGAATATTCTTCCTGTTGGGACCAGGCCTTTTAACGGGAAAACTAGGGTAGCACTCTCCTGCCCGACATCTATTTTTATATGTGCAGGATTTTTTTTCATGGAAGATATTTGAGTAATATAAACCACAATCTATAATCTGATGTAACACCCTAAACATAGTAGTCCTGAGAGACAGGTATTAGCAATTGCTCTCTTTGTGGGCATTCAGAATTCCTTGCTGTTTAGAAAGGAATACGAGGAGGGATGGCGAATAGGTAGCAGTGAGCTGTGTATTATTTTATTTTTACCAGACACATGGTTTGTATGTTTTCATTGTATTCTTAATGTGGTTAGCTTCATTTCATTTTTTTATATAAAAAAGCAGTTATTTGCTTACTACATTTATATTTTCAAACAAGCACAGAGCACTGTACATGGATTTATCTCATGATATCCTCATAATCCTAGGTGAAGAGGATAAGGCTGAGAGTACAAAGCTGCTCATTCTGTTTCATGACTGTGTGGAAGTCAGGAAAAGGTCACTCCAGATATGACACCTCTATTGATTTGCATAATAGACAAGCATAATTAAGTTGCATAATTATGTATTTGAGCCCATTCCATGATGTGTGTCCTCCTATTGATGGAAAACGTCTAATTAACTGTAAATTAAAATTGTCCCATTATCACTTTGGAAGGCAGCAAGAAATGAGGGAAAGCAAGTGAAACGCATTTTGTTTTCTACAAAATGAGATCTTTTAGGGTAGTAATTGTTCTTGTCACAGACTGTTTGTTTTGTTTGATCCATGGCATTAACTTTTAGAGTGTTCTGAGGCCAGGCAACATTTGAAAGATATTTCCAAAAGCACTTGGCTTTGCATATGGAACCCCATGCTTTGCTTTGACTGCTTGCCCCACAGAGTCCATCCCAGAGTTACATGCATGTTTCATGAAGAGCCAGACACAGTGCTCTATTTAATTAGCACAGAAATCCAAACACTGTGGCTATTCCTTAGAAAAGTATGAGTAAACCTTACAAGTTAGGAGGAAAACACAAGCTTCCTAACCTCTTGCTTCATTTGGAAATTACATTTTGTGGGAAAGGGGCACTTGTAGTCAATGGAACTAAGATTACTAAATTCAATGATGGTGGGAAGCATCAAAACTGGGGGGATATGCAAGGGGAAAATAATGGATGAATCAAGGGTACTATGTCCTCTTTCCTCCCACAAATTCTCTTGTACAGGACTCCCACATTATTCTAGTTGGAAATCCAATGCTTTTCTCTTAATACATAATTCTATTCTATTCTACTCTATTGTATCCCACTTAGATCTGCCACCTGGGATACTTCAGATACCTTTTCCACTCCTTTTGGATGGGGAATAAAGTACTAAACATGGTGGTGTCAGGGCCAGCCCTACTCTTAGGCAGATAACAGTGGCAGCTTCAGGCAATAGATGGTGAGGTTGCTCGCAATGGCTGTGAAGTTTTGAAGGACAGAACTGTGGGGTATCACTCCTCATCTTTCCATAGCTGGTTCCAAGACCTAGCCCAGAAACTTTCATCTCAAGCTCTACTCTGGTTTCTCACATGCTTCCCCTCTGTCATTCACCTTTACCTCAGACTCTCATTTCTTAGACTCGCTTTCCTTTTTAACTCTCCACTCCACTTTAGCTTTGTTCAGGCATTACGATTTTTTTTTTTAAAAAAAAAAGCATGTTGGAGACACATACATACAAATCTTGCTTTATCTACCCTGACTTTCTTGGGTTGAAGTAGAAGGTCTGTTGAGAAGTAGATTGTGAAGGCTTCCAATCACATGGAGGACTGTGGATGTGCTCAGTCAAAAATGAATCTAACCTCTCTTCAGATTTTCCCCACCCATACAGGGAAGTTAGGAATGGAAGGGCTGATGCGTGCATCCCATCATGATCAAAAATGTATAATGACTAAATAGGGCTTTGGCCTCTCCATTAGGTTCAAATAAAATAAATAAAAGTTATTCAACCATTCAGAATAACTTCTCTTACTATTGCTGATAGTCCACATGGACCTTCCTCCTTCAAGATCTCTTTCTGTGACAGAATATTGCCCACCATGTTGCCCCATATATGATTTTAGGACAGGATATAGAAAAGTCAGTTAAAGCAAACCAAACTAACACCAGTTCAATTTCTTTCCCTTGCTCTGTTCACTTGTGTTTTTTGTTTTTTTTAGGAGATAACACTCATTTCCTGTCCGCCTTTAGTGATTCCTCATAGTCTTTCTTTATACTTTGGGTATAACATATAGTAGAAACTGGCATATCTTCAGGATTTGTCAGACTTTGAAGTGTGTATTGTACAATTATGAAGACCCACATTATTTTCTGACATTTTGGTAGAAAGGAGGCTTAAGTTACAAATTCATTTTAAATACTTCCAAAATATTTTTTTATGTGGGAGTTGTGAAACTGAGTACCTTACTATGGCTACAATCATAAAAACACTTGCCCAGGAATAGGCTCCCTTGAACATAGTAGGGCATATTTCTGAGTAAACAGGCATGGGACTCTGCTGTAGAAATAAAATGAAAGTAGCTGAGAATTTGCACTCGGGAGCTGAAAAATATCTATTTTTGTCTAGCAGAGAATTCCCGGCACCAGAAAGAATGTTTTTAAGGCTATTTAAAACTAACAAATGATATTTGTTTATTGGAGCTGTGGAAGTTCTCCAAGTAATTACTTACATATGTTTGGGTTGTGCCCCAGGGTAAGCAAGTTCTGAGATGAGGTAATAAATAGACTGAATGTGGTTTTGGAAATTGACAACCACAATCCCCCAAACGTCCTGAAAGTAGGAACATTTGGATCTTTTAGTGCATGAAATTCCAAAGAGACTGCAAGAGGGGAAAGAAAATCCAGACATAAATGTCACATAGCTGTTCTGTGAAGAAGCAATATTATAAAAAGGGACGTTAGAGCAAAACTTTCTCTCACAATCTTCAGGTTTTTGCCCAGGGCTTTTGCAGGGGTGGGGATACAAACAGCTATCAAGATCAAGGCACTTCTGAGTTGAAGTGTTTTCTGAAGCACAGAATAAGACACTGAAGGGATGCAATTCTACAACAGATTCCTAGTTCCTTATTTGCATGAAAGTTTAGCAATTTGAGTGATATTGCCAGGAGGCTTTCCTCTGGTTATGATTCTGCAACCACTAGAAAGGGACCAAGGTTCTACTGCTTTTCTGGAGATGAGTAACACTTTGCATCTCAGGATGACTCATTACACTTCAATCCTCTTCGCACTTACCTAGAAATAAGTCCCTCTCAATTCTCTTGAAATCTTCTTCTCATCAGACGTGCAGAACACTGTTCTTAGCCATAGTGCTAAGCCACAAGACTTTAACTGGCTCCCAGTTTTTCTTTTTTATTTACATATTGCCTAGTTTGGGCTTTAGGGCCACTATATCATACATGAGATTTGATCTGTAAATGGTCAATGCTCATCTGAGATATTCCTAACCACATCTAGAAGATACCCAGAATTCTGCTCCTCAAGTAGACTTGCAGGAAATTTAAAAGAGCTTAGGGCCAGTGCTCTTGCTCCAGATTGTACCCAATGCCTACCCCAGTGAGAGCCACCTTGGTCAGAAGTAGCACTCTTGCACAATGGAGGGACCCATACAGGTCTTGCTCATGACAATTTGTTGCCCAAGATAATGCCAATCTGGGCTGGAAGTTGAAACATGTTTCAGCACTTGCAATGGGATAGTGTCTTCCATGCCTGAGATAGCAAACTAGTTTAGGGGAGCAGAACAAACCTGTGTGGCATACTGTAGATGGGTCTGCCTAATGGTAGAGTGAGAGTTGGGCCTATTCTGATTCCTCCATTTTAAGTTTCAAGTCAGGATCTGGAAAAGTTCTGCTTGAAGATATTTGAACAGAAGAGGATTAATCTGTACAGAAGATCTTCAGCACCTTAGCATGCAGTTAGGGGTGTTTCTGCAAGGCATCTTTCATTAGAAGAGGGATTTGAAGGGAAATATTAACATAATTCTCAGAGGAAGAAAGCAGACCTTGAACTACTACAATCACACCCATCGTGTCAAGTTCAAACAGATATTCTATAGCAAAGTGCCAGAACAGTCATATTTAAGAAACAAAGGGCAAATAACAGAGACAGAAGAAAATTTTCTCTGTTAGTTATGTCTTCTTGAGGAACAAATGCACAGAACATGGAAATGTTAGGGTTTTGGACTACTGTACAATGGTCATATCTCAGCCCCTCAAACAGCATTGCCATAGACATGCTGAGAGACCCAGGGTCAGATAAAATTGTTACGGGTATACTGGTTTCACCCAATTTTCTTACATGTCTTTGCAAATACAATCTCTGAGCAAGGAAATAGTATACACATCTAAACTGTAGAACACATACAGGCGTGCTCTGCTTCCTTCCCACCCCATCTCCCCTACAATTACTGCTAATTTAGATGATAAATGTATGCAAAGGGATCTTGTTGCACCCTTGATTCCCTAACCCTAACCCTAACCCTTAAAGTGGACTCAATTTGCACTATTTCTGGCAGTCTGCAAAGGCTCTAACTGAGCAAAAGACATTGTAGCATAACCTTTTGTAGACATGATCTACCTCCCCAGATGCATGGAGTGATGATAAATGTTACTTAGCTCTATTCCAGATTGGTTTAAATAACCATGAATTCCTGTAGTAGAGCTTTTTGCCAGGATTTGTTGGTTGCTGTTGCCTCCATGTCCATTCATTTCTTTCTTTTGGAGCACAGTTTGTAGTGATTTTGTCAATATACACTAGGTATCCTCCTAAGTTATTGTTTTTTTTTTTAAGGGGTAGAATTTGCTCAAGTGAGAGCCAATATGGTGTAGTGGTTTGAGCATTGCACTACAACTGTGGAGACCACGTTTTGAATCCCTACTCAGACATGGAAACTCACTGAGTGACACTGGACAAGTCAGCCTCACACTCAGAGGAGGGCAAAGGCAAACACCCTTTTAATAGATCTTGCCAAGAAAACTCCATGGTAGGTTCGCCTTGGGGTCGCCATAAGTAAGAAATGACTTCAAGGCACAGAACAAGTTTGTTGAGGTGGCCCTTTGGTATGAAGGGCAAATTTTCTCCTGTTGAAGGTTTTGAACATTTTTAAAAAAAACTATAAAAATTATAGTGTTTAAGAGCAAATTTGATTGATGTCCAATGGTACTATAACTCTTTTAAGTATGTAAGTATGACTTGATTTAATGGCTTTTTAAGGGTGATTTAATGGCTTTTTAAGAAGGGGAGTATATTTTTCTTGTATTATTTTTAATGTTGTTAACGCCCTGATTGGATTACCAAAGGGCGGTATATAAATTATTATTATTATTATTATTATTATTATTATCCCTTATCTGAAATTCTGAAATCTAAAATACTCCAGTATCTAAAATTGTCCACGTGGGTGGCTGGGATTGTGACACCTTTGCTTTATGATAGTTCAGTGTACACAAATTTTGTTTCATGCAAAAAAAAAAAAAAAATAGAAATGTTTTGTATAAAATTACCTACAGACTATATTTACAAGGTGTAAGAAACAAATGAATTTCATATTTAAACTTGGGTCATATCTCCAAAATATCTCATTATGTACATGAAAATATGCCAAAGTAAAAAAATAAAAAATAAAAATCCAATACACTTCTGGTTCAAAATGTTTCAGATAAGGGAGACTCAATCCTTACTAGTGAAGAAAGGAGAAGAGATAGATGCATTTTTGTTCAAATATGTTTCAGGATTAAAAAGAAACCCACTTGAGGAAGGGAATAAAATGTTGGCGGTGATGTCAGGAATTGCCAGAAAATAGTCTGGGGCAATAGAAATGTCACTTGAATACAGCAAGAAATACCACAATTCCCAACATATTTGCCCCATCTGGTAAAGTCCTTGCTGTGTTTGAGGTGTAAATATTTCTACAGCTACATACCTTATTGGAAGAAGCATTTTGTTAAACTGTGAGTTCTTAATATGTTGCAGTATTATTATTTTTGGCAGGGAGAGGGGATCCTGTTATATTTAATTTACTAACACTTTGCCTCAGAAGCCAGCTTAAGCTGTTGCAAATATAGTAAATGGAGAAGACTTTTCATATGTGTAATGCGATGGAACTTAGGCAGTAATGTTTTATTTGAGGACAGGCATTTTTATTTGTGATTATTTTATTAGAGATGTCAGAATTGCTCCTCAGACTCATTCTGCTTTTGATGGCAAGCTGACCAAGAGGACATTGGAACACTCTTTTCCTTTTCTTCAGTCTCCCAGCAATCCCAGTAAAGTAAGTTGAGAACATACAACCAGTTATACTTCTACAGTCTTCACAGTTTCTTTTACTGCATTGGGCATAATACTTCTGCAACTTTACATTACACAGTGAGACTTATAACTGAGTGGAAATCATGCAAATATGCTGGTGAGGACTTCTGGGACTTGCCATCCAACAACATCTGGAGGGGCATGGTATTCCAACCCTTGTCTCTGAAAAGACAATTCTATGAGATTCACATTTGAAAATATAGGCATAGTCTTTATCACGTTGCTCTTTTTTACTCTTGTTCTGGTCTAAAGAAGCATGGGTTCTTGTAACATAGTTCCCTGGTTTTGCCAGGTTTGGCCAGTTGCTGTCTTGTCTGCATCCATTCATCCTGGAGGGTGAGGGTGGGTGTGGAATAACAATTTCTTGCATCTGTATTAGGGTTCTTGCAAAGGTTTGGGGTTTTTTAATAGTGCATGGTGTGCTGAAGTGAACCTATGCCTTGAAGATGAGCAGAAATGTCATTTAGATTTTTAAATAAAAATCCAAGAACTACTGTAACAAATACTACAACCTCCTGACACATTTGTCCTGTCTGGACGTTATTGTTGTTGTGTGCCTTCAAGTCATTTTCTACTTATGGTAACTCTGAGGTGAGCCTATCACAGGATTTTCTCAGCAAGATTTGTTCAGAGGGGGTTTGCCTTTTCCTTCCTCTGAGGCTGAGAGAATGTGACTTGCCCAGTGCCATCCAATTGGTTGGCATACTGAGTGGGGATTCAAACTGTGGTCTCCAGTGCTCAAACCACTATACCATGCTGGCTGGAGAAGCCAAATCTTAATTAAAAAAGCCATAAGGGAAGATATCATCTCACTTTTGAATCCAGGCTAACCATCCTACTTCTTTTCTTTTCTTCCTTTTCTGGCAACTATGATAAGAGGGAGAGAGATCAAGGTTTTTTTATAGCTTGCATATGCTTGAGAGTATTATGATAACAAACTGCAGTCATCACCTTATGTAGATGGGCATTAGCAATGGCTCTGACAAATACACAGTCATTCACCAGTGAAAGGCTTTGTTGAAAAGATGCTGCCAAATTATTCTACCACAATATTTTACAAATCACAGTCGTGCAAACAGCTGGCCATATGGGGTATATTACATAATTCTACAGTGGAAGAATTGCTCATTGTTTATATTACACTCTATAGCTGCCAATTGATTTTGGCTTTTTTATATGGAAAAGGACATTTCCAACATTTCATTCTGAATTTACATCTCCAAAACAAAATGGTTACGAGTTGCTTCTATGTTTCCAGTATTCTGCAGTGTGATGGATACCCCAGCATCTGAATTTGCTGAGAAGGCAAGCAGCCGCACTGTTTCTGTTACTCTGTTATTATCCATACTGTAGGAAGGAAGAACAGAAGATCCAGAACCAAAATTCTTTTCTTGGCTCAATGCTGCTGAGGATTCCCATATATCTTCCTACCTGTCCCCATTTGCCTATCAGTGGGGGGCAATGGGGCTGCATAGATTGTCAAAGTGTTGTTGTTGTTGGAAGTAGCCAGATGTCCACTTCTGTTTTTTTTGGGGAGGGGGGGAGGGAATATTTTTATGTAGTGCTAAGGGGCCCCTGCACACTATTTATGAATTGCTGCTCTTGGTGGCTTCCAGGGGCCCTTTCACACTACAGAATAATAGTGCTGTGATTCTATCTTAACCCCCATGACAACATACCATGGAATACTAGGATTTACAGTTCAGGAGAGGGGTATTTAGAGTTCTTAGCCAGAATGCTTTAGTGCCTCACCAAACTAAACCCCAGGATCCATAGGATGCAGCCATGGCAATTAAAATGGAATCATAGTGCTATAATTGTGTAGGATCTCCAGAAAAGGGGGAGTCTGCATCCCAGGGCCACATTTTGTCCATTTCTTGTCTATGTGTAAATAGGGAAATGAATAAAGTCTTACCTTTTGTGGGGTGGGGAAGCTTCAATTGTTGCTGTTTCAATCCCTGGGAACGTAACTCACTTTCATGTTGCTCCCAAGCAAACCAAAGAATATGGAAGGAGCCACTTGGCCTGAGTATCAGTCATTCTTGTTCTGCAGATCTCATTTCCTTCAGTCCCCTTTCTCCTTTCAGGCAGATTCAATCAGTTAAGCTCTCTGGAAGTTTATATTTCCAGTTTATTTTGCTCTATTGAAAACATTCAGGGGTAACTGTGTTGGCCATTTAGCAAATTCAAACAAAAATCCATCAGTGATACCTTTATTGGCTAACCAAAATACACAATGTACTTGTTGCAAGCTTTCAAAGCTCCATAGGTTTCTTCATTAGGCAAGATGTTACAAACCAAACAGGAGAAAAACAATTGGAGATGTTAGCCAGATGCCTACATGTTGTTTCAGTCTAGTTAAGATGGTATATAGTGGGGAGGATATCTTTTGTAGGCAGGATCCTTTCCCCATAGTCACAGGGCCAGAAGGAAGAGGAGCCTGCCTGCAAAAGATATCCTCCCCGCCTTATACAAACTTCACTAAAGACTGAAACATGTAGGCATCTGACTAACATCTCCAATTGTTTTTCTCCTGTTTGGTTTGAAACATCTTTCCTGATGAAGAAGCCCATGGAGCTTTGAAAGCTTGCAACAAGTATATTGTGCATTTTAGTTGGCCAATAATGGTATCACTGATGGATTTTTGTTTGACTTTGCTCTATTGGTTATTGCTGCCATTTTGGCAGCAAGTGTTCACTATTTGTTCATTTCTTCTGAGCATTCATGTAAATATTTGAAAGTAAGAGCTGATGATATCATAGTTTAGGCAAGTCTTGAATTTTCATATCCCCATGCCTGTCCCCAGCAGGCATAAGCCTCCACTGTCTGGAAAATCCCAGTGCTGAAGAAAGTCAGAAGAGTAAAAGCACTGTTGTCTCTCACCTCGTCCCACTCTTAATACAAAGAAATTGACAACTGCCTCTTACTTTCTAAGCCCAAAACCCAGAAGACACCTAATATGCAAGAATGAATGTGTACCTGGCATGGAGGAGAGAGAAAGGAAGGGCTGTGAAGGCTATTATCCATCTTTGAATTCAAAGGTGTACCTGCACCACACAGTTGTAGCTCTTGGGTACCATTTTAACTGCCATGGCACCATCCTGTGGAATTCCTGGACTGCAAACATGGTGAGATACCTAGAATCTTTTGCCAGAAAGCTCTAATGCTGTAGATCAGAGTAGTGCACTACAAAACATTTGGTGCTTCACCAAATCACCAACCCCAGGATTCCATCGGATGAAGCCATAACAGTAAAAATTATATCAAAGTGCCATAATTGTACAGTACAGGTTGTGAGCCATTCTGAAGTTGTTCATTTGCAAGAGAAAGGCACTCTGCATGTGCTCCAAATGACTAATATATAATATTACTTTGTGGGCATTCTTCTTTAAAGTAACTTTCCAAGCTCTAGCCTAGAGTCTAAACTTTCTCTGATGAGGCTCCAGACAGATAATATAGAGCCAAAGAGGAAGAGAAAAGAAACAAAGTGGGGGAGAAAGCTGGAGACCAAAGGATTTCATCTTCAGAGAAGGTGAAATTTCAAAAGATGGGCATTCATTTGTTTATTTAAAATAAGAAGAGATAAGAATGGGAAAGGAAGAATAAATACTTTATTCAAGCCTGGTGGTCTCAAAGCACCCATCATCACCACAGGTTACAAACCCACCATGTTGTTATTGGTTTTGTGCCTTCAAGTCATTTCTTACTTATGGCAACCTTAAGGCAAACCTATCATAGAGTTTTCTGGGCAAGATTGATTCAGGAGTGATTTGTTATTGCTTCCTTCTGAGGCTGTGACTTACCTAAGGTCACTTAATAGGATTCCATGGCTGAGTGGGGATAAGAATCCTGATCTCCTGGACTCCCAGTCCAACACGCAGATCACTATATTGTGGTGGCTCTCAAGCCCATCATAATGAGGCAAAAATGAGACTACATTGTAAATCATGGTTACTTATTTTCTTACATTTATATAGGATGTTCATAACTCCCTTCTGAGGGAGAATCTCATCCAATCAATGTCCCTTCTTGCATGGGAGCAAAGTACATGCCTCCTTGTGTGGGCCTCCTTGTGTGGAGGCAAATCATTGGCCCTTTCACACTACATAATCATAGCAATATGATTCTGCTTTAACTGCCATAGTTCGTTCCATCCTATAAAATCCTGGGACTTGAAGTTTAGGGAAAGGTGTTTAGAATTCGGAACAGAGAATGCTGGAATCAAAACAAAATACAGATCCCAGAATCCCATATGATGTTTCAGAATCATAGTGCTATAACTGTGTGGTATGAAAGAACTCCTATTGATATTAGCCAGTATGTCTGTAAGAATATATCGCATACTGACTGAAAGTAGTATTTCTGTTGGGATGCATGGTTGGGATACAGAACAGTTGCAGAAGGACATGGCCACTGGATGTGATCCTGCTCCCTCTGTTAGTGCAAAGCAACCCTTCTCTACACATTTAAAATACTCCTCATTCCAGTTGATTAGAATGTGATCCACATGCAATCTGCAGGAGTTCAGGATTTTTGCTGGTGTGTGTGAAAAACTCCTTAAACTCAAGGTAAAAGGCTTCATGGTTTTTACTGGAGTATCCACCGAAATGTTCATTATCACACATGTGGCTGTTCATCTGCTATGCATTTTCAGCAGAGGGAGGGTAAACAGATGTGAATAGATGCAAATTTGTACAGAAAAGTGAAGACAGTTACCTGGTAGTGCAAATATGTGAAAATGCACACCAGTTTGCATAGTACACTTATGTGTAAATGAGCCTTCATCAGTTTATAAAAATGCCTTTCTTATATTCAGAGTGATTGAGACTGCAGATGAAAAATCTTCAATAGTATCTAATAAAGCAACATGGCATAGTGGATTCAATGTCAGATTCCTAGAAGATGTTCCCATTTGGCTATAAAATTCATTGTCTCTCAGCCTAATCTGCTTTGTGACTTTGTTGTGAGGGTGAAACTGGGGAAGCTCCCAAACTATATTGCCCTGAGCTGCTTGGAAAAAAGGAGTAAATCTTCATATTGTAGTAGTAAATCTTCATATTGCTGCTGTGAACTCTTCCTTTCAAATTGCAAACAGATTTCCATGCTGTGTACCTTTTTCATCCGGGATTTCCCCTGTAGGTTTCCAAGAAGGCAGCCTCCCTATTAGTCATGATGCATGAGCATGAGCCAAGTTGGAAGGAAGGCAAAAATCAACTTATAAAAATAGGCAATTCCTTCCTGTAATTTACAATACTTTAAGTCATTTGAGGAGGAAAAATAGAAATGGAAACTATTTCCAAATGGGTATGTGCCCCAGTGAAGACTCCACAGGATCAGTTGAATATGTAGTTGGATATAAAACACATTAGTGTACTAGTTATAATTTTATTCTACCTATTTATGCTGTTGTGCATTTTGCACAATCCCTTCACCTATATCTTTTCTATTACACTTTTTTAAAGTTGTTTTTTTTTTTAAAAAAACAGCAAACATTTTAGGCTGCCAAATTCTACTTAGAGAATATGGACTTTAATGCATGAAACAGTTTGTATTCAAGTCAAAACTGGACCTTCTCCAAAATACAGTTATGTAGAATTCCAATAAAGACAGAAAAATGTGGATTGTCATTGTGTTGGATTATCAGATTTTCCACAGCTGGTAAAGACATTTGAATCAAGTGCTCTGGTTCTGGTATTTCCATTTGGAATACAACTTAATAATGAAAAATGCCATCCGTTGACTTTACATTCTATCCTTCTCTTGATATTATTTATTCATAGCATGTGGCTTTATATTGCAACTTTATTATGGACCTCTACTTTATTTATAGTAACAGAACAATTTTTGAAAATACTGTAGTAGTTGCATCATAACTCATATAGTGATTTTAATCCTTTTCCTTATGGGTGTTTACTCTGAGATGATACTGTTGTTTACTTTGTTTTATAAATGATTTTTAATGCTAATATAATAATTTTGTTGGCTGGAATGATTTGTGGCTAAAATTAGGTTTAAATGCTCAATAAGAAAGGACATAAATCTATGTAATTTAGTGAGTTGTTTAAGAATTATGTAATTAATATCCTTCCTTTCAAGGAAAAACTTCTCACAATCCAGCTAACAGTGAAGAAGGTAAAAAATGATACACTTGAAACAAACATCTTCAGGGCAGAAGTGAGGCTTTTAGGAGGGTGTTTTGGGTTTTTTTGAACAAGTGAGGTGATCATTTTACATTTTTGTAATATTTTTTTCAAAAGGACTTATTGTAAAAAGTAAGTTACAACTATAAAGTAATGACAATGGATCTGAAATACTATTGACCTCTTGCTCAGCATCAGACAAAGCAACTGTATGTGTGTTCGCTCAGGAGTAAAGCCCACCTAAATACTCTAAAGGCACTGTATCTATTTCATCTTGGAAGTTAAGCAGGGTCAGCCCTAGTTAATACTTGGATGGGAGATTGCCAAGGAGTACTAGGTGCTGTAGGCTTTATTTCAGAGGATCCATTCCCAAAGAAAGCCCAATGGAATTAATGGGGTTGCCATAAGTCAACACACAAACACACACACACACACACACAGGTTCCATGAAATTTATTCCTCCCTCACCCAAAATCTGCCAACACAAGATTAGACCAGATTTCCTATACCTACCTACCTGAGTGTAATGACCACATTGAAGCTTGTGTCTCTGAGAAAACCGCATAGCAGGTTAGCAGGGCACATGTACCTGAACATAAATGGGAGTTCAGCATAAAGATGCATAGGGTTAGTGTTCTCAGTTTGCATTCCTACATATACTTAGTTGGAAGTAAGCCAGACGTTTTGAATTACTACTCCTCTGAGTCAGCAGCATGCATAGGACTGTTCTATATAGCCACTATACTACACTAATGCTTATTCCTAGGAAATCTGGCCATTTAATACCACATGTCTGGGCTTTGCCATTTACAGTTGGGTATTTTTCCTTAGTGATGTGTTTTTAATAGCCACCATTTGTGTGTTTCGTCACTTAAAATGATATAGGCCAGAATCTTGTATTAGCTTATACTTAACTAAGTAACTTCTCCCAACTTGGCCCAAACCTGAGGGAAACATCATTCAACCATATTCTGATGATCAGCAGAATGGACCTCCTTCTCCCTATGAAGCTGATGCCTGGTAAAGTAGGTTGAGGGATGAGTTATGATTGTGGCAATAGTGCTGAAATCATGACTAGTAGTGATCATGAATGCAAAGCAGTTAAATATTGTTAAAAGTATGTTAACTGTGTCCAGTTAACTGAGCGTATCTAGAAGAGGGAGAACAAAATGGTGAATGCTCTGGAAACCATGCCTTATTTGGGGAGACTGGCTATGTTTAGCTTGGAGAAGAGAAGGTTAAGAGGTGATATGATAGCCCTGTTTAAGTATTTGCCTTTGCCTTCATCTGAGGCTGAGAGATTATAACTTACTCATGGTCAGCCAGTAGGTTTCCATGCCCAAGTGGAGATTTGAACCCTGATCTTCAGAGTCTTAGTCTAGCACGCAAACCACTAAACACATACTGACTCTCAAAGTTCTGATTTTGTTGTTAACTGCCCTCAAGTTGATCGTGACCCATGGCGACCCTATGGATGAGACATCTCCAAGACCCTCCATTGCTCTGCTTAAATCCTGCAAAGCCAAACCCATGACCTCCTTAATAGAATCCATCCATCTGGCATGTGGCCTTCCTCTCCTACTTCCCTCACCTTTCCCAGCATTATTGTCTTTTCTAATGAGACTTCTCTTATGGTGTGTCCAAAGTACGACAGCCTTAGTTTGGTCATCTTGGCTTCTATACCCTCAGAAATATCATGGCCCATGAGTTGTCAATGTTCCTCCTTCCCTCTCCTGTTTCCCATTTTTAAAAAATCTATCTCAGATCCAAACTAGATGGGACAGGTCTTCCACAATCATAAGGATTTAAGAATTTAAGTTTCTGTCTGGGAATGTGCTGCTGACAATTTTAATTTCAGTTCCTTTCCTAATGACCCCCAGCAGGGAATTTTCCTGATGCATTCAAGCGCAGCATTTCAACTAAAATATTCACCAAGATACCACAATCACTTTCCTGATTACTTACTGAGGATCAGGCATCATCCGCCTATGTGTGAAATAGGGTTTTGTTTTTGTTTTTTGGATCTAATTTGCATCACTGAACAGTTGTTTGTGTCGATCTGCATTTGCCATAGATATGCCCAGTTTAGAGACCTTCTGAAGTTTTTTACTGTCTGTTTTTGCTTTATCTAGATAATTTGGTGTCATCAGCAAATCTCGATGCTCATTTCACCTCACATCATTCATGACAATATTGACACGTCCCAGATCAGCTACAGAGTGCTGAGGAACTGTTAACATCTTCCAATTGTGAAAACTGTTGATTTTCATTATTTTCCTTCCTATCCTTTGATCATCCCTAAGAGGACCTCTCCTCTTATCTCAATTACTTTTTAAATCTCAGGATTATCTCAGGATCCTTTGATATACATTTTAAGTTACATTTTGTTGCATTGGCCATTTCCCTGTCCTCCAATACAAAGATCTGATCTCAGGGATACATGCATGTTTTTGCTAGAATAGCCATTCACATTTGAGTTCTTTAGGATCTCTGGAATGGTCCCAGGGGTTTATTTCTAATATGTTTATAATGCCCAAAGCTTCATCTCTTGTCAGCTATTATTTGATTCAGTTCCTTAAATCCCCCTTCCTGGAAATATCAGTTCAGACTACCCTACCAGGTTGGCCCTACCATAAGGCGGGATGAAGCTATCACTTGCAGTGGGGCACCACTTCCCCAAGAATTGCCGCGCATGGCTCCTGTCCAAGAAGGAAGAGGAGGAGAATGGTGTAGCAGTGCTTGTGCCTCCAGATTTGGCAATTACAACATCTGGAGAAGGAAAAAGAGGTTACTATGGCATCCCTTCATCTCTGGTTGGCCCTGTAACAAAGCTACCATCTGCATGCTGCAGTCATGTCCTCTTTCTCTGGGAATGGGGAGGACAACTACCTTCTTCTTCTCCAGTGGGAAGAGGTGTGGGCAAAACCTCCATAGCAGGGTGTGTGTAAATGATGCTGCCAAATCCTTTACCACTTTCTGGAGAAAGAAGGGAAATCATCACTGCTACATCCCTCGACTCTAGTGACACAACCTGAAAAGTGCCAGTGAAATGTAAGGCGAGGATACTTTGCTTCCCACCTCAAGTTGCAGGCTAGCATGGGCCTCCTCAGTTGCTCTATGTCTTCATCAATGAAGATAGGTTCCCTTGGTACCAATGGTCCAACCACCTTCTTAGACAATTTTCTGTTTTCCTTATATTTAGGGGATTTTTATTGCTGTTCTCAATGTTACTATGATAATTCTCTTCAAAATTTGGGGCTAAAGAAGCAGGTAAGATTTCCATGTTATGAAAAATTATTTTCTCAAATAGCAACCTTATTCACTGTGTCAGTGAACCCTTGAATTTTGTGGTATCGTCAGACCTGCAGTACCCATCCTAGCTGAGCTTCAATTATTGCAGGTTTTACCAGCTCCAAATAATAGAGATTTGACTCTTTCACCTTTCCCTTTCAAATTTCTTTTAAATAAATTTTGTCTTCAGGATCATACTTGAACATAGTTGGTTGCAATGTTCCACTTACATATATGTCAGTTTTGGTAGTACTGTGTTTAACTGGTTCATCATATCTCATATTTTCCACTATACCTTGGTGATCATTTATAATTAAATCCAGTGTCACCTCACCTTTGATTGATTACATTACATCAACTATTGTATCTAAAATGTTTTGCCTATTATTGTGATAAGAGCATGCCTATCTAGCTCACCTTGTGCATAGAACAGATAGCATTTCAGAAAGAAAGAAAAATCCTATATTTGAGGTTCTGGCTTTCCACATCCTGTCTAGCAACCTAAATTTGGCTTTCAGGACCTCACAAATAAATTTCTTGATATGATTGGCGCTGACATACACCACAAACACCGTTTCTATCTGATCTCTATCTATTGGGCTCTTTAGTTAACTAGTGATACTTTCAGTCTTCATATGAGGTAAACAATTCACCACAAGGTCTACACACCCACAACAGATGCAACTATCTATGTCTCTAATTATCATATATATTTTACAAGCATAAGTCTCCCTTTCCCCAAAGGCATGTATGTCCCCAGCATGAAAGGATATCTGTTCATCCTTTAAGAAAAAGATCCCTCAGAGTGATCTCCTCCCATCCCTGAAACACTAATGCTTCATGACAACAGCTAAGCTGCAGCTCTGGGACTGGAAAACAATTATCATATCCCGGAAGGTCACATTTAGCAATTCTGCCTGCTTCCCTCTGCTTCTCCAGATCAGCACTCTTGGCCTTAAGGCAGTGATTCCCAAACTTTGATCCTCCGGATGTTTTGGACTTTAGCTCCCATAATTTCTGACTATCGGCCAATTTGGTTGTGGCTTCTGAGAGTTGAAGTCCAAAACACCTGGAGGCCAAAATTTGGAAACCACTACTTTAAGGAACAAACCTGTTCCCTATACATCAGGAGCTCATCACATCAAGCAAATCCCTATGATTTCATTCCAGCAGATAGTCAACTGTACAGGTTACACTCAGTGCAATATACAAAAGGCTTGGGCCTTAGAAGGTGGATCCCATGCATGCATGTGAGGATAATGTGGTAGGGCCAGGACATGCATCTTACACATGTTCCTGTATCCTGTTCAAGCAAAATGGCCAAACAAGGCTTTAATCATGGCTAATTTTAGCTGGATCAAATGCCCATATTTATAAGCCGGAAGCAGTTTTAAAAAACAAATCTAGATTCTAGAGTTTATACAACATGTACGGAAAACATCCTCTAGTCTATTCCTACTAGAACAGGTCTTGAAAAGATCTATGGTATGAATTTACAAAAGACATCGGGGAAAAGTTAAAAAGATGGTAAAACAATTTTGCACAATTGCACGATAGAGGCTTTTTAACGAAAACTCCCTTTGCAGTTTTACAACAATGCAGTTTTACAACAATTGACCAACAGAGACAGCTTAGAATAACCTGGCTTGGAAGAAGCATTCCTTCAGTTCCTCCTGAAGGTTTTTCTTTTTTAAAAAGCCTGGATAGGAAAATACTATTGAGCAGCCAATTTTTTCCCACATTTGGATAAGCTAGAAGCCCCAAAATATACAGAACGTGCAAGTTCACTTGGAAAGGACCACAGTACTCCTATCTGAATCATCGGAAAGCAAATAAAATAAGACCTAAGCAAATAAACCCGACTGCTGGTGGAAACAAATCCAGTGTTCCAGTTTGGCCACTGCTTCCTTTTTGTTAGTTTTAGTGCCTTACCTTGTGAGAGGTTCTTTTTTCAAATGGCTGAAATCTAATTGTGAAAGACTCCAGCTATTCCATCATCATCATACATGCAGAATAACCTATGTTTATTTCAGTTTGACTGACACCTGGCAGCTCAATGAAAGGACATGACTACATTTTCATGCCTCAGAGACAGAGCCTGATAGTCTGGCAAAGCAAATAACAAAGCATCTCAAAGTTCTTTAGAGAATATCTTTAGTGAACACACTAAATTTGGAAGTTAAAACAGGGCTAGGCATGGTTCATAGTTGGATGGGAGACCAACAGGTAATAACAGGGCTCTCCAACCAGGGCTAGGAAAGAATTCTACCTAAAGCCCTGGCTAACAATATGCTAGATAGACCATTGGTCTGATTTAATAAAGTGGGAAAGGTGCCTCTGGGAAGCGTTGTTGTTGTTGTTGTTTGTCTTCAAGCCGTTTCGAACTTATGGTGATCCTACGACAAACTTATCATGGGGTTTTCTTGGCAAGATTTGTTCACAGGTTTGCCACTGTCTTCCCCTGAGGCTGAGAGCATGTGACCTGCCCAAGGTCAACCAGTGGCCAAGCTGGGAATCGAACCCTGGTTTTCAGAATTGTAGTCCAACACTCAAACCACAACACCATGCTGGCTATGTCTGAGAAGCATTATCTGATAGAAGTAGGAGCAAAGCATTCTCTCTTCTAGCTCGTAGTGAGGACTGTACTTCCTAGTGTTCCAGTATGTATTTGTATGTCTTGACATTCAGGATCTATTGGGCTTTAAAGAATAAAAATAAAAATGATGTTTCAGGAAAGGAAGGTTTAATTTTTTATCAGTTTAAACTCTTGTGCTAATGGAGATTTTTATACATTGTAGACTACTCCACATCTATCATTTCATCCCCTCCATGGGATTTGTCCTCCATAATGTTATTCAACAAGTAGGACTGTGGACTTTGCCCAGTTGGCAAAGGAGTCAGGCAAGGAGGCATTCTATCACCCTACTTGTGCTAATGCAGAAAATATCATACCAAGAACAGGCTTAATCTAAGAAGAAGGGGGATGACACCATACTACTAGCAGAAAACATCATACACCTGAAATAATTACTGACAAAAGTCAAGGAAGAAAGTGCAAGGGCAGGCTGACTGCTAAAAAGAAAGAAAATAAAAATAATGACCAAGGAAAATATACATAAATTTAACCTAGATAATAAGGAAATCAAAATAATTGAAGATTTCCCATACCTTGGAACAAACATTGAACAGAATGGAGATTGCAGTCAAAAAACAAGGCATCTAGGAATGGGAAAGGCAGCTATGAAAGAACTAGGCAAGATCTTAAAGCGCACAGATATACAACTGAGCACTGAAGTTAGAATCATCCAGGCCATTATATTCCCCATCACCATGTACAGATGTGAGAGCTGGACAGATATACAGCTGTCAGGAAAAAAACTGCCAAAGAAAATAAACTCATTTGAGATGTGGCGCTGGAGAAGAGTGCTGAGGATACTGCGGATGGCCAAAAAGACAAACAAATGGGCCTTAGATCAAGCCTGAACTCTCCCTGGAAGCCAGGCAGACGAAACTGAGGCTGAAGTACTTTGGCCACATCATGCAAAGGCATGAATCATTGGAAAAGACAATGATGCTAGGAAAAGAAGAGGGCAGCAAAAAGAGAGGAATACCACACGCCAGATGGATGACTTAATCAGAGAGGTCATGACATGAGCATGAATTTGCAAGACCTAAGCAGAGCAGTGAAAGATAGGGAGGTTTGTAGGGGTCTCATCCACAGGGTCACCATGAGTCAGGGCCAACTCAAAGGCAGTTAACAACAAGGACTGCAGAAGTCCCTTTTGGAAAAGTTTCAAGAACAAAGAAACTAATTGCAAAGGTATAATTGACAAAGTATCTCACCTACCATGGTTGTGCAATTTTTTTTTTTAAATGGCAATAATGTTGGAAGAAAATGCCTTCAATGCATGCCTATTTTGCTTGCAGCTCTTTAAACAAAACAACCTTGGTATGCATGTGTTGTGACACACATCTTGTGTGTGCAGACGTTTTCCACTGTGGGCACACAGTAAAGGAAAATCTCTTTGACCAGTTGAGGAAAGATCAAAGGATAACACTTACGTGGGCAAGCTCAGAGGTGACACTTATGATGACAGGAAAAAAATGTCATCTGGTGACAGAAAGTGTGAAACCAATGGTCTTCCAAGCATTGCATATGGTTTTTGTAGTAGGTGGGGAGAAAATGCAGGCAGGCAGGTTAATAGACATACACCACTATGCTTTTCCATACAAATGAGCATCTCACTTCCTCTAGATAGAGAGGGGCCAACAAGGCAATTCTAGCAGAGGAAAATTGTGTCTTTTCAACCAAATGTTTATGCTGGGCTGGGACCCACAATTAAACATTTTAAAATTTGAGTGGTACAAATAAAGGACCAGTATTAGAAAACATTGTTACAAAGGAAAAGGAAGCCCACACAGCTAACCCATGCTACCACCAAATGGGATATAGACAGATATTTTAATAATGCGTGGCCTTGTGTTGGGATGTCCCTACCAACCGAAGTTTCTTTGGCTGTTGCTAGAACCCCTTCCTTTCTAATTATTTCCTATACAGTATAACCCTCCTCCCTTCCTCTAGTATAGAGTCCCTTTGCTAAGCAACTAAATGCAGTATTTTTGCAGTATGTACAAATGGGGTAGCCACAGTGACCATGAGACAAACTCCAAAATTCATATTGTGTAATTCTTTTATTAGGTTAACCAAATAAGGCACAAACTCCTCTATATAACCTTTCAAGATTAGCATTTTGTTCCTGTTAGGCATCACATAAATAGTCCCTGTAGGTACTAAATAATTCTCTAACTTTACGTATTTAAATAATGTATACACTGTTGATATTTTTTTAGTGACTGTCATAATAACTTCAGAAATTATCACACAGCACATACAGTTTGGATGTATACATTCATGTACATATTCATAGTTGTACATGTACATTTACCAGCCTTCTGCGAGGACTTTAGCATTACTATAACACAATAAAATTTCTATATGGTAACACTCTGATCCTAGTTAGAATTAAATTTTTAATTATTTGGACACAATTATATAGGTGGCTTTATACCTGGAGATGATCCTGGATTATATTTATACATGGAGACTTTTAGGTGCAAATATGTGTGTGCTGTTCTGTAATTGTGAAGTTTTGTTGGTCTCTACAATATTTCATCTTAGCGTGTGTATTGTTTTTTTCTTGTTTCAGCCTATCAAGACGTGCAAGAAGACTAAATACCTGAAAAGTATCACATCCTGCCTGATCTTGAAGCCCTGGTTAGTGCTTGGATGGGAGACTACCAACGAATACCAGGTGCTGTAGGCTATATTTCAGAGAAGGAACTGGTAAAACCACCTCTGAGTACTCCTTGCCTAAAAAAACCCTATGAAAATCTATGAAAAATTAATTGTATCACCATAAGTTGATAGCTGACTTGCAGGCACCACATAGATACACATTCATATTCATATTCACACACACACACACACACGCACGTGCATGAAAAGCATCCATGTGGAAATTGGTAAGATATACAGCCTAAACAAATGCATGCTGTCAACCTTCTCAGCCAAAACAATCCTAACAAGAAAAGGTTTGAGGGCTCTATCTAGTGGACAAAAAAAGAATGGCATTGAATATATTTCAATTAATCTGGGAAAGTGCTACTTTATAACAAACAAACAAAAGTGTTTCCATTGCAAATGGCCATTACGGCTGCCCCTCGATTTTCATGGACTTGAAGTCCGCGACCCTTGCCCATTTGCAGGTGGGAAATGAAGGGTTATAAAATGAGGGGTGCGCCCTTTCAAGCCAATAGGGCTTGAATATTTGCGGTATTCCGTTTTCGCGGAGGGGTCCGGGACAGATCTCCTGTGAAAGCAGAGAGGCAACTGTAATTATTTCTAATATTTGAAGGACATTCAGATGTTAAAGACACAAACAGCCATATATTTGGGAGTAGGCCAATCATAGTAGTTGGAACATGTTTTACTGCATATTTTTCAGCACATGGAAAAGACACCAGTGATTGCAAGGGAAAACTCATTTGGTGCATATTGGGAAGTGACCCTTTTACTTGAATCCCATTTACTGTATATACTCATGTATAAGTCTAAAAGTTTTAGTCAATAACTGCAAAAACCTGAGTTGATTTATTCACAGGTCAAAGTACATACTGTACTTTTAACTCATAAAAAAATGAACCATCTACTGGTGAAGGCAAGAGTGTAGTCTGTTCTGGTAGCACTGACCCCGCTCTACTCTCTCTCATCTGTCCATCCATCTTTTAGTGTAAGCACAAATAATTATGCCTGATAACATTTTGTAAATTTTTTTGGCATAGTTTTCCTTTGCTTTATCCTTAAGATCTTTTGTTATATGCCCCTACGTTTTACCCTCTATTTATCCATAATAATCAAAATCCATAATTTTGGCCCCCAAATCTGCCCTTGACTTATATACAAAGTCTATTTATAATCAAGTATATATGGCATGTTCAGAGAGATTTGAGATTCAATGTGTATGCAAGCATCTTCTAGAATACAGGTTGAACCAGTTAGCTAATTTGGTAGCACAAACCAAGTCAAAGCCAAGGGAGACTTTGTGGCACCCTTTACACTTGCCAATCTGCACTTTTTACCAATTATTATTCTAGTTTTCATTTACAACTCTATTTCTTTTTAATCTTGCCCAGTGTGTACTCCCTGCCCCTTGTGTCTGCTGTTTCCTAAAAAGCTTGGAAATAATTAATTTCACAATAACGTGTGACCTTGCTTTAGCAAAACATGTTATTGCACTCTGGTATAGCACAGCAGAGACCAAATACAGCTGCTTTTGGTTTACGTCTGTCTGAGCTGCGGTATAATTGATGTCAGATTGACTGTACACAGTTCTGAGAAAAATGGCAGTTAATCATTGCTAGAGTACAATGGGAGAAAACTCCAACAAGTGATTCTGGGATATTAAAAAAATAAAAATAAAAAATAAACACCTAAAAACCAAAATACAAGTTAAGTGAGCAGATCATTCTTAACCTTAACTATATTAAACTGAACATGTCTAGGTCAAAAATATTTCTCTCATCCTTCTGCAGGACAACAATAATTCTTTCTTGAGTCACTAGATCAGGGCTAGGCAACCTTTCCCCTTTAAGGGCCGAGGGACTTCAGCTCCCAGAAGCCTCAGCCATGTTGGCCAATAGTCCCATGTTGGCTATTAGCTCCTGGGATTCTGGAAGCTGAAGTCCCTTGGCCCTTAAAGGGGAAAGGTTGCATACCCTTGCACTAGATGAACACCAGCAGTTGATATATGCATCTTTCTTCCAGGTCCATGCCTATCTACAGTTCTTCTAGAGATTTATTTGTAAAGGTTACAAAAGCACCTCACTGTGTCCTTGCCCCCCAGCATGGTAAAAACACCCTTCTATGAGGACTCATTTACACAGAAAAAAGGGTAGCATAGTTGACCATTGAACCTGTTTGTGAAAAATGGCAAGCAGCAATTGGATATTGACCCAGACCCTGCCACTACATCCATCCCCTCTAAACAGGAAATGGCTACAAAATGTTAAAATTATATATAATGCTCACTTAGAAGTATTATAGACAAAAGGTTTTTTCACAGTGTTTACCTTTGACACTTTTGTATAGCCTTAAGAGAAGGTAAAGGTAAGTAAAATGTTTGATTTTGTTTCTATTGTATGCATGTATTCAATTATTTAACTTTTTATAGGTTGTTTCATTCTGCCCACCTATTTCATAATTTAAAAAACAACAACACAGAAATGATTGTTTCAATGAAAGGTGGCATTTGTTGGAAAGCCTCTGTATAAGAGTAACAAAAATGCATAAGGATAAAAAACCCCAAAATCCACCAAAAGGCACTAGCAATAAACTCTACTTTCTCATCCATGAGTATAACTGAAAGGCTGAATATTTTCAGCTCATTCCATTCAGCGGTCTGAACACTCAACCAGATAATATAAACAGTAGAGCAGATGGAGAAAGTTATCTGCTTCTCTGCTACATTACACCATGCTATTTAACATCAGTTCTGTCAGAGGAAGGAACCTGGTATGTTGTTCTGCCTTTACTATATTTTACATGAAAGTCACCTTGGAAAGAATTTTATCTTTAAAGGCAAGGTATACATAATGAGTCCACTGTCTAGACAAATAATGGTCAATCAGCACTATGCAGGTTATACCAAGCCCTCCCCAAATATTAGATATTTTTCCTGGATTTAGCAACTCTCAGTATCGCATCAATCTGTGGATAAATAAAAAATGTTTTCAAGTATATCTCATTTGAATGAACTATGCAGTTGGCTATCGTAGATGTTTTTATGTCATGCTATTCCTAAGCACATATTGTCTATGATGACAAAACCTCATGCTATTATAAGATCTCAGCTGCCCTATTTGGGACCAGTTTGTATAGCAAAACACAGTTATAGTTAATGGACTATTCTGTGGACATCAGAGTTGCGATTAATAGTACTGTACAGACAATGGCTGCTTCTTCACTTTTAAATTGAAGCTGGGCTAATGAAAATTTTAAATAATTTTTAAAGGCTTGGCAGAAGTAGTGGGGAAAACAAATTTCCAGTAAAAGACAAGAGGCCATGTAACATCACAAAATATATTAGTATTATAGAAATAATATCTATGCATTCAATTTTTATTTCCCCTCCCCCTTCAACAGTGACTTTAAACATTCAAGTTATTTCAGGCCAAGCTTTTCATATAACCAAAATTCATTCTGCATAAAGTTGAACATGAAATACTACATTCTGTTTCAGGCAATGTAGATGATTAAAAATTAAACTCAACATCCCCTCATTAAAAATTAAACACAGCACCTCCCTCCAAAAAAAAATTAGTCAATAATAATTTGCATTCTTAACTGCAGGAAAGCCTTCATTCTTGAAGACTTGCACTACAGTGTATTTATACACACACAGAAATTATTGTTACAAGTAATCCATCTCTGCACCACAAGCAGATTTATATTATTATATACATTGCAAATTCTGTTTGAATCAAAGTACAGTTCACAGATATATAGAGGCACTGCTTTTTAGATTTTCTGTACAAGTTTCTTGTTTTGCAAATACTTCATTTTTCAGTGCACATTTACAGAAATATCAGTTGCATAATCTACTCTGGTCATATCTAATCCATATTCACCAAAGCAATTCCCTCCAGTTTCTCTGATGAAGAAAAAGTCCATTATTCTATTTGCTTAACAGAAACATCAAGTGCAGCTTTGTTAGTGACTAGTCACTATGGGATCACCGACACAAGTTGCCTTTAAACCTTACAAGCAGCTACTCCTCTCTAGATAAACTGATGTTATATAGAACAACCCAACATACAAAGTTCTTCAGTATAATCATAATTTACTGAAATAACCTGCAGCACAGACTGAAGGGGGGGG
>CM034708.1:95207208-95224624 GCA_020142125.1 Phrynosoma platyrhinos
GTCCATAAGCCAATTTCTCTCATTTAATTTAGTTTCACTGGCCCTAAAACAGTTATGCTAGTGGTAAATTCAGTTAATTCAGATGCTTTTATCAGGACCTCTTGTAATTTCTCTTGCCATCTAGTTTTGATCTAGATTTTATCTTTTAGGAAGCTCCTATTATATTTCTGGCCTGTTTGTCGGCATGAAGGGGGATTTTTTTTTCATTTTCCTTCTCTAGGTCATTTACTATACTACATAGTATTAAAGTCAGGTTATCAGCTTTTGAGAACTTTGAAATAGTTTGAAACAATGTTTTCCATAGCATAAAAGTAGGGAGTCCTTTGGAAAGTCATTTATATCCTGACTTGCTAAAAAAAAAAAGGGGGGGCGGAGAGATGCAATAACTGTACTGTTCAGTTTACTTTTATTATTAGGCATCCAAATACAATTTGTAGCCAAAATGAAAATCAATATTAAGCAATCAAACATTACAGTAAAAGGGAATATCACATGGTGTGAAAAATCTTAAAAGATATATCAAAATATCAAAAATACTAGGTATACATACAAGGCTTACACTCTAGATGCATTAACCTGGACCAACCTAATTGAATGAAAACAGAAAAAGAAATAAGTCATATAGTGTAAAGGTACCAAAATTTAGGGGGCACCTTCCCAAACTCATGCACTTAAAGCAGGGCTGAATGTCAGTCCCTGAAGTCTCCTTGCCCTGCTACTCTTTCTCCTTGGTGTTTTTGATTGCTCATGTCTTCTTTCCAATGGAGTGAACAATGAAACAGTACAAACCAGGTCTCAGGGAGGTGATACAGATTGAGAGCTGTGAAAAAGGTAAGCAATAGGACAATGGCAGTGGGCAGGAGAAGGATGGTCCATTGAAGCGGTGGAGGCATAGTATGAAGACCTTTGGTGGTAGAAGTATTTGAAGAGAAAATTGTAGTAACCATCAAATTCAGTCTTGCAGACTATTAAAGATAATGAACTAAACTGATGTCCAAGATTTTTGGGTCATTGATAACATTCTGTCATTAACTACTGCTCTGTTTCCCCACCTCAGTAATCCTGTGGATGTATTTGAAACACAATAATGTCTCAATCGTGTAGACTTCCAAAGGAATTAATCTCACTTAAATCAATAGGATTTGCTTGTGTGGAAGCATACATAGGATTGCATGGCACACTTGTTTGCATTGGTTTAAAAATGCATCTGTATTGTTTTTAAAATAGTAATCTGCTGTATATTTCATATCGAGCAAGTGTGGTGTGACTCCTCACTCAGGGTTTGAATCTTCACTCAGCCATGGAAGCCTACTGGGTGACCTTGAGAAAGCCACTTTCTCTTAACATAAAAAAATGGGAATGGCAAACCTCTGAATAAATTATTCCAAGAAAACTCCTTGATAAGGTTACCAAAAGGTGGAGCTGACTTGAAGCCATGTCACAACAAGAAGATATTTGATAAATGAAAGTTGGTAGGAATGAAATGGATGCCCATATGTCTTACTTTCTTCCAAAATGTATTTCCCTCACTAGAGCAGCAGACATCTAAAAAGTTACTGCAGATCTCCTAAGGGGGAAAATTACTTGTTTTACAAGGGGTCAAGCAGAGAAGGGACCCTCACATAATGTAAATAGATATGCAATGTATTGGTTTTTTAAGGGAATAGCAAGCAAGTCAGCACTTGGATAGTCCGTAAAACTCATTTTTGCTAAGATGCCAACTAAGTATTTGTTAAAATTCAACATTTTCAAATAAGTTTCCCAAGGAAACAATGTCACTTTTAAGGAAGTAAGGAATCAGAAGAACTTTGTATATCCCTAAAATTTACTTTTGTCATTGCTTAGGGTCAAGGTGTGAAAAAGAATAAAAGACTTGCTGTACAACTGATGAGAAAAGCAGCATCGAAGGTAACTTTTATCAAAAAGTTTATATAAGGTGTTGTGCTTGGGTCAACATAGGTTTCTTTCCCCCTGTCATTGGATGAAGTGAGTGACCTGCCAATCTCATAAGCCATAATCATGCCCTCCACATTTCACATATGTATGCTGGAACACATGTGGCCAAGCAGCATCAGATCAAGGAGTAAGCAAAATTTCCCCCCACCTCTGCTGCCACATCTTGCCATGCTATTCAGTGCTAGCGGGCTGCCTATTAGACCGGTTTTAACAGTCAATGCTAGAAATTATTATAATTGTTTATTGTTGTTAATTGTTTTAATTTTATGATGTTTAATACTGTTTTAATGGGAGGGTAGGTTTGGGTTTAGGAGGGTTCATTGTGAGATTTGATTGTTGTAAGCCGCCCCAATTGCTTCAGGGGGGCGGGATAGAAATAAATTTTATTTATTATTATTATTATTATTATTTAGATCAAAATGTGATCAAAATGGCAAAAGTTATTAATGAGGAAGAACAAACAAGCTATGAGAGTCTCCAGCTGTTTGCTTTTGCCTGCGCCTGCTGGGAAAGGCAAGAGTCTTTCCATTTCTCATTTCCTCTGGTCACCACTGAGTTAAATGGCTACTCTTGCACATTGAACTCAGTTTTCAGCAATTGAAGTAAACTGTGGACAGAGGGGGAAAGTGGGAGAACAGAGAAACTGGGATATTTTAAAAGCAACCAAAAACTGGGATGACAAGAGGATAAAGCAAGCCTATCCCAAACTGTGACAGTTGGAGGGTTTCCATAATAAATATAACAAAATCCAAAATCCACAAAACCTTTATTAGGACAACCAAAAGACACAAAATACGCCATGCAAGCTTTCAAAGCTTCACTGGCTTCTTGATTAGGCAAAGGGGAGAGGGAACAGCTTTCAGAAATAGACAGTAATTTCTCTATGTTTGAATGGTCACTATCAAACCAAAAACTGCTGATTTGATCCAGTAAAGAACAAATGTGGCAAACAGTTTCCTTGGCCTGTACCGTTTGAGAATACAAGTAATAACAAGACTTGCTTTGCAATTATACAGTGTTTCATACTGTTCATTCAGTCCATATGAATGAATGTGAAAAAATATCAAAATAATTATCTGTCTGTTAGGGAGCTAGGGCTGAAATTATTTTCCCTGAAGTGAACTAATGAAGCAAGATTCAGCTAAGGGATGTTCTGATGTTTAGCCCAGTCTGTTGTGATGCTTTGCAAGGGGGGAAAAGATTGGATGGTAGTATTGAAACCTCCCATACATGGGCTGCAATTCTGCATGGCTCAGCATTATGTTGTAGTTCCACATGCAGAATTACACTGAGCCATTTAACACCCCACAGACCTAAGATAGAGCTGCTGAAGTCCACTGCAGCCATTCCATGATGGAGAATGGTTGGGTGAGGATTGCAGAAGAGTCCACATATCCTAGGGATGGAATGGCTGTAGGTGGGTGGAGGAGGGCTCTAGTGGCTCTACAATAGGGGGTGAGTGCACTTTTGTCATTGTGGAAGCACACACAGAATAGCAACCACTACAGTGACCAAAAAAAGAGACATATATGGGTTAACTTACACCTGCATGTGCTATGAATAGGATGCCAGCCATGGAAAGTTAGAATGCTAGGGAAAAGGGTTTTGACAGGAGTGACCATTCATATGAACTTTCTGTAATAGTCTCTAGATGAATGTGTCATGTCTTCTCACTACCTGTAGAATTGATACTCCAGAATTATGTGTGAAATGTGAGAAATAGCTCAGAGTTTTAACTGGGGGACTACCATACCAATCGAGCTTTGTGGCCTGTACACATTGTGAGTGGTTCCATGTCTCTCTGCATAGACCTAAAGGCACCAAATCCCATCTGATCTTGGGAGGTAAGCAGGGTCAGTCCTGGTTAATACTTGGGTTGGAGACTACCAAGGAATACCAGGTGTTGTAGGCTATATGATAGAGGAAGGAACTGGTAGAACCACCTCTGAGTATTCCTTGTGTAAGAAAACCCTATGAAATTAATGGGGTCACCTTAAGTCAACTGTTGACTTGAAGGCACACACATGCACACACACTCTACAAGGTCCTGGTTCATCCAGCCAAGGAAAGTGGAGACTGGAACATTTTCTAGAACCTGAATGATTTTAGAGTGGTCTCTTTTGTTCACTTTTTACCTGCAGGGATTACCTCAGGCAGTGAATGGCCTGGGTTGGTATTATCATAATTTTAGAAGAGACTATGCAAAAGCAGCCAAATATTGGTTGAAAGCTGAAACTATGGGCAGTCCTGAAGCATCCTTCAATCTTGGTGTCCTGTATTTAGATGGAATTTATCCAGGACAAACTGGTCGAAATCATGTGAGTATAAACAATTATTTATATGCAAAAATAAAATATTTCAGTTGTCTCATCACAACCACCACCATCCCAAACAATTCACAATATGAATAAATATGTACCACCAGGCTAAAAACAAGAAGCCAGATATTAAAATTACAGAAAGGGAGAGGGACCTTGAACCGAACCAAACCAAACCAAATCAAATAAGTGGAACCAAAAGGATTTAGCATCATGCAGACAATCCTGACTTGAAAATGAACACACACACACACACACCATTGCCCTCACCTCTGCCTCACTTTGGAAGCCCTACAACCTGAAGATCAAAAGGCTTTGTAGCAATTTTTTGGTATTCAGATTTGCTACATTTCTTGTCCAAGGTCTACAGTGCTAGGAGCTTTAGCTGGTATATTCTGGTTAGTCATCCGATTAGGAGAAAGAGAAAAGCCAGTGATGTCATGAGATTCCCATTCTGAGCCCCCATTGCTGCACGTTTATTAAATAATGAAAAGAGGTTATGGCCAAAGAAACAATAGCTTTTCAGACTACTGAAGCCAATATGCAGGAGTGATCACTGCTTGTAATGTATACACTCATCTCACTTTCACCTCTGATCAAAGTAGCTTTTACAGGCTTTTATAGTCAAAAAACCCTGCAGAATCTGTTTAGCCAGATTCTGCAGAAAAAAGAAATGTAGGTGTGTGTGGTGGGAAGTGATGCTTCATCCACTTTTGGTTCTCTTGAAATCTGTTCCTGGTTTCCAGCTTCAAGCGCAGCAATATTGTGAGCAAATGAATCTATCTTACTGCTGATGATATTAAACAATACTTTCATATCTGGCTTTTGAAATGTATAATGGAGATCTGGTAGATTCAGTTGTTACTGTTCAGTTATTATTGACTAGCTGCAAAAATTCTAATGAAAAACGTTTATTACAATTCTTGAAGACTCATGTTTTCACCATATGCATACCTCGTTATTAAAAATAGTGAAAAAGAATATAAGAAAAGTTATTTCTACCTTTCTTTTAAAACCAGACTGTGGCTGCTGACTATTTCTATAAAGCAGCAGAAGGTGGTCACATGGAAGGCACATTACGGTGTTCTCAGTATTATATGACAGGAAATTTAGCAAGCTTTCCCAGAGACCCCGAGAAGGCAGTAATGTAAGTAAAGCTAAAAGCTGTGGGCGGCCAAAAAAAAAAAATCTAATTCTTAAAGGAGTGATTATTAGGGGGGGGGGGGGGGAGAAATACTGGATCATGCAGTTCCTCTCCTTTCATACTCCATTTTGAGCATCAATAAGAAGCTCATTGAGTAAAAGCACTTTTGCTATTCCCCTTTAAGGAATGCATCTACTTGTCCTCACCGCAAATAGGATGGATCTTTCTAAAGTTCTTTTTTCCTAGGAGCAGTAGCAGACAATATGTGCTCCCAGTGCTTGAGGTGTGTTTGTTTCTTGGAGGGGAAAAGGAACAATGATCTGCTTGAGGACACAATGCAAGTGTTGAAAGCATTTTTCTTTACTTTCAGCACAATGGGCAAATGATGGGAGTAATTTAAAAGTAGATTCAGTCAAGGGTTTGTTGGTAGTGAAGCACAGTTTTAAGCATTTGTCTTGCTCAAAGTTCTGTAAGTGTATTGCAAGTCAACAAGGCATTTTTAATGAAGGTAAGTTCATCAGAAAAATAACAGTCGAGTACATAATAAAATGCAGTATATGTAATACAGATATAAATAAATCATATGAAATGAATTCATGTTTATATGATTGTTTTTAGCTTTTATTTGGTAATGTCATACATTTTTCTTGAATGACCTACCGTACATTTTTGTAGTGCCTTGCCCTTCTATATTGTTATAACATCTGGTCACCCTGTTCATGAGTGTGAACTCCTTCAGAGATGGCGAGGCTCCATCCCCACTGCAGAAATAATTCTGTTTCAGACTACTTTAACTGTCATGGCTCAATGCTATGGAATTTCAGGAACTGTAGTTTGTTGTGGCACCAGAGCTCTCTGATTGAAGAGTAGACACAATCTCTCACAAAACTGCATCTCCCAGAATTCCATTGCATGGGGCCATGGCCATTAAAGCAGTGTCAAACTGGATTATTTCTGCAGTGGGGAAGCAGCCTGCCAATGTAAAACAAGGTTGGACAACTCTGGAAAGACTGGGGCCATCCCACCCTATTTTCTGCCCCCACTGTACTTATTGAGACAAATCTATAAATGTTCAGAAGACTATTTTTTTCCAAAATGTAATCTGTACCAATACAAAAGTGTGTGGGAAGGGCATTCTTTAGGACAGGGATAGGCAACCTTTCCCCTTTAAGGGCCGAGGGACTTCAGCTCCCAGAATCCCAGGAGCTATTGGCCAACATGGGACTATTGGCCAACATGGCTGAGGCTTCTGGGAGCTGAAGTCCCTTGGCCCTTAAAGGAGAAAGGTTGCCTACCCCTGCTTTAGGAGAACTGTGCTCCAAGTGTATTCCTGATAATTCTCAGTGGGGTGTCAATTTAAACAAACAAACAAACAAAAAGACCATGGGAGTGTCTTAGGTGCCATACAGATGTGCCTTCTTGGATTTCATGATTCCTGCCCCTGAGTTAGAGTGTAAGGCAAGCCAGAAGCTCAGCATGTTGGGAAGGAGGAGATTCTCTCATGGGCTCCGAATTGGGGTGTGTGTGGGGAGGGGGTGTAAGCATCTGCCCACCGTAATGTTTTAATGCTATTACTCTTGTTTAATGGTAATTTTAATGCTGATGTTTTCATTTGCAGCTGGGCAAAATTTGTGGCAGAAAAGAATGGCTATTTAGGCCACGTCATCCGAAAAGCACTTAATGCTTATCTAGATTTATCTTGGTAAGTTTGGTGCTCCTGTTCTGTTTCAAAAGCTGATTTTTAAATATGTATGATGTTATATTATTGTATTGCAAAGGAATAAATGTGTGCTTTCCCTGTGTCATACTTTTGTCACAGATGAGAGTCAAATAAAAGGAGGGGGGGGGGAGTACAAAATAGAAATTCTGTACTTTATGGTGTGGCATGGCCAGCTGATGTGGTGTAGTGGTTTTGTGTTGGACTAGGACATTGGGAGACCAGGGTTTGAATTCCTGCTTGGCTGTGGAAACCCACAGGTCACACTCTCTCACCCTCAGAGGAAGGCAAAGGCAAACTGAACAAATTCTGCCAAGAAAAAAAGGCAATAGGTTCACCTTTTGATTATCATAAATCAAAAATGACTTGAAGGTGCACAACAGCATAGTGGCCTCTAAATAACACCTAAATTAGAATAATCACTCTTTAATTCAATTGCTAACTATATTAGTGCCAAGAAATATGATATTTTCATTTATTACAAACCATTGGTCCAGTATTTTATTATTGTATTTATTTAAACTTTAAATACATTTTAAAACATTTGTGTATGACTTCTCACCACCGCCACCCAGCAACCCTCGGAAGATGTATAATGAATTGCCCTAGCAATTCAAGTCATAGTAGATACGATATTTATTAGATCTCCAGTCTTGCTCAAAATTTAGCAAATAGCAGCTGGGGTGGAGGACATATACATGTGTATTTACTGTAATGCGTGGCTCTGAAGGAACAAATTTCATTTGACAAACAGTGTGCAGTGGGGGAGATGGTGGAGATCTATGTAAGGATCACTTGTCTCTTTAAATTTTAGCAAACAACATCTTGTGATTTTTGCACTTCAAGTGGAGATTACTTTCTCACACACACACCCCGGCCCACCTGACCATTTTCTTTCTTTCAATAGTTGACCAAATCCAGTGCTTCTTAAAGTATGTGGGTACCTCTAGGAGCACTGCAAAAATATTTTCTGGATGCTTGACAAATAGAAGTTCACACACCCTTTTGTAGAAAGAATTTAAGTAAGCCTGGCCTAAATTCCCTAAAGGCACCAGATCCCATGTGATCTCGGGAGCTAAACAGGTTCAGGCCTGGTTAATACATGGATGGGACACTTCCAAGGAATACCAGGTTCTGTTGGCTATATTTCAGAGGAAGGAACTGGCAAAGCCACCTTTGAGTATTCCTTGCCCATGAAAACCCTGTGAAATGTATGGGGTTGCCATAAGTCAACAGGCAATTTGAATGCACATGCATACACCGGAACTTACAAGAGTGATTGATTAGTAGAGCTGAGCCACCAGATGTCAATTCTTATATTTAGAATCTAACCAGTAGGTGTAGCTGTTGCTTTGGAGACCTAGCCTTTCTTTCTGTTGTAGCCCTGCCTTGGGTACTAAAATCCATAAACTACTTGGTGTCAGAGAGATCCAGAAACTGATATTTGGTGTCAGAAATTTCCATTCTGGAGCTAAGAGCAGTTTGGTGAGGGGTAGGGTGGGCTCTGGCACATGAGGTTTTCCAAACTCTGGTCCTAATCCTGGAACAGAGGGGCAGCAGCTGCTGTGGTTGTAGTTGTTGTTACTATTGTTGTTGTTGTGTGCCTTCGTTTCCAGCTTATGGAGACTCTAAGGTGAACCTATCATGTGGTTTTCTTGGCAAGTTTCTTCAGAGGGGATTTGTCATTGCCATCCTTGAGGCAGAGAGAGAGTGACTTGCCACATGGTGAGATGGGATTCGAACCCTGGTATCTGGAGTTGTAGTCCAGTGCTCAAACCACTACACCATGCTGTCAGCTGATGTGTACCATTTTAAAAAGGTTGGCATGGGAGATTATCACACAGGGTTATAAAACAGGAGACAATCACACAGGGTTATAAAACACGTCTTTATAGCGTAATCATGTGAAGATTTTCACACGATGTTGCTCTCATCCAGTACTACTACTGTGAATAACCTGGAACCGTGTAACTTCTTATTAACGGGGAAACCCCGTGAATGGATTGCCAATAGCACTTCATTCATGCTATTGCAAAGGCACTGAAGCTAATAACAATGCATTTTTATTATTGGGAAGCTGTACAGGCAATTTGCTGTCATTGCTAGGATTGTTTTCAGAGTAGATTTCTATCTTAGTTTGAGGTATAGGGCATTATTTTATTTGAACTGGATATATATCATGTTGTTAAATACAGACATTTTATTTTGTTCTGTTTGGGATGGAACTATATTTTTCGGACATGTGTGGTAGTGTAATAATGAGGCACGTGTGAAACATCCAATCACGATATACTAATGATGCAGCAATGCAGTTGGCTTTTGTGTGTGGAATGTGACTGCATTTTTGTTTCGCTTTTATTTTGTTATAGTGCGATTGAGCAACTGTGTGGAACTATAGATCGCTATAGAGCTATGCTTCCATTATCTTCCAATAGTGTGATTGTTGTGGAATTGGCCCTAGTATGATAATCTCCATAGAAAGTGATACGCAGTTGTCCCTCCAGATTCACGGAGGATCCGTTCCACCCCCCCTCCCCGCAGATTCGAAATTTCACAAATTTCACAAGGTGGGGACAATGGGGCTTGACTATTTGGGAAATTCCCTCCCTCCCTCCCTTACCGGCATCTGCCCCCCGTCCCAGGGCCTGTAATCAGTTCTGGCTGCCATCAGGACTCACTTTCCCAGCAGCACTTGGGGCTTGGCGTGCGCATGTCCCCCCGCCACAGCCAATTGATGTATTTTGCGCCCATTGGTTGCTGGTGGGGCAGGGCGTGCGCATGCCTGGCCCTGAGCGCTCCTGGGAAAGTGAGTCCTGATAGCTGCTGAGGCCGATTAAAAACCCCGGTGCCCAGGGGAAAATGCCAGGAAGGGAAGGAGCGAACGAGCGAGCAAGCAAGCGAATCACGACCTTGGTTTCACAAATGATCGAAACCGCGAGTGCCAAGGCCGCGAATGGGGAAGGACATGTGCATATATATTACCATCTCTAGTTTACATGGCAGTCCTGTTTCTAAACACAAACGTCTTAATCCTAACTAGAGATGATATCTCAATCAAGTGAATTTGGCATGTAGTTCGGATACAGTAAGACCATATAATGAAAATCTTGGGCTCTTGGCAGGGGAAAGCTGAGTCTTTATTCCAGCTATGCTTTCCCTCCTTGGGCAACTTATAAGTCAATATTTTTCCTTGTGAGCTGAGAAGAGCAAAATATAATCTCCACTTATTGAAAATTGCTGTTTGTTTTTTGAGGTGGTGAGGGAGGGAAGTAGTCAGTTGTTCCTCCTACCCAAACCCTGATGTGCTTCAAAGGTTCCCTTACTATAAACTTTGTATGCATTCTTCACAGCCTCAGTTGGGTTCTAGTATTGTCCTGTCTAGTGCGAACTCCAGTAGTGTGGGTATTTAAAGCAGTACTCTCCTTACTTTCAGTGGTGCCCAAACTTTTGTCCTCCAGATATTTTGGACTTCAGCTCCCAGAATTCCTGACTGTTGACCAAACTGGCTGGGACTTCTGGGAGTTGCAGTTCAGTTGCAGTTCAAAACACCTTAGCATCAAAGTGCTTTATACATTCATGGACTACAGAAACATCTTGTCAGGAGCTACTCTTATGTTGGAAATCCTGAGGGATATTTTAAGGGGGTGGAGTATGGACCCCCGAACAAGCCTCATTGTTGCCCCACTTGAATGAGGGCTGCACCCTTAAATACCCCCAAATTCCTCTGCAGTTGTCCCTTTCATGCTGATGATATTCAAAATGTCAGGGAAACATTACCAGACTTCTCACTGAGGCACCCCTAATAAGCCTCTCTCAGTGGCTTCCATATCAGTGGGGCAGTGAATACTCTCCAGATTTCTGTCAAAACTTTAAAGGAGGTATCCAAGGTGCTGAATCCTATCCCAAATATAAATCCAGCATGTTGGATAGTTCCTTTGAAGTTCACACTGAATCCCAGGCTTATTGATATGGAAGGGACCAGTGGTCTCTGGCTTCCACTAACCCTTTCTAATTCTACTGCTTTCCGATTTTAGGTATGAAGCTCTGCTGTATTACATACTTGCTGCAGAGACTGGAAATGAGGTTTCACAGACAAATCTGGCACACCTCTGTGAAGAGAAAAAAGTAAGTAAATGTCTTCACAGCCTTTCTGTTTTAAATATTTACATTGCTGCATTTCTTTTCAAGCTGTCTTTGAGTATGGAACCCTCCCACTCCATAGGCCACACATATAACAAAATAAACAATGCAAAACAATAAAACTCTGTTTAAAACAGGGATGACATATAAAAGCCAAACTCAAGCTTATAAGTAATAAAAGACCAATGTAAACAAGTAGATGTTCAGTGTTTTCCTGGAAGTCTGCAAAGCAGGACCTGAAGAACCTGCTGTGGCAGCTCATTCCATTGGCATGGGGCCACCACCAAACAGACCTTTTCCCTTATATTTACCATCCTAATCACCCATGGTAGTGAGCAAGTGAGGATGGGCACTTCTGATGGCTTCAGAAATCAGGTTAGACTGGTACGGGTGAATTCTTTGATCATTTTAAATCATTAAATATTACATACTATAAAACACACTAGGGCATTCTTTTTCTCACTTTCCCCAGCATTTGGCAAAAAGATACTTGGCTACTGATTGTGTTTGGAGATACTACAACTTCTCAGTTTTTCAAAGCAATGCTCCCACCTTTGGTATGTATGTACATGGGTTAAAGGTAAGTCTGCATGCCTTTGGTAATGTAAAATGACCTCCTTCCAGCTATGATTTTTAATAAGCTAACACTTGATGGAAAGCAATAAGCAATTTTTACTCATCGGATTTGGCTTCTTAACCTCAGTTGAGTATGGAAGGACATGAGTATTCATGATCCTTGATCCTTAATCTTTGTTTCTTTCCATAGCTTATTTGAAAGTGGGAGACTTCTACTACTATGGATATCAGAACCAGTCCAGAAATTTGGATATCTCAATACAGATGTATTCTCAAGCTGCATTACATGGAGATGCCCAGGTAAGTGATATCTAAATAGAGTAGACAGCATAAAGCCAGAGAACATTGTGAGATCTGCCGAGTGGCCCTCAGTCCCTAATAGATCCATATGACTGAATAATGTACAGGGCTTGGACACTGATGGCTGTAAGGGTCAACAGGGCTGAAGCATTTGCAACTCATGCCTGTCATTGTATGCCACAGTACAGTATTAGATGCATCAACAGGCCAATTTGACCAAAGTATGCAAATTTCAAGTTTTTCTCCCTTAAAGCAATAGAAAAGTATAATGCCTTGGTGGTGTTAAGTCTGTGTATTAGGATGGGATATTGCAGTAGATATGGCATCAGGAACAAGCACATATGTAGTGCATCCTCAGTTCTTTATGTGAGATATCCAATCACTAGAAAATGCAAAGGCGTTTATGTCTAAACATTTAAGGCTAAATCTAAAGCAGGAAGCAAACAGCCCCCTGGATGCAGCTGAATTACAACTCCCAGCATCCTCCACCATCAGCTAAGATGGCTAGGCTGATGGCAGTCAGAGCTTAGCAGCATATGGATCTACATGATCTCCATCACTAGGCTGCATCTACACTGCAAAATTAATGCAGTTTGACATTACTTTAACTGCCATGGCTCAATTCTATGGAATTCTGGAATGTATAGTTTTGTGAGATATTGAGCCTTTTCGGTCAGAGAGTTCTGATGCCAAAACAAACTACAAATACCAGGATTTCATAGGATTGAGCCCTGGTGTCAAAATGCATTAATTCTGCAACATGGCAGTAGTCCTGGTCTACACCTCTACGTGATATAAAATTATTTTTTGTTAAAATGTTTATTAATTTTAATTCAAGAATTCTTTTATTATAGGGATTCTATAATTTGGCCATTCTTCTTGAAGAAGGTTACTCCATCCCAAGTGACATTTTAGATAGTTTAGAAATTGACAAGACCCTCTACACCAGTAAAATAAACCTTCATCAGGAGCTTTATGAAAGGTGAGCCAGGTCTTGTTCGTGTTCGTATCTGCCTTGATTTTTTTAAAAATGGTAGTGAAGTATTTACAATACCTTAGAGTTGATGTAAAGAGTTTAGATTTGAATAATCATCTCTTGCTTTATTTGGGGGAAAATGTTCATTGCCTGCTTATCAAAACTGAATGTAATGTACAAGATCAGTTTTAAAATGGTGTGTATGTTTGTATAAGGCAATAAAAAATAAACAGTCCCCAAAACTGTTCTGAACACACTGACCACTAGACTCCAGAAAATGTCTCAGAGTTGTAGCCCTTCTGGACCTAACCCTAGGCCAAGGCCTGTGGATGGTGTGGGTGGTTAAGAATACAGGAATGGGACCAGCATGCATCCAAAGGCAGTTTTTGTAACTGCAGTACAGCCCCCAAGAGGGCAGTATCTGATTTTTCAAAAAAACATAACCTGAAACCAGTAGGTAAAGAATGGTTGCTCAAAATAAGTTATTTACGTTAATATGTTGTTAAGTGTCAACAAGCTCAGTGGGACGTCATCTTAAATATGTTTAGGATTGTAGCCTTAACTGTTAGAACTCATGGGGCCCTTTCACACTACACAATTTTAACACTGTGATTCCACTTTAATTGTCATGTTTCCATCCTACAGTATCCTGCATAACTTCCAACTGTCCTGGTTTGGCAGGTGCAGCAACTGCACTGCAGAAATAATCCAGGTTGACACCACTTTAGCTGCCATAGCTCAGTGCTGTGGAATTCTGGGATTTGTACTTTTGTGAGACATTTGGCCTTTTCTATCAGAGAGCTCTGGTACAACAAAAAAACTACAATTCTCAGAATTCCATAGTGTTAAGCAATGGCAGTTAAAAAGGTGTCAAACTGGATTATTTCTGTAGTGCAGATACAGCCACAGTCCCAGTTAATCCTCTGTTGTCTCACTTTTTCAGCTGCTTTTAAAATATCCCAGTTTCTTTCTCCTCCTCCCATTTTCTCCCTTTGACTTTGGCTTATTTCCACTGCTGCAAACTGAATTCAAACTGCAAAAGTAGTTTGCACTCAATTAACCCAGAAGGAGGAGAGGAGAGCAGGGGTAGACTCCCTGTAGACTCCAGCAAAAGCAAACTACTGTACCTTCTCCTAGCTTTTATTAATTAATAATTTTTGCCATTTTGACCTCACTCTGATGTTGCTTTGCCACATGTATCCTAGCTTACATCTGTGAAATACTGGAGGGTATGAGCCTGGGATTTACAGTTCAGTGAGAAGTAGTTGGAATTCAGTGCTAGGGAGTTCTAGTGCCTCACTAATCTACATACCCCAGGATTCCATATGATATTACCATGGTAGTTAAATCAAAATCATCAGATTATAATTGTGTAGTGTGGAAGGTATTTGATGTATATATTAGATCAGGACTATGCCAATTTTTCTGCCCAAGGACCCACTTTGTGTGTGCGGGGGGTGGGGTGGAGTGGGGTGGGGTGCCCACAAGTAGTCCTGGTTTTAAAAACAGGGCTTTTTTTTAAAAGGGGTATATGTGTGGATAAAGCAGCCCATTTCAAAAGTGAATTGCCTTTGAAATATCTAGAGGCTTTCAGAAGAGACACTTCCCCCATTTTGACCAGATGAAAAATATAGTCTGTATAATCTGGATGTCAAAGACCCCTCAACACATTTTGCCCTCCCTGTTCTGCCGCAATGGCATGATTGATAAATGGGAGTGTTTTTGTAGGGTGGTAGGCCCAGATCTTATAATGGACAGTGTGATATGAAAAAAGAGCTTGTGCATTATGAAAAACTTTTGGCAGTAGGATGTCTGTCCCTCTGTGTGTCCTCTGTCCACATGGTCTTTCTCACAATGGCCTCACAATGCCAACACCCCCCGCCGTGCCCACCCAGTGGAAAGAGAGGCAGCAGTCATGTGGGTGGCTATGTTTTCTCCCTAATCCCAGTTAAGACAGCCCTGATCTTGGTTACCTTGGAGTATGATAGAATCTTGAAATATATATGCATATGTGTGAAAGTCTCTCTTCTGTTGTCCATAGGTGCTGGAATCTTAGCAATCAAGAATCAGTCAGCCCATGCACTCTAGCGTTGCTTTATTTTCACATGAAGATTTTCTTGAAGAACATTTGGCATTCTAGTATGGTGCGTATGACTCCACTGTCCTCTGGATAAATGTCCCACATATTTAACTTTACTAATACTAGTCTCCTGATTTCATTGCAGATCTATTTCCTGGGCTCCTTGGTTGTCTTCAGTTTGGTTGCATTCATTATGCAGTATTTTTGGGTTCTGTTTTGTAAGTATTTAACATCATTACAAAAATTAAAACTAGAAATACACATACACACATATATCCCAGAGTGCATAAGGATAAATTTCAGCACATTCCATTTCTTGTTACTAAAGTTTGCACTCTTATCTCAGATTATTCTCTACAAAGAAAAGTGCCAAACCAGGTTCTATTTTGCCCTCAAAACCTGCAGTATCCTGAAAAAAAGATTTTGCACCTCTCCAGGGTGGGAGAGAGAGAGAGAGAGAGAGAGATTGATGTGTAGTCTGCTGTGTGCTGAGGATTCAAGGACTGAAACAGGTCCTAGTGTGTTTGTGTAGCAGCAGGGTTTAAATGCATCACTTATGCCCAAACCAGATTTTACCAGTTTTCAGTGCCGGTGATTTTTCTTAAAGCCACCTGGTTATTTCTACACAGTTCCAAAGGGGTAAGTCAGAGGATCTATCTGTAGCAGCTTCACTCTTTTCTCAGGGTTATAGGATTGGAAGTAATCCTATCTAGTCCAGCCCCCTGTTAATGCAGGAAATGTTCCCTTACAGTGTTGCTGAATAGGTGGCCATCCAGCCACAGTCTGAAAGCTTCTAACATAGGTGATTCCACCATCTTATGTGGCAGCATTGTTGAACTGCTTATACTGTCAAGTTCCTTCTATTGAAAAAGTCCTTTGGGTAATTTGAAACCATTGGCTCATATCCTACCATCTGAGGGAACAGAGGGGAATGTTAAATCATCTATGTGGCAATGGGCCTTTGCAGACTGCTAGAAATAGTGCAAACTGAGTCCACTTTAACTGCCCTGACTCAGTGCTAGGGAATCATGGGAATTGTATTTTTTTCTGAGACATTGAGCTTTCTCTGTCAGAGAGCTCTGGTGCCACAATTACCTACAGTTCCCATGATTCCCTAGCACTGAGTCAGGGCAGTTAAAGTGGACTCGATTTGCACTATTTCTGGCAGTCTGCAAAGGCCCAGTGTTTCATATACCTGAAGATGGCAGTCATGAGGCCTTTTAATCAGCTCTGTTCTAAAAATGTCTAAGGCCCTTTACAGACTGCCAGAAATAGTGCAGCATGAGGCCACTTTAGCTGTCATGGCTCAGCACTAAGGAATCATGGGAACTGTAGCTTATTGTGGCACCAGAGCTCTCTGACAGAACAGGCTCAATGTTCCAGAAAAAAAATACATTTTCCATGATTCCCTAGCACTGAGCTAGGTCAGTTAAAGTGGCATCAAGCTGCACTATTTCTGGCAGTCTGTAGAGGCCCTAAGTCAAGGTCCAACCCAGTAATTTTTATAGAGTTGCAAGTAGTTTGAGAGAGGCTTTCCCTCCCTTTGCCCCAGAAGCTAAAGTACAGAGAGTGTCCATATCACAAATATTGCTCTCTTAACCTTTTATTTCTTTTTGGCATAAGGTGGTGTGATTCTCTTTCCTTTTGCTGATAGAAGCACAAGACAGCTATCTTTTGGGAAATTACGTTGTTCAACAATTTTTGATCCTTCATCAGAGATTATAGAAGAATTTACCAGCATGTGCAGTTTCACTCGCAACTGGAATTAAAAAGAAATATTACATTGTCCCTAATGTATAAAGCATCTGAGTAGCTTCAGCAACTGGTTTCAGCCTGTTCCTAGGCAGTAACCAACTATAGCATTCCACTAGCTTAAAAAATAAAAAGGTTTCCTAGTAGAATATTAACAAGGCAAGATAATGAATAGCAGGAAAGGATAATTTACTTTACAGATCTTGCATTTCTCACCTTTTGGCACTGTGCTAATAGCCATATAATTGAACTGATAGTTTTACAGCGTAATATTAGGGTTATCTACCTTGACGGAAGCTCTGTTCATCTCAGTACAACTGACTACAGAATTGCATTGAATGTCATACAGAGGGAAGGACATCAACCCATGTAAAAACTTTCAGGCACAAGGGACTGAATCCAGGGCCTGTTCTTCCCCAGAGCATAGGTGATAACTAGTGTTAAAACATAGGTTTTT
>CM034708.1:95235074-95255758 GCA_020142125.1 Phrynosoma platyrhinos
TAATTACGTGTGAAAAGCTTTTGCGCAATTAAGCTCTTTTTTCACTTTTTTGGGGGGGATGCTTCATTTCCACTTTATTATCTCTTTAACAACGAAACTGGCCCACATGTGATAATGTCCCATGACACTTAAAATGGAGTCCTGGTGCTATAACTATAATATCAAAGGGCCCTTGGTCTCCAGTGACACATCAGTAATTGTAAGGCAATTCATCTTAAAAGAACAATGTGTTTCCTTTGCAGGTTGCTTGGACTTCGTTATATGGGAACCTTGGTGAGCAAGAGGAGTTACTATTTCCTGTTACTACTTAAGTTTTTCTGTTAAAATTTCAGCTTGCAAATAAATTAAAGGGGGGAAAGAGTCACTGTGTGTGATTGTTATATTCAAAGCTTAAACAGTATTTTTAAATAGTTGCTTGTTGTTTAAACATAAATATGTCAATAGCACATTGTGTGTATGTGCTTTCAAGTCACCCATTGACTTATGGTAACCCCATGCATTTCATAGAGTTTTCTTAGGTAAGGAATACTCAGACGTGGTTTTGCCAGTTCCTTCCTCTGAAATATAGCCTACAGCACATTACAAAAGCATAGTTTTTCAACTCTTTTAAAAATCTTGGCTAAGATCCACCATCAAGAAACATAGGAGATTGTCGCATGCTTTAAATAATACTCATTACCTCTCCCAAATTTAACTCCAATGTCTAAGTCGTGCTGCAGCCGTGTTTTATCACACAGCTTTTGCAGCGGAATCTGACTTCAGATTAGATCCCCGCTCCAATGCAAACTGAGAAACATGTCCAGAGGCCATTTTTCCAAGTCGGAACCGTTCAACCTGGAAAAATGTCCAGTGGAGTGCATTTTCGAATGCTAGAAGAACTAGGCTGTACAAGGGGAAGAGATGCTTCATGCTTACACTGGCATGACCCAGACTGTCCCTTTCAGTTTTCCTGTAGGAATGAAGGGCCTTTGCAGACTGCTAGAAATAGTGAAAATTGAGTCCTCTTTAATCATGGGAACTGTATTTTTTTCGGATACATTGAGCCTTCTCTGTCAGAGAACTCTGGTGCCCCAATAAACTACAGTCCCCATGATTCCCTAGCACTGAGTCAGGGCAGTTAAAGTGGACTCATTTGCACTGAAGTCTCCTATTCTCATAAACTCTTGCCTACTTGGCCAGTAGTATTGGTTTATTACCACCCAGAAAAGCATAAGTGTCTCACTCTCTGAGCCTTTGCACACTGTTTCATTTGTAGCACTATGATTCCATATGCATTCTGTGGATTTGTAGTTTTGTGAACCGCTAATGCTCTTGGCAAATAATGTTACGTACAACTACCTAAACTACAGATTCCCTTGGATGGAACCATAGTAATTAAAGTGGAATCGTAGTACTATAACTGTGGAGTGTGAAAGGCCCCCTGGCCTAAGTTTTAAATCTTGTGGTTAGGAACTAATGGAGTAAATTGTCATGTATTTCCATCAAATGCTGCACCTGTAATGTAAGAATAGGAAAAGCACAGCCTAATGTCAAAGAACAGAAAAAATGCCAGACAAATGGGGATTTCCGTAATGTGTGAATTGCCTTGTGGGTAACAAGTCAATGTAACTACAATAGGAATGATGAGATGGATATCTCTAAACTTCAGTTATTCCTACCTTTAGTATCTTTGATGATAAGCCATGAGCTAGCCTCAGGTAACTGGAAATGATCATAAGTGAACCATGGTGGCCCTTTGTGAGAGCAAAACTGAGGGTTTGGACAATCAAAAGAGCTACGTCATTGTCCATTTTATTGTGCTTATCACACACCCATATAGTATTTGTCAAATTGTTATCAATTTCTGTTTCCATTAAAAATACTCCAAATATGGTGGTGCAATTTCTGCGCCCTTGAAGTCAAATGCAGATAGATGTCAAATGGAATTAAGACTGCACTTATAGAAATTGCCATAATAAAACCAGATGCAGATGTATGGAAGGACACTGTGACATCAATATGACGTCAAATTGTAGATACTAGAGGTGGAAATCACAGTGCAAGCAGTTTTCTGGTTGGACTGGAGTAATAAAAGGAGGTTAATAAGATAACCACATCAGCTTAAGTGCCTCTGTCTTTATTGGGTTATTGCTAAAAGGACAGGGGTTGAGGCTCAAACCCATTTTTTCTGAGCCTGAGGTTCCCAAGATGTGTGGGAGCTGGTTGCAAGGTAGTAAAAGACAGGAACACTACATATGCCCAGATACATCGTATTATTTCTTCATGTGGTCTGGTGCAAACTCTCATTGGCATTCTCCTCCTCTTTCTTTGCCACCTTTTGGAACACTTTTGCTTTGTTCTTAACCACCATTTCAATTTCCCTCCTTGCTGCTGGTTGAATGATTTGGTCCTAAAGCAGAACAGTGGGGACCTGGGCTGGTTCCAGCTTTAAAAGGTATGCTGGACAAAACCAAAGACCTATCTAATCCAGTTCTCTGTTCCCACAGTGACCAGCCATTTGCTTCTGTCTAGTCTCAGCCAAATGGCACTGGTTGTAGTGCCAGAAAACACATGCAAGACACATCCGGGTCAGAAAGTCCCATATTTTGTTCATGTTTCTTCTGATTTTATTTTGGAGATCCCTACACATTTCGTTTATCCCAGAATATTTTCTGTCAGCTCCAGGTATGATCAGAGATTTTTTTTAATGCCTGCTTCCCAAATTGATTGATCCAGTACAAAACTAGAAAGAACAGGAACAAAACTGGGAAATTTTCAATCGGGCTGGATGAGCCTGTATAAGAGAGGAACCTAGGACAGGCATTACCAATGGGTACTGCCAGGGCACCTGACAGCTACCTAAAAATGTCAATGTCAGTCGGACGAATTGGCATGAAATGAATTTATTTTCTCCTGTTAGTTTGGTTTAATTTAATTTACTATTTTCACCAACCTTTTTTACTAGATAATAATTCAACCTTTTAAAAACAGAGACATATAATAGAGATAAAATGAGGCTTGGTGTAGCATAGTGACAAAGAGATTGGACTATAAATCAAGTAGCCCCCAGTCTGGATCTCACTTTGGGAGGACTTGTTAGGTAGAGTGAGGCAGTTGCTTCATCAGACAGATGCAGGGACTTATTTGGAAGATGGTGTATAGTTCTAGCTATCCTGTGTCAAACAAATTATGAAAATGGAAACAGCTCAAAACAGCATTATTGTAATTAGAGAAGCACTAGCTAGGGTTTCTTTCACACTACACAATTATAGCACTTTAATACCTCTTTAAATGCCAGTGGTTGCATCCTATGGAATAATGCAACTTGTAATATGAAGTCAAAGGCTTTCATGGCTGGCATCCATAGTTTTTTGTGAGTTTTCTGGGCTTTTCCATGTATTGGAAGAATTTATTCCTGATGTTTCATCTGCATCGGTGGCTGGCATCTTAAAGAGGTTGGTGGCATGGAAGAGTGTGAAGTATATATACCTGTGGAACTCTTGTTTGGGAGGAAGTGGTTTTTTCCATGTTAATGGTGGAGTTAATTTGTGTGTCATACTGTGTTGAATGGCACAGCTGGAGGTATGTTGTGGGGAGATATGCAAGGGGAATTTGTGTCTATTTAATTGTTAATCCATTGTCTGCAGACCCTAAAACAAAGGTCCCACAGGTATGTATGTTAACTTCCAAAATGTTGACTAAAGTTGATATTGTGGCCATAGTATGTTGAAAACACACACTGGCATAACCCATCTCCTACACCAGTGAAAGTACGTTTTTTACTGGAGGAGGAAGTAAATATCCAGATGGCGGTGATGGCGGTGTGTGCCTTCTAGTTGTTTCCAACTTATGGCAGCCCTAAAGCAAACCAATCACAGTGCTTTCTTTGCAAATTTCTTCAGAGGGGTGTTGCAATTCTTTCACATCACCAAGAGGAGGGTGCTGTTCTCTGCTCCCCCAAAAAGTGGAACTAGTTCTAATGGTTTTAAGTTGCAGGATGATAAATTTAGATTGAACATTAGAAGGAACTTCTTGACAGTAAGAGTGTTCTGGCAGTGGTGCCACCTGCCTAGAGAGGTGTTGGGCTCTCTTTCTCTGGACATCTTCAAAAAGAGTCTGGACAGCCTCTGTTGGGGCTACATTAGCTGGAGACTCTGCACTTAGCAGAGGTTTGGACTTAATGATCCATGGGGTTCCTTGATTCTATCATTCTCTGGCTGAAAAGCATACCTGTCAAATTCATGTTGCATTTACACAAAGACACATTCAGCATCACTTTATATTGCTTTATTTGGTATTCCCCAAATAATAGTTGGACAGATGCTTAATCAGGGTTCTTCCACACTACCCAATTATAGCACTATGAGAGACTTTGAAGCTTATTGCATTCTTAAATAATATGATGTACTTGATCTGGTTTAAAATTTAAAGCAGGCGGCATCCTGATATTATCAGAAGGATTTAGCCACCAAAATTGCTGCCTGGGTCCATCCCAGGTCTGCCCTCACTCCCAGGGCCACTCCAGCAGGCATTTTCTTAAGCTGAGAAACTCCCGGCTTCATAAAGAGGCACGCTGAGTGCCCCTATGAGTAGGGATGGATCAGGTAAGTCATATTGTTTAAGAAGGCAATAAGCTTCTGTAACTTGCCCAAGGTCACCCAGTAGGTTTTCATGACTGAGCAGGAATTCAAACCGTGCTCTCCAGAGTCATAATCTAACACTCAAAGCAATGGCTTCAAGTCTTGAGTTACCAGTCTAGCAAGAGAGTGGAGAATGTGAGGAGAGAAAACAGGTAAGGACTAGTAGGGTTGAATTATAGTTGACTTGAAAATGAACTTTTGATTTACACTTGCCTTGATTTACACTTTTGTTCTTTTTGGGGGGAATGCCATGACATTTCTTAAATTTGACAATCCGTACAAGAACAATTTCTTATAACCTTTATACCCCAGGAAAAATTTACAATTTGAACTTGGTTCCTTAAATGTCAATCAAGGTATTAAGAGAAATGTGTATTCCTGGCATTAATCCATTTGTCCTCCTATGACAGGATTTCATTAGATACATGGCTCACTTGCAACTAAAGCCCATGTTTACCTTTCAATCACAAAAAGCATACTAAGTTCAAAATGTGTAGATGAAGGATATTCTATGATTAAAAATACCCCACCTTATTCAGTTGAGGAATTCATCTTCCAATAGCCACTAAACGTCATCTAATTTGACCCAAAGAGATTCCCCAATATTTGAACAGTTACCTATTCATAACCATTTCATATTTAAAAAATTCTTTATAAGTATCCATTTATAACGTAGGTATATCTAGGAAGAAAACTTTCTCTTTCAATAAACTTTTGCCACTGGAGCCAATGCAAATGGTATCTTATTGAAGGCATTGACCATGGTCTAACTGAGACATATATCCTCAGGAACTGCAGTTTCCAAATTCCCCAGAGAAAGCAAATGGATTAAACAAGTTTGAGGTTTAATCGGCACTGCAGAAATAATGCAATTTGATACCACGTTAACTGCCATGGCTATGGAATTATGGAATTTGTAGTTTTGTGAGATATTTACCTTCCTCTGTCAGAGAGCTCTGCTGCCACATCAAACTACAAATCCCAGGATTTCTGAGCCATGGCAGTTAAAGTGGTATAAAACTGCATGAATTATGCAGCGCAGATTAGACCTGGGTCTTTCGTAGGGACAAAAAGACTTTTAATACCTATTCCATTTTGTCAACGCTAGTCTTTTCAGGTCTGTGAAGCCCATTTCTGAAATATATTCAGAATAATTATTAAAGAAGGGAAGGCGATGGGATCTCTTCAAGGTCCAGCGAACTATATTCTGTTTCAGAGGTTAATCCTTGCTACATAATGGACAAAACCGACCAACCAAGAAGGAGCCTTCTTTTATATAATCATTAAACTGACATACAATTGACTTTTTCTCTGCAGGTATTTATTTAGTAACATCATCACGATCTATGTCTCAGTCTGGTCTCAGGAAGGGACATACCAAGGCTTGGGAACTTAAATCAGGATTGGGGAGGGAATCTGTATGTATCTTCAAAGAAGACAAAAACAGGAGAGAGGATGAATCACTTTTGTTTGAAAGAATAAGCTTTTGGGTTCAGATGACAGAGACGTTCTGGGAAAACAGCTTATCTGACAAAATATATCCTCTGACTCCACTGCCCCTCCAGCTTGTGTTTGCTTAGCTAGGCACATCAGCAGTGTTGGGGAACCAGAACTCTGTGTTAAAGTCTAAGCCAGAAGTTCAAGAATAATCCCTTCAGGACACTGTCAGGGAGGTTTGATGGAATTTACTTCCTTCATACTTTAAGTCGAGGGTGGGGAGTCACTTTGGCTCAATACATTTTGTTGGCTGAGGCAAAGGACAAGGCACCGTCATTGTCCATTCCATGAATGGAAGCTGACTGGACTGGTTGTCAAAGCTTAACTGAAGAATGACCATGACAGGAGTTACCACATTTTGAAAAGCAAAATTGAAGACACATTTGCTGACTACTTCAAACCACCAGCCAGCCTTCAAGTCACCTGTTGACTTATGGCGATCCCATTAATTTCATAGCGGTTTTTTGGGGGGGGGCAAGGAATACACAGAGGTGGTTTGCCAGTCCTTTCCTCTGAAATACAACCTACAGCACCTGGTATTTGTTGGTGGTTTCCCATCTAAGTACTAACCAGAGCTGACCCCTGCTTAATTTCCAAGATCAGGTGCAATCTGGTGCCCTTAGGGTATTTAGACCTGTTTCCTTTAAATACCCCTACTGTATAAGCTGTGCTAAATGCTATTAGAAATATTCTGAACCCTAAGGGTCTTCCCTTCCCCTCTTCCTCAGCTGCTTCCCCAAGCCACCCTGTTCCATTGCCCCTGTGCCACCAAAGACTCCCTCAGTCCCCTTGCTCAGTTAGTTCCCCTTCCCCTTCTGGATCTGCATCCCTTCTCCCCCACAGCTCCAAGTCATGGAGTCAGCATCTCTCCAAGGGCTCCCCCTGGCCAGTCTCCATCCCATCTCCTAGTGGAACTCTCTATGGAGATTGCAATATGGACGAGGCATCAGCAGGCAAGTGGCAAAGCAACAGCAGATATGTTAAAAATTCCAGGATAAAAAATCCTCCCAGACAGATATGTTTATCGCATGGCACTTGCAGGAATAGGAACAGATGGCAGCCGATTTTGAAGAACAATTTTGAACCGATCTTAAAAATTGGCTGCCAAGAACAGCTGGGGAATGGCTTGGGGATTCCCAGCGGCATTGGCGACGTTCTCCTGTGCAGTAACATGTATTCTTGCCCCATTCCTTGCAGTTCCCTTCCATTCCTTTTCCATTTCTGCAAGTGCCATGTGATAAACTGAAGAATCCTAGCTCTGAAAAAAAGGACTTGACCAGGGGAAGGAGGATGTATGGTAATTTTTTGTTGTTGTTGTTGAGTGCCTTCAAGTCATTTCCAACTTAGGGTGTCCCCTAAGACAAACTTATCATGGGGTTTGCTTGGCAAGATTTATGCAGAGGAGGTTTGCCGTTGCCTTCCCCTGAGGTTGAGAGGGTGTGACATGCCCAAGTGGGCTTCATGGCTGAGCTGGTGGTTGAACTGCTCCCCAGAGTTGTACACCATGCTTAGGCATATGCATGCTAATCCTAGACTACAAAATAGGATCCTTCATCATACCTGAGGGCAGCAAATGAGCTAAGAGGTGGAGGGCAGAGTAGCAAATGGCATGAGGGTTTGAAAGGCAACATTTGGGTGGTTGCCACTGTTTCCCCTGGCCTCTGTGACTTAAAGTGGTTGCCTCATTCTGGAAATCCCCACTGAATACAACAAATCAAACAATAACATGGCACCTAGGCACATTCATGAGAAATTCCCAATGAATAACATGGGACTAACATCTGAATAAATGTGTCCAAGATCACACTGCACAGCCATATTTAATTTTCACACATGTCATAAACCTGGAAAGAAATCTCCCTTCTCCTTCCCTCTCTTTTGAAACCATTGCTTCTCAGCATTCAGATCCCAGCTGGAGAAATATAACTACTGTACTCTTGTTCCCACAAGCACCACTGCTTGCTCTGCTGTAAGGATGACAGCTCAGATTTTTATACAGTGTTTGGTGGTACTGCAGCACCTTAAAAAGGTGGGTTGGGGTGAAGGGGGGACATGTCATAGTTCTATATGTGCAGAACTTTACGATTTGTCTCCCAAGCCAGGATCTTAGCCAACATTGCACAGTGACTTCCATAGTAGGGGAAAGTGCTTGTTGGATTTTGTTTGTCAGGTCCAAAATACCTTGTCTGTCTATGGCCACTCTGCCTCTTGGCTTTGGAGAATTTTTGGAGGGGTAACATTGTCTTGGACCATCCTGTCCCCCAAAATACCTGTCTTTTTCCCTGAGGGAATCATTATCCCTTCTTCTCTAAAGCAAAGTTCCTGGCCATATATTTATGATAATTCTTGGTTTGTTTATGACTGGCAATAAATGTAATTTATTGTGCCATTAACATTTCCTCTAGATGGAACAAACAACCCAAGCAGGATCTTTTAAGAGCATTCAGTTACAAGACTGGTCTCCCTCAAAGAAATTCAAAGTCAGGACACTATCATTATATCTAAATTTGTCTGTCAGCTGACTGAAATGAAAATTTCCAGGCGCTTGCAGACAGCAGACTTCTGGTAATATTCATCAAAATACACAGTAAGGCTATTCTATCATTTTTGCATGAATAGACTTTTTTGTGTAGAAATAAAAAAGGGGGTAAGGAGGGGGAGAACATGGGATGGGTGTAAGATGAAAGTCATTGTTATCTGGATACCCCTACCCCACCCCATAAAATTCCATGAAGGAGTTGTTAACTGCCTTAAAGTCACCCCCCCAACCCACAGAAACCCTATGGATGAATCATCTCCAAGACTCCCTGTCCTCCACTACTCTGCTTAGATCCTATAACTTCATGCCCCTGTCTTCCTTGATTGAGTTCATCCATCTTACTTGTGATCCACCTCTCTTTCTACTTCCCTCCATCTTTCCTAGCATTATGGTCTTTTTGAATGAGCGATGCCTTCTCACAATATGGCCAAAATACAACAGCCTCAGTTTGATCATCTTGGCTTCCAGGGAGATTTCAGGCTTCATCTGTTCAGGGACACATTTGTTTGCCTTTTTGGCTATCCACAATATTTTCAGCACTCTTCTTCAGCACCATGTCCCAATGAGTTGGCTTTCTTGTTATCCATTTCTTCACTGTCCCTCTCTTGCATCCATACATGGTGATGGGAAATACAATGTATGGGGCCATTCTAACTTTACTGCTCAGCTGTATATCTTTACATTTAGGCTCTTGTCTAATTCTTTCATTGCTGCCTTTCCCTTGTCTTCTTCTGATTTCTTGACTACAGTCTCTTTCCTGACTGATGTTTGATCCAAGGTATGGGAACTCTTTTATTATTTCGATTTCCTCATTGTCTAGGCTGAATGTATTTTGGCCCTCCATGGTCATTATTTTTGTTTTCTTTATGTTCAGCATTAAGCCTGCCTTTGCACTTTCCTCTTTGACCTTCTTTAATAATTGTTCCAAGAAAGTGATTAACATAAGTCTTGTCTGGATGCACTGATGTTCACAGATGCTGAGATGACTAAACTACATCCATTTATTTTATATATAACTTATTTTATATATAGCTCTGGTGCATTTGTGTAGTTTTTTCTCCTGAAAAACAAATCACATTTTGCCTTCTCTACATTCCATATTTTCCTATCAAAATGGCTTTCAAAACCAATCACCTAATTATATAATAATACCAATAAAACACTTTCCCTAAATGCTTGAATGTTGTTGCTGCTGCTGTGTGCTCTCTAGTCATTTCTGACTGATGGCAACCCTAAGAGGTCCCTATCATGGGGTTTTCTTGGCAAGATTTGTTCAGAGGAGGGTTGCCACTGCCTTCCCCTGAGGCTGAAAGCATGTGACTTGCTCAAGGTCATGGGTTTCATGGCCAAGCTAGGAATTGAACCCTGGCCTCCAGAGTCGTAGTCCAACACTCAAACTACTGTGCCACACTGGCTCTCAAGCTTGAATATTACCTTGATAATATTCTTTACTTGTAGAGTTTGGCAGTGTTTAATCCTCATACCACAGCTGGGAAATGTTTGGGGGTTGCATCTCCTGTGACCCTACGGCATTGGCTATGCTGGCTAAGCTTTCATGTTCTTCTTTGCACCCAACTTCATGTATTTTATATTAATTATATGAAAGTGCTCCATGGAATTGGTCCCAGACTTTCATACCTTCATGGCCACATCTGCCACCCCTATATGTAGATGCCTGAGAAAAAGTTTTTCTTAGGCAAAAATACTCAGAGGTGATTTGCTAGTTCTTCCCTCTGAAATGCAGTCTATAGTGCCTGGTCTTCATAGGCAGTCTCTCATCCACGTACTAACCAGGGCTGACTCTTCTTAGCTTCCAGGATCAGATGGGATCTGTCATCAGTTTAGACTAAAGTATTTAGATACTTGTTTTTTAATCATCACAGTACCTGATTCTGTCCATGTTTTTAAGCTTTAATTACTGCTTTCCTTGCATGTATTTAAAATTAAAATAATTTTCTCTGCAGGAAAAACAACAAGAGGAAACATGTAATTAAAATCCCTTTTCCCATTGCAGGAACATTAACCACCACTGGGACAAGAAAGACTGGTTATCCAAGGAACAGTTAAGGAACATCATTAACTCCTTGGAACCAGCAACAAAAAAAGTTAGCTATGCAGAAAGAAAATGTTGAAAGACAGAGTCCTTAAAAGGCCTCAGTACAACTTTATCCACCCACACTGGACAGATTAGGTCTACAAATGTATTTATTTAATGTATTTATTTAATGTATTTAAATAAATGTATTTAAATGTATCTATTTAAAACAAAAACCATGTGTGATCAACACAAGGGGGAGACCTGGATAATAATGATTTTGACAATAGAACCATGTGGATTCTCCATAATAATAAAATGAACCAACATGAGAAATGTATTCCTTTTCCCAACTTTCTCTACATTTAACTGAAAAATCTAGTGAAGATCTAGTGAAGAACTGGATGACCTAACCATAATTTAGTTGAGCCAGTGTTGTGTAGTAGTTATCATTTTGGACTAGGACTTGGAGAAACACAAGTTCAAAGTCCCAAATGTAGCCTGATCTACCACACAGAGGTAGAGCCAGCATAGTATAGTGATCGGAGTGCTGGACTGACACTGGGAACTAGGGTTCGAATCCCCGCTCGATCATGAAAACCCACTGGGTGACCTTAGGCAAGTCATACTTTCTCAGCCTCAGAGGAAGATAATGGCAAATCTCCTCTGAAGAAATCTTACCAAGAAAACCCTAGGATAGAGTCACCTCAGGGTTGCCATAAGTCAGAAACAACTCAAAGGCACACAACAGCCACCAACTCACACAGCATTGTTGTGAAATAATGGGGTAACCATGTAGACAATGGGGTGACTATGACTTTGACCTATGATTAGCTCATCCAGTTTTGAGCTCTTGAGTGGAAAGGTCATCTATAAATTAAAACAGTTTGCTAAGGTCAGAAGTTATCAGTTTCTCAATAGGATATTAATGATGAAATCTCACTCCTTTGACTTTGAAAAGCAGTGTCTTCAGCTAGTGTGGATGACAAAGAAATTGACATTGTTGCAATTCAATATTCAGAAGTAATTAGCTAAAAGAAAGCAGATGTGAATTTAGTTGATTTGAAAGGCTATGGACATTAAGTTGTTTTCTTGGAATCTGATTAATTATTAGTATCTTCCAGGGTTGATTGAACCTCAGGTTGTTGTGAATCACTTCCAGGCAGGAGAAAAGGATGGAAATTGTCCAGTCTTGGTGGGCTCATTCTGGACCAGAGGAAAGGTCTGTAGGCAAGTCTCCATCCCAGCTAGTGTAACAGCAGCTTGCTACAATGTGTAAGATTGAAATCATTTGTTGATGCAACTTGCAAAGATTCTCCTAAGGCTCTACTAAGCTTCCCCCTTTCCTGCCCATCATTGTGGTGCCAGGACTCACTCTCCACTCTGCTCTCTGAAGCAAGTTGGGTAGATTAAATGTTCCTTATCCCATTTGGAAATAGTCCCTTTAGCTAAGATTTCTATCTCATTTTCCAAACAGAAAAATATGTTCTCTCTCTTTGTGAGTGTGTGTGTGTTTGAATGAAAACATGTGAGCAACTGTGCGCGGTACTTAATGCATAATGCTTAATGGCATCACCAGGATCAATCCCTAGTTCTCAGTTTTGGGCCTGGAAACCTCAGGGCCTGGGATGATCCTGAACTAGCAACACTATTTCACTGCCTGCTATAGAAGCCTGTCTGCTTCCTTTATGCTTTACTAAAATGAAACTGATATTACAAAACCAACAGAAATCTCCAGTGCTCTCTCAGCTAAAAGAGGTTGCACACTCAAGCACTGCCTATGAACTAAAAAAGTGGTGAATACCTAATTAGCAGAAATTAAAGCAATGCATACACACATATTCTAAAACAGTGTTTGACAAAGAATTATCATGAGCCATACTTTTCATAAAAATTGAAATAGTTAAAAATGTATCTCATAAAGCCAACAAAATAAATAAATAGTTACACATATAATACTGTTTTTAAAATATTTTATTTTGCATTCAATGTCTCCTTTTTAATAAGAAAAAAACCACTGTTAGATTACAAAATCAGATCATTTTTTTACAGCTGGTCATACAGTTCAAGTTTTCTCTCCAATTTTTTTTTGGGGGGGGGTAACTTATTACAATGAAAAAAACATTCATAGCAAAAAGTAAGTGGCAGATAAAAATGGTTCAATATCTAATATATTACAGACATGGTTTCATCTTTCTTTTAAGACTGTGGATTTGCTTTTAAAGCAAACGTCATGAAAAATGAAACAGCATTGTCACCTACGCTTCTTTATCATATACAACACATCATTCTACACAATAAATTTTCTTTCTTTTTTTATACATTCCTTCAGGACAAGAAGTGCAAAGTATTCAAATGTGCAATATAAAACCAAATGACACAAGAGGCTCTATAAGAATCCAGAAGTCCAGTAATGAAAAACTGTGCAGTAAGAACAGTTTTAAATAGTGTAAAAAGCCAAAAGGAAAGAGTCACTGATAATCTACCTTCTGTCCTTTCTTCAGTCCTTCCTATTCAGTGTGTGAAGAGTGGCAAAGACAGGACAACTAGAATGTAAAAAATGGGGCAGAATAATTAGCATGGCTACACTTTGCCTGTCACACAGTTGTGATTCCAGGTATGTTGACCACCCAAAGTAATCCTATTAGGAGGTGGATGCTGTGTATTGCCACAGGGCCAAGAGAAAAAATCCACCAGCTGCTAGGCAAAGAAAGAGAATGGACAAGATTGGTTCAAGCCTGCGGACTCGTGAAATTGTTTGAATTGATTCCATAATTACAGTCCCAAAAATGAGTGACCCAAAAAAGGCCCAACTTGGCAAATATGTAGAACCCACGTTCTTTGTTGGAGGAAGGCAATGGCCTATACATACACAGTTCCATAAATATGGGCTAAAGTAGAAGAATGAGCCATTGGGGTTCATCTGGAATTTGTAAGCCAAGCTATGAGTCTTACAGTGCTATCGGCTGAATATGGACCCAGGTTTAAAACAGTCAGATCTTTTCCTGACTACTTCTGCCAAAAATCTTAAACGCATTTGCATGCTCACCCACAAAAAAGGAAGATAGAAAAAACAGCTGTTAAGACAGAAGGATTTATGGCCAAAATAGGTGCAGCAATGCACCAGTAGCAGATCTGTTGGTTAAAGCTAGATGTACTTACAGCTATGTAGAAAGCAGGAGAAGAAAAGTATATAGTATACAGCAAAGGAGTATAATACTATCCCCCACCCTCACTTCATTTCCAGTAGTCACTCTGTCAGACCTTCCGATATATATTCCAGTGGAGGGAAAGTAGTATCAAGAGACAAATTGTTAGAGATAAGACCCAGAAGTGGGGGATCAGTTCCACATTCACTTGTATACTCTTTTTGTGGGACTCATCCATCCTACTTTCTTATATTATGCCAGCACATAATGGCATCTTTCTAACAGCACAGCCTCACAGAAAAATGTAGGGACAAAATAGGATGTGAAGTTAAATCCATATTTATTTCAATGACACTGGCCTAAAGTCAATGTGATGTTAGCAGAGGAAACTGTGCAGTAAAAGACGCTCACTGGATTTTCCAGTTTCACAAGTGATAGTGTTCTCTTTGGAGTAATAGTCAACACTTTTTCAGAGCTAGACATATTATTCTGCAAACAGACAGCTATACTAGTTATGTCTAAGTCTACTCCTAGTTGTGCTACTACCACTCTTGCAAGTAGCTGCACAAGAAAGACTGGTGCATTATGTAAAACTAGGCTTCTCCTATTAGTATAGTACCTATGCAGCCAGAGGATTTCTACCTGTTGACTTTTATTCCTCATATTTCTTGACTACTGGCCATGCTGGCTGGAGTTGATGGGAAATAGGGTCCAACAGGCTCTCCACTCCTGGTCTACAGACTGTCACAGCTGAAAGAGAGGTAGATGAGGATAAAATGTGATCTAGAACTAAAAGTTAAAAAAGAGAGAGCTAGTCTACAAACCTGTTGGCCTTTTTCACTCAGAATTATTCCACATCAACAAAATTGCCCTGAAATTCTGTCAACTGTAGGTTTGACACCTCTGTTCAAAGAGCAAAGAATGACTAAGTGAGAAGACAACATTTTCATTCCCGCTATAAAATAAGGAACATTTCCACAAACAAAGGGAAATAGGCATGATAGGGTTAAATCCCATTAAAATAGATCAGAGAAATACAGGCATAAGCTTAACACACTTATTGACATTAATGAGATTAAAAGTGCTTCATGTTTGATGTATTGTGCCCTGTGTTCCTGGAGTAAACTGCTATTTAAAAGCAAAAACAATATAAAACAACAACAAAAAACTATACAATACGAGTAAATGATTTTGCTGTATGAAATTTAAACTGTACCATCCAAATTTACACATAAACAGTATTGTTTGAAATAGGACTGTGCAAGCCAAATTGCTTATAAGATTGTCACTTAGTCTCTTTGTACAAAGACTATAATCCTTATTAATTTAATACATGTTAATAGTGATATTTGATTATCATGCATTCAAGATTAAGCTCCGTTGAACAAAGTGATTCTTACTTCTGAGTAAACATGCATAGAATTGCATCCTGTACATTCTCTCCTTTTTCTTTCACTGCAAGCTTTACTGAATAAAAAGAGAATCGTGTGTGTACAATAAGATCAATATTAATCATTTTCAACATGTTGCATTCCAGATTTTTGGTGCTTCAACTCCCATCCCCTTGTCCACCGGCTGTAGCAGTTGGAGTTGATAAGGAGCTGTGGTTCAAAGCACTGGTCTGGGGTAGGTCTGAACTAGCCAAATTTAAGTACAGTACTGCTAATTTATATATGTACTTTAGTCCTCTACTGTAAACAATGAGATTTAAAAGTGCTTAATTTTGGCTGGAGACTGATTTATATTTTCAAGAGCAAATCTTCAGATCTTTGTAAAATCCCTTAACTTGACTTGGGGCATGGTCCAGCCATAACTGATCTATTTGAAATTCCATGATTTCAAGAGGAGAAAACTGATAGGAAAACAAAATGAAAGAGTCCTTCACTTTGACTGGATCATGCATATATACATTTTTTGTTTATACTGGTACACCCCCAGAGATTAAAATTTAAGACAATGCCATTTACACTGTACAAACATACAATTTCCCAGTCACTTGTCCCTCAAATTTCACAGGGGATCTGTTCTAGAACACACACACACCTGTGAAAATGGAAATCCACAAATATTCAAGCCCCTTAGGCTTGAATCGCTGCACACTCTTGTGTGTAGCTCTCCATGCACACCATGGGCGTGCACATCATTTTAATCCCCCCTGCTTGCCGTTTGCAAAGGACCGAGACCGTGGAGTCGATGTCCACATAAATGGAGGGATGAGTGTGATTCTAACTGACAATTAAAATACTATTTAAAATACACTTTCATCAAATATGAATATGATACACACACAAAATAGTGGCACATCCATCAACGTGTTTTCCTCTTCCATTCAGAGTTGATGACACAAAAATATGCTTGTCCCTGTCCAACTGCGGGATACTCATTGTATCATGTAGGCAGGTTTCATATATTATAAACTATTTATAGTACATCTATGGGCATGTATTAGTTTTTTCAGACTATCATCCTGGAATTTCTTTATCTTTAAAATACAAGATATTAAATTTCTAATAGCAGCCCCATTCAGGCATTCTGGAACAGGAGTGTGCAGATAAACCCCACTCCATTGTCTCCAAGCATACCAGTCCTGCTTCTGACTGGACCCTGAGTATGAAGTCCTGAATCTGAATTCTACATGGGTTTTAGTGGGCTACACCTGGATTTCTCCTGTGGTCAGTATATCCAATAAACCAAAGTTCCCAGTTTTAGGGAGGGGGGGTGTTCAGATTGTATGAATGTGTAAATGCTTGGAGGGGGCTATAGTTACTTCTATTTTATTTTATTTTATTTGCATATGATGCAAATTTCATCTGTGGATGAAATGATTTGAATGCTTAGTACTAGTAGCAGAATTTAATTCTGTACATGGTAGTTCCTCCAGTTCACTCACTGCACCTACAATGGAGATAAAAGGAGTAACCAGTCACACAGTGCCATTTAAAGCACACACTTGGGAGAGGGGGATTTAATGCATCCATGTTTTGGATCACCTAAAATTCGTCCTTTGGAACACCTATATCTCTGGTGATGATGAGATATTACAAAAGTAAACACAAGTGGTTGTTTTTTAAATACACACCTTTTTGGCAGTTTAATCTTGCCTAAAGACAGGTTTATAATGGTTAAATCCCACAACTGTTCTTTCTTTCTAAATCCAGCTTTCAAAATGTTTAGTCCTGGGGGGATGCTCTAGAAAGTACGGTATTTACTTTATGTTTTCTGGAAAGAGGACAAAAGCTACAGAAACAATTGCAGTGCTAAAAGAAATAAATTTTGCCCCTGCCCTGTCACTGGTTCTTTGGTTGGCTTTTTAAAAAAGATTGTTATAAATCTGACCCTACCAATCACAGAATACATCTCTTATATGCAGATCTCACATTCATCTTCTGTGTATGTGACCTTTGGGTCTACTGATGACAAACTGAGTAACAGATGAATGGCAGACCAAAAGCAGCAGAGGCAATAGAGATCTGTAGCAGCAATACTGTACAGTAGCAGAAAGACTGATAGGCCTGCTCATGGCAGAGTATCAGACCTATAATTCAGCACTGCTCTACTACCTGTTCTTTGGTTCAGCAATTTAGGATCAAGACCCCATAAGGCACTTGGGACAGTTTATGGTCTTCATGTGCAGCTAATAGTTTAGTCTTGACTTATGGCCTGTTTGCCGAAATGCAGAACCATCACCAATCTGTTCTTTTCACTGTACCCAAGAAGAAGCTGGCAAACTTTTTTCCTCTCAGCTTCTTTCTTCTCTCTTTATATTTTTCCCCACAGCCTCTCGTCCTTGAAATCTCAACTTTTTGAAGCTCCATTTCTGCTACAAGGCTGTGGTAGTCAAGTCTGCTTGCTTGGGTATAGTTATCTGTGGCACATTTGTAATATTGTTTTCTTCATCAGCCAGTGAAATTGGGTTTACATGACCTTCCAGGGTCTTTGCTGTCTTTTCTTTTGTCATTTGTTCCACTTTCTCTTTGCTGCATTTGCAACAGCAGCAGCAGTATTTTCCACAGGCAGAGCTTGCAGAGATTACAACATTATCCCAGGGCTCCAAAGAATGCATCCATTTGGGGAGGAACTCCCAGCTTTTGAGTTTCTCAGGCAGCAACTGTGGCTGTTTCTTTTGCAGAACATTGATGATGACCACAACAATCAAGACAGTCAAAATGGGAACTGCAATGCCCACAAGGTACTGCCAACCAGCCATTGACAGGCCAAAGACAGCCAGTGGGATCAAGAAGAAGCAGAAGAGAAGGTAAAAAATGGCAAACCATCTATACTTGGCAGTTATGTTCCCTAAACCCTTGGACAAAAGAATTGGGATGCGCATGAATGGGATTGGGTACCACAGCAGAATCCCAGAAATATTGAAAAAGAAGTGACAGAGAGCAATCTGAAAGCAAAAAAGGGAAAATGTCAGATTAAATGTCAAACAATGCACGACTTTGTATACAAATACATATTATTTTAGGTTTTATTAATGCTTTCTGCTGCTCTTTCCTTCAATATGTCATCTATTATGACACTCCAACCACCTAGAAATTCTTGCACAATTGTTTCTGACTGAAATATACAGGAGCTGACCATAGTAGATCTTCAGCCCCGTTCATGTATTGTTAAAATGAAGGATCTAAGTTTATAATAATACATACACCAAATACAAATGTTTTTTCAGATAACATGTAGTGGTTTGAGCACTGGACCTTGAGCCTTAAGACCAGGGTTCAATTTCCCACTCAGCCATAGAAACCCACTGGGTGACCTTGGGCAAGTCACACACTCTTATCCTCAGAAAACCCTGTGATACCTTAAGGTTGCCATAAGTCAGAAACAACTTGAAGGAACATAAAAATTGTGCGCGCACACAGAGACACAGACACACTAACTTTTCAATTTAAAAAATAAAAATAAAAATTGAATTAAGGCAAGGGTCATGGGATGATCAAACAGAATTTAAAAAAGGGCACAAGGGCTGGGAGATTAGGATTAGGATCATGGTCTCTGAAGATTAGCTGTTTTAGAGGGATGACAGCATCAGTCTTGGTGAGCCTGCAGAAACCCACCATTGCTCTATCATATGTTGACACCAGGCCTGATTGTCATTTCTGGATTCTGGTAACTTTTGAAGACTGACAACCTATTGTGCTTGCCCTCCAAATCCAAACCTCAATTTGTCCTTCTTCTATGTTAATACTGTTGTTGTGTGCCTTCAAGTCATTTATGACTTAGGGCGGCTCCAAGGGGAACCTAGTACTATAAAGGGTTTTCTTGGCAAAATTTGTTCTTCTGAGTCTGAGAGGATGTGATTTGCCCAAAGTCATCTCTGGCTAATTAAAAAGTAAATAATTTAGGATTCCGTAAAAGAAAAAAAGTAAATGTGAAAAATTCCAGATGATTTTAGCAGCTTTGGTATTAGCACCTGGTATGCTGAGGCAAACACCAGGCTCCAGAAGTCCTGCCAAGGATGATGTCATCTTCCTATTTTTTTTTTTTTTTTGGGTTTAAAATCATCTTTTGCCTGGTACTCTGAAAAGAATTGCGGAATGAAGTGGCTGAAACTACTAAACTGGGGTTCACTGAGTTAATAAAGATTAAGGAGCCCTGGTGGTGCAGTGGGTAAATGCCAGTACTGCAGCCGCAAGGTTGTGAGCTCGATCCCAGGGCTCCAAGGTTGACTCAGCCTTCCATCCTTTCATGGGTCGGTAAAATGAGTACCCAGTTTGTTCAGGGCAATTGGCTTACAGATTGTAAATCGCTTAGAATGCTGAGTTCATTGATAAGCAGTATAGAAATGTAAATGCTAATGCTATTGCTAATAAAGATAGCAAAGATGCCAGGGCAGCCCACTAAGTGATGGTAGCAGGAGTTGTTGCAGATGGCAACACTCAGTCCCATGTTCAACAGAAATATTGAACAGCCACCATCTTCTTTGTTTCCCTGGGAGGAAGCCTACAGAATGGTGCTGGAAGGGGCCCAGAAGGTACCTTACCCACGTTCCTCTAAAACCTACTGTCAGCCCTAGATGTCATCTTTTATATAATTAAAAAAGCAAATATAGATTATTTTTTCTTCCTATGGTATGCCCTTCAACTGCTTAACCCAGAGGTAGGCAACCTGTCTCCTTTAAGGGCCGAGGGACTTCAGCTCCTAGAATCCCAGGAGCTATTGTCCAACATGGGACTATTGGCCAACATGGCTGAGGCTTCTGGGAGCTGAAGTCCCTTGGCCCTTAAAGGGGACAGGTTGCCTACCCCTGGCTTAACCTCTTCAATGTGTTCAAATAACTATTTATTTTCCATCACACTGAGAGACACTACTTTGCAGCAAGGGAAAACCATGCTGAAGAACAATCAAATATCTGGATTAAAGTGGCCCTTCTTCCTTCAGCATTCCTTCTCTGAAATGTGGAGTTCTAATTCAGAGAAAATTCATATTAAGTCAAAACTTTCTCATTCAAGCTTTACATTTATAAATAATAACAATAAAAATGCTAACCTGCAAGGAATACTTTAATCTACTTCCTGGACTAGCCAGAGCAGCAAGAATAGCTGTTGTTGTTGTACCAATATTGGACCCAAGAGTTAAAGGATATGCTCGTTCAATGCTTATAACACCAATGCCTAAAAGGAGAGGGGGGAAAAGGATGAATTACAGTGCTCAAAGTGCTTCACGTAGATTATCCCACAGATACCAAGCACAGCAACAACCCCGAAGCTATATAGCTAACAAAGCTAGTAAAGTTCATACATATATCAGCCTTGTAATTTACAGAACATTTCTATGGTATTGTTATAAAGTACCGTCTGTAGCATTCCATACCTACAAACTCTGGTTATACATGCATA
>CM034708.1:95255858-95286032 GCA_020142125.1 Phrynosoma platyrhinos
CTGCTGGAACGAATTAATTTCGTAAGTAGAGGTACCACTGTATATAGTAATATTCAAATATATAACCATGTTAGTGTGGAAAATCAGTGTGCAAAGGGATTTTGTATAGTACCTTTGAGATGAACTGAAAGAAAGCAGTAGCATAAGCTTTTGTAGAGATCTGAGCAAGACTCCAGTCAACAAAAGTTTATGCTACCAGTTTCTTTCTTTCAGTTAGTTTCAAAGATGCTACAGGATCCTTTTGCACACTATATAGAACTGTAACGGATTGTGAACAAGTCCTAATGGCCTGGAAGAAGACTATCATTATTAGTTGCTAGGGCCGTATGTGGATATTTCCTAGAAAGCTTTGGAGGATTTTTAGACATAAAATTGTATAAGAACCAAAATTATCCCTTTTCCATTCAAAGCCAACCAGCAGTTGAAAGGCAGATCAATCTGACCCCCTCCTTAAATACTTCTAATTCAAAATGCTTCCATAGAGCACATACCAACAAGGGGAGTAATTGCAGAGGTGAACACAGAACTGCTTTGGACAATGAAGGTCATGCCGGCACCCACCAGCATAGCCAGGTATCCTGTCAGCCAAGAAAATGGAAATGGAAAATCTAGTGGGGGGGGGGAGAGATAGAAAAGGCATTAGATATATTAGAGGCTTACAGAGTATTCTGCTCTAAATAATATTGCCAAATATATCAAATATTTTAACTTGCATCCCAACCCCCAGAACATCCTAAATCAATTATCTTCCTCTACTACTAATTTGCAGTGTTGTGAAAAGGTGTTTAAAACATAATAACAAAAAAGAAGAGTTGGGGGGGGGTGTTTCTCTCTCTCAAAGACACATTGAAAAATGGCTACTTCCAAAAATTTGACACTATAAAAGAAAACAGAGGTGGAAGGAAGTAATGAAGGAATAGGTAGATTTGGGATTGGGAGAAAGAAAGGAAGTATACCTTGAGCAGATTGCTCTAAAGAGTTTCTCTTTCATTTCACTTGAATACAGTCACAACCTCCTTTCAGATTTTGCTACATGCTGTGAAGTCAGGGAATGAAGGGGTAAGGCTAAGCATGTGCAAGGACATCTGTCCCCACATATTGCCTTCACATACTGGATTGTCTGAAGAGAAGTAAAGTGATGTCCAAAACACACTGCAAAAATAATCCAGTCTGAGACTGCTTTATTTTAACACGGGAAGCACAAGGTCAGGGTCCAACAGATAGGCCCATCCCATTTGATATCTTTCTAGATGGTAGATTGCTCATACCATCTAGATGGTAGATTGCTCATGGAAGGGTTAAACTAACCAACCCCCACACATGTAGTTGTGGGAGGCACATATATACCACATCAGTGTAGAACAGAACAACAGAAAACATCTTCTATGCAATTAATTGAGATAATGGAGGACTACTTTTGGCACTGCTTTTCTTTTCACTGATATACAAATACAGACAAAAACGGTGGCATCAGAGGGTACCTCATTCATCCCATCCCACTGCCACCCATTTCACTGGAGTGTTTTTTTTACTGGAATAGCACTTTCTTGATTGTACTCAATATTTGTAAATACTCTATTTGCCATGATTTGGAAAACACAAGAAATCATTACCAGTGTTGAGTGTTTTCTTGATAACCGTTGCTACTTGTCCTTTAAGTACAGAATTGAGCAACTTGACTATCAATATCAAACAAGTGCACAGAACAAGCAAGGAAAACCCAAGCAAGATGAGACCAATTGCAAGGTCTGGGAGATCTGATCCTGCAAAAATGTGCTGACCTATAAAAGGAGAAGAAATTAAATACATGAGATATTAAAGAATTTTTAATTGTTCTGAGAACTATTCATACATGTTCATAGTAAGATAAATTTATATGTCCTTCTTTCTCAATTTCTCTCGATATGTTTTCTGTGTGTCCAAATGTCTCTCCCACCCAGCTCCTTACTGTTTCCTTCCTGACAGCATTCTACAAGGAAACACTGAGACATAAAAGTTTCTTGTTGCATATATTCACACACACCCCAAAACAATGGTACAATTTATCTGTGGCGGATGTTTTTAGCATGCAGATGCCATAGCTATGTAGCCAAAGTTTGGCTACTGGATATGCTGGCTAGCAGATTCCTGGAGTTGTAACCCAAAAGGAATGTTTCTGAACTGTAATTAGGGCAAAAACACATACTATACAAGCTTTATATATGTAGCATCTTATGAGAATTTTGTTTGGTTCTCTTTTTTAAAATTGAGAACTTGAGATATTTCCAAAAAAAATTCAGAAGTGAACTGAGTTTTGTTTTTTTAAATGAATGTAGGTGAAAGTTAGAACTGACACATATGTCCTTCCAGGCTGAAAGAGTTGAATGATTAGCACTAAATAAATAAATAAATAAATAAAGGTTTGAATCCCTGTCCGTTAAAACACATTTGCCTCAGCTGTAACAGCTACATGACTTTGAAGTAGAAAACAGTCCTGCCCATGTTGGGCAACAGTATACTTACTGCAGAGAGTACAAAATTCTATTCTGATTTTGATAACTTTCCAATTTTGGTCAATTTCTTCCTAAAAGCTATGGAACAAACTTGAGGTTTAAAATAGCAGGTTCATCCACCCCTTGTACCACCAGGGACAGGTTTTGTGGCAGCATTTGAACTGACTCTCAGCACTGCCATATTTTGCCAGATGTATTGTGAAAGCTGATCCCAAAATCTTGATGTGACAAATGTGATGTTAATTGCTTTGGCCACTGTATGCTTGGTTGGCTTAGCTCTATGATATTAAAGAGAGACTGACACAGCCAAAGTGACAAGGGAAGGATGGAGCTGTGTCTCACATCACTCTGGGAGCATCATGGAGTATTGGGCAATCCAGGGAAATTCTTGCATAAAGAAGGCTCAGAGAGTTCCTTACCAAGTTGACAAAATCTACAACTGCTAGTGCAAGTGTAAAGCCCCAATAAAATTCCAGCCTTTGAAAGCCTTACAGAGATAGGCAGGACACAGAGCAACATATCCCAGATTGCACCACAATTTATTTTTGATCTTCTGCTGCTGAGATGGTGACACACACGGACAGGAAGCCAGATCCATTTTTTACAAGCATAACCAACTGCATCACTGCAGCCTCTGCATCTTGTCCATAGTTATGTGCCATTGGTCAGTGTTTGGCACATTGTTATCTTTCTTGAAAGGTTTTATAGTTGAGCAAAATGGTGGCACAGTTGGACTACAAGCTTTAATAAGTGAGATTTACATACATGTATTATCAGTTAGTGTTTGATACAATGGCTCTACAGCAGTTGGGACTAGCAACTGGATTTAGGGCTATGGCTACACAAAAATTTATATTAGGAAAGTGTGAAAGTATATGTTAATTTTCTCAGGATTTTGAGAATAAAATGAATTTACTGAAGTATTTAACTTTTATATTTGGATTACTATAATACACTCTGTGTGGCGGTGCTTTTAGAAACTGTTTAGAAATTTCAAGCGGTCCAAAACTTCAACAGGTCTAGACTAATTTTTCCCTATAAGAGCCTGCTTGAGTTTTAAGATCTGTAAAGGGAGGGCTTTCTCTTGGTCCAATTACCATCACAGGATCATTTGGTGAAGAGACATGAGAGAGCCTTCCCCCAGATTGTGGACTTGACACTCTTCCTGTTATCTTTTTGTCAGAAAAAAAATCTTTTTATGTAGGCAATCTTATGGTTTTTAACTTGTTGCAGCAGTTGAGGCTTTTAATAGCGTGTACTGGGTCTGCATCTTTTTATTGTTTTAAATGTGTTTTTAAAACCGCTTTTTTGTTTTCAGACTGAATTATTGTTTGTTTGGCTTTTTGTTTGTTTACTTTTGTATTAATAATGTTTTAGCTGTACTTTGTTTTGTCTTGTTGTAAGCCTTCTTGGATCCTATGCTGGGAGAAAGGCAAGATATTAAATAAATAGACAAACAAACAAATAAATGTATCGCTCATTATTTTCTCACATGAAAAGTAATCTCAGGGGGCCTGCAGACTGCCAAAAATAGTGCAAATTGAGTCCACTTTTAGGGTTAAGGTTAGTGCTAGAGAATCATGGGAATTTTTTTTTCTGGGACATTGAGCCTTCTCTGTCAGAGACCTCTGGTGCCACAATAAACTACAGTCCCCATGATTCCTGAACCCTAACCCTAACCCTAAAAGTGGACTCGATTTGCACTATTTCTGGCAGTCTGCAACCCCCCTCAGTTACTGACAAAATAACATAATGATTGCAAAACCTTCGCAGAACTGAAAGTGATTTTTTTCTTACATTTTTTAACATATTCTGTACTGGAAACATTTTTGATTGTCCATGTCAAATTTCCATTAGTCCAGCAAAGGTCTGGAGAGGTACAGTTTGCAGAGGATGAGACAGTAGCATTCACCGCAGTCTAGGCATTGACAAAGCAAACGAATAAAATCAATATCCTGTTCACTTATGACCTACGTTCATAACGTTCTTCTCCAACATAAAAGTACTACAACAAAGAATTCATCACAATAAAGAACATGATGAAACAGTCGATATTTGAGCCCTCTTTCTGTCTCCCTCCCATATTTATTATAAAAAGTATTCTGTTAGTGAAACTAATCTTTCTCTTCTCCCTGCTTCTCCTCCTCCTCCTCCTCTGTGCTAAGTTAATAATATATATGAATCAATTTGAGCTTAATAAATCATTATATAAGTATCAGCATAAGTGGTAATTAGTATTATGCTAATTTAATCAATGGTCATGATACAGTGGTATACTTTCATAGGCAGTCTCAATGGAACTGATACTCTCATCTCCATTCACATTTGCTACAGGCCTCCAAGAAAGTAAAAGTATTCCTGATCCCCCCCTCCACCCCAAATTCTCTATATCAGGTTTACAACATACAGAAGTGAGTGAGAGAATGTCTTTTCTTCTGGGAGAAATGTGAGATTCTGTAGAGATACTCTCTTTGCTTTTGGTCAAAGAAACAGTATCCCAGGCCACTATTTATGATTCCCTGTTCAGTGACAATAATAAGATAATGAAGGACATCTGTACTGTTGAGAATTATTCAAATTAAATTAAATGTATAGGTCTAAAACTTCAGTATGATATTCCAATATAATATTTACAACTTCCAAAAGAAAGCAAAAAGCAATTATCTCTTACCATTTGGTTATTAGTTGTCAGAAAGCATAAAGGTGACTAATAAGGATAGATTATATTACTTTACAATTTTAACAGTACTCACCAGGTTAGTTTTAGTTTCGCACCAAGTTTTCACAAGGCTTTTGTTTTTTGCTGCTTCATCCCCTGTAGCAATTGCATTTATCACTGATTTATCAAGCTGTTAAAAACAAAAAACAAAAAAGAGAATTTGGATTATTTAATCAATAAGAATACAGTGGGTTCTTGGTATCCACTTGGGTTTGGTTCCAGGACCCCTGCCCTACCCCTGTGGATACCAAAATCCATGCACACTCAAGTCCCATTATATACAATAGCAAAGTAAAATGGTGTCCTTTTTTGCTTTTTGGAATTTATATATTTTTGGAATATTTTCAAGCCATGGATAGTTGAATCTGTGCATAAAGAATCTGTGTTTATGGAGGGATGATTGTACATCATGAAGTTAATTTGCTTCAGCTACAAGAGGATCACCTAGATAACTTTATATTCCCCATTATAATTGTGTAAAGACAAGTTGAATTACTTAATTGGGGGGCAGGGTGGGAGATGGAGAGGGAATTCCATTATAAACATAGACCTTCCTTCCTTCTAAGACACTGTGAATGGAGTTTTATGGTTCACGAATTGCAATAAAGGTTAGGGAGGGAAAGCCAGATAAATGTTTTATAGTCCTCATTCTTCAGGAATGGTCGCTTGTGAAAGGAAGCCAAATTGAAGTGTCTCTCTGTCCACAGAGCAACACAAAGAGTAATAACATTTCTCACCCCCCTTCAGGGACAGGAAGCGAGAAATTGATGCAGTTGTTAAATGCTAGTACTTTAGCCAAAACATTGTGAGTTCAATCCTGCAGGGCTCCAGGTTGACTCAAGCTTCCATCCTTTCATAGGTCAGTAAAATAAGTACTCAGCTTGTTGGGGCAATTAGCTTACAGATTGTAAACTGCTGTGTACAGCACGATAAAGTGGTGTAGAAATGTAAATGCTATTGCTACATCACTATACAGATGGAACAACAGGAAAGAATATTGACAAAAGGGGCTGAAATTTACTTATGATTTAAAAGAAAATTTGTAAAGCATGATGTCACATTGTAACATTGGTATATGGCAATGATGTAACATTGCTATACGACACCTGAGAAATTGTCTAAGGTATACAAGAATACTTCAAATATATGCTGGAAATGTGAAAAACAGGAATATATGCTGAAAAACTTGTGAAAAAGCCAAACAATACTGGGTGCAAATACATGTATTGGTACAGAGAATTTTAAAGATAAATATGCAATTAAAAGCTGAATGTTTTCTTTTGGGTCTGATGGATGACCAACCAGAAATGAGAAATCTTGTAGCACCCTTGAGACTAACTGAAAGAAAGAAGTTGGCAGCATGAGCTTTCGTAGACTTCAGTCTACTTCCTCAACAGCATCTGAGGAAGTAGACTGAAGTCTACAAAAGCTCATGCTGCCAGCTTCTTTCTTTCAGTTAGTCTCAAAGGTGCTACAAGATCTCTCTACATACTGATTCTACAGACTAACACAGCTATATCTTTGAATTCAATCAGAAAAGACTTATGGAAAGAATTTTTCAGTATATGACCACAGCAACAAGATTGCTATATATTAAGAAAAGGGAAAGCAACATCAACATCACCATAATTCAGAAACAACATAAAGTCATAAAAAAGCATATCAAACAAAGCATACCAAACAAAGAGATAGATTTGAATCAAACCTCTCATGAGTGATAAAACCTGATTTCTGTTGCCCCCTAAGGCAGGATTAGATTGAATGAGGTCAAATTATAGGCGGGTAGATTTTCACTGATCATTAGCAAAAACTGCTAAAAGTTAAGAGCAGATCAATAATGGAATCAATTACTTAGGACTGGTGGGCTCACTCTGGATGGCAGTCTTCAGGCAGGGACTGAAAGCCAATTGTTGGGCATGCTGTAGCTCTGAATTTTCTGCACTGAGTAGGAACTGGAATAATGGCTTAGAAGCCCTCTTTAACACTATGTGTTTAATCCATTTAAAATGCAATTTGTAATTATTTTGTCTCTGTAATACCAGATAAATTGAATCTAAACCAATCTGCAGTTGGTTAACATGTAAAACTTTATAGATTTACACACTTGGCGTTACATCCAATTGTTAGTTCTAAGTAGAGCAGATCCATTGAATGTGCATCTGCTCATAATACATATGTAAATTTTATTAATTCAGTGGGTTTACTCCCACTGGCACTAACAATTTGGACTGAGCATTTTAGATGGCGGTTGCTGATGGTTTCCATCTCAGTGCTACAGTGAATCTACTCCAGGCTTTTGTCCAAACTTTATAGCCTACCTGGATGATAAGTTTGGTGAAAGGATCCGTGATGACTTTGAGTAGGTCAGGAGCATTTTCCCCACTTTCAAGATGAAATGATTTTACAATTACATTTGTAAGGTGATAAAGATAGCCTGAGGCAACTTCAATGGGCAATAATACAAACACTGAAAGCCAGTTGAAGAAATCATGGACTGTAGCTCCAGCAAAGGCCCTGCAGAAAAATCAAGGTAAACCAAAACAGTAAACTCACATAATCAAAGATAGTGAAGAAAGTTCAGCAATGAAATAAATTAAAATGACTTCAACATGAAGGACCCATGTCTTGATGCATTTCCAGCTAGCACAGTTTTTCTCAGGATACATTAAGACCAATAATAGAGAGAAAGACTTTTCCCCCTATACTCAGACTTCTTATTGTTGAGCACGTCCTCAAGTGGTGAGAAGTTCTGGGATAACACTACTCACTACTCTTGGCTTTCAATTGGGGAGAGACTACTCTCTAGTGATTTTTTAATATCTGCTGCAATATCTGTGTATGTATACAAATAGAACATAAGCAGAAGCAAACAGTTGGCACTCCTACCAGACAGATCCTGAGATAAACTCTGCACCTTGAATCATTTTAAGTTATTTCATTGCATGCTCCCTCTCTTTCTGTCTCTTCCAAACTGCAACTGGAAAAACCTGGACAAAATATTGTCAGGTGAGCAAAAATGTTAACTGGTCACAAGCTTTCCTACCATCATAAGATATACTCTATTAATATTGGAAATGATATAATTATTTATAAATAAATACAAATTGTCATGTACAAATTTTATGCAAATTCTTCCTCTTTTGTTTTCTTTAGCGATGCATTTCTTATTTTTTGGCAATGTGCAAGTGGCGCCATGTATACATAAACACACACACATTCTGCCCTCTCCTCCAGTCTCTGATGGCCATTTTCTTTAACATACTCAAGTGACTTCCAGCTACCATGAAACTCTCTCCTAGCAATTCATTCACACAGAAGAAACATCAACTAATGATTTAGCTGTTAACCAGTAATATACACAATAAAGAAATGACCAGCAAATGGGAAAGATAGTACAGTAGCTAGCCTGTGTCATTTTTAATAGCTGAACATAAAAAAAGCCACTAACAGAATTGGTCCAAAGGGAACTATTCAAATACATTGGCCATTATTTCGTTGCTGAATGGTGAGTCAATATTTAGGTAAATAGATCTGCTTTCATTGAGATTAACAGCAGATTCAAGCCATTATGAACTAGTGGCATGTAGATCATTCAAATAAGCTTTTATAGAGCTGAAGTTTCAACATATACCCTCTGCTTACCTATATGGAATATATAATCATATTTCTGTGGCCTACTGATACTGTTTCAGTGGAATTTTTGCATTATGTCCTGAAGTACCAACTGTATAACAGCCCTAAAGGAAAACAATTGTTGCATCATTTGTCACTATTTATAAAGTCTGGTCAATATCTAATATTATTTGTAACTTGTTATCAAATAGAATTTATATACCACACTTTTGGTGATGGTAGTAAGAAAAAGAGTTGGAACACATTTCTGAATTAGGTGTCTGTTAATTGTTCAGGTGATTCATTTCATTGTGTACTAACCTGGTAGACCCAAAGTTCCATTTCTAAATAGAATAGAAGAGTTTTGATTTGACTTGACAAGATGGATGTCAATTTTAGCTCTAGCTGATGAAGAGACATGTGGAATAACTTCTTGTTATTTTTGAACACTTGCCATATCATCCTCTACAGCTGAAACCTGGTACTCTGTCTTATTATTATCCTTCATTGAACTATTTTCCTAACTGGTTTCTCTGCCAAGGAACTCATGTGCATCTGCCACAGAGTCCCCACACCAGGGTCAGGTATCTGTGGAAGGCTAGAGGGCAGCATTAACCTGCCCAGGACTCCACAGAGTGCTGCACCCCCACTATAACTGCTTCTGCAAAACAATATTCAACACCACTACCCCTTTCCATCTAGGGAACATGGAAGTATTCTCACTGCATTTTGGGGTCTTCCTACCCTCAAGAGCATTTTCAGACAAAAAAAGGTTATTTTGAAAAGTTTTACAAAAGCTTGTTTCAACCCCTAAGGCATAGGGCAGTGGTCCCCAACCCCCGGTCCGCGGCCCAGTACCAGTCCGCAGAACAAATGGTATTGGGCCGCGGACTGGGGGTTGGGGACCACTGATTTGTTTTGATTTAATAATCAATGCGACGCCGCAACCGCCCCCCAGTGGGCCACGGAAAAATGATCAAACGTTGACCAGTCCACAGCAATAAAAAGGTTGGGGACCACTGGCATAGGGGACCTCCAAACTTGGCGGAAACGTTCTCCACACACCCCAGAGACCACATTAGGTCATTTTTGAGCAAAATATATTTTTTGATGTGGAGATTCCAGGAGATTCCAGGGGCCACAAAAATAGAGCCCACAGGCTATCAATTCTGAGGATTGCTATAGAGAGCACTCTTATGTCATCCAGGTCACCAGCTTCACTGTAATTCTATGTAAGCCAAACATTCCAGGAGAAGGTTCAGAGTGATGAACAAGAAGCTTTTAAAGGAACTTTTCCACCACTTATGATGCCAGGATTCCTGGAGTCCCTCAGAGAAAAACTTGACAACTACCACTTCAGATTAGCTAAAGTATCATAAATCATGGTCTGTGCCTTTGGTTCCTAAAACAGATCAAGTTCAGAATCATAAACAAGGTGATACTTTTGTTTTGGTTATACACATGTCCTGAGCTTTAAGTGAAAACAGAGGGTTAGTTAGTTTCAGAGATTATACAGTTCTTTAACAGAGAAAACTAGGTTAAGAATTACTACTGTTTTGAGAGATTAAAGATAACCACTTTGGATCCATTCAAATGTGGTTTTAGTCATGTTTTTGTATATCTATGGGTGCTTTGTGCTTTTCACAATAGTATATGACTAAACAACAAAGATACTGAGACACGGAGAAGCAAACCAAAGCATAGCTAAGTAATTACTCATGATGACTAAGCCCAACATTCTTATTCCATTTTTACTCAATCAAAATGAGCTGTGATTTCACTTCATTATCTCACAGCTATTTAATTTTCATCTCACACAGGACAGATAGTATAATACTGGCGGAAGTTTTATGGAATACCAACACAATATTATTACTTTTGGCGCACCTCCCTTTGCTCGACCGAGAGGCAAGAAGAGAAAGGAGAACAAAGGTGAAAAGGCCAGCCTATCCTAGAAGGCCTGTTACTATACTCTGTTACTATATCAAGTGTCAATTTTTCTTCGTTAGTTTATCGCACTGTTGTTCCAGTTTATTCCATTTATGCAGAGTTCTTTGTAATTTTGGCTTTCTTTTTTCTTTTTTCTTTTTTTGATGTTCTTCCTGTGCAAACACATCTGTTTTGTGATTATGGCTTACCTTCTAAATTCATTCCTATCTCCAGCTTGCATGAGTGCCACAATGGTGTTTGTGACTGATGTACCAATATTAGCTCCCATTATGATTGGAATACCATGCCGAACACTTAATACTGCAAAATAAGAAAGCAACAGAAACTGAAAAATGGAAAGGACTATGAATTTTGGTACTTATGTTACAATGAATCAATTAGGATCTGATGCCATGTTTGAGAATCTGGATTTAGTGTGCAATCAGAATAGAAAGCTTAACCAGCTTAGTCAACAAAATGCACTAGTCAGTATGATTTGTTAGTTTCCCATTACTACATGGAGTCTTTCTTTTTTCCATTGTTGTTCTGCTACTCCTCATAAATTCAGCAGAAGTAGGTTATGAAAAAAGATGTCACAAGACATCATGCACAGAAGCATGGGCAGGATATGTTTCAAATATACTATAAACCACAACAATTTGTGCTGATGGTGAAGATGTCATGACTGTTACTGATAAGTTTTCTAGGTCTCAGTAGTGTACACACTTAGCGAGATTAAATTCCATTAACCTGAAACTCATACATATATCCTGGGTGGTACCATTACCACAACTTCCACAGTTGTTTCTAAAGCTGGCTAGGATTCATCAAATTACTATGTGTTTTTTTTAAAATCTGCATGTTTAATGTACCAAACAAGCAACTCCAATTCATTTTTAAGGCAAACCTATCATAGGGTTTGCATGACAAGTTTATTCAGAGTGGGTTTGCCATTGGCATCCTCTGACTCTGAGAAAGTGTGACTTGCCCAAGGTCATCTAGTGGCGTTTTATGCTTGAGCAGGGAATTGAATCCAGATCACCAGAGTCACAGTCCAACACTCTTACTAATATGATGCACTAAAACATGGTGTAGTGGTTTCAGCGTTGGACTATGGTTCTGTTGACCTGGGTTCAAATTCCAGCTCAGTCATGTAAACCATCTGGGTGATCTTGGGCAAGTCATACTCTCTCACCCACATACTCAGAGGATTGCAGTGGCAAACTGTCCCTGAGAAACATGCCAAGAAAACCCCTTGATAAAGCCTTAGGGTTGCCATAACTTGAAGGCACATAACAACAATATGCTTTTAATCAAACTGTGTGGTAATGTTTTTATGCCAATCCTAGACAAAGTGAGAGTAGCCATGAAACATACAGGAATGCAAGTGATTGAGAGATGAGCAAAAGGGGATCATAGTAGAATTGAATTTTGAGAATATTTTGGTCATTACTATTAAATGCAAACCTCCAAGTGGTTACTATTACTACTGAGTGTTATAAGTCACTGTCACACTCTATTTTTTCCAGGATTAAATGGTTGAAATATGAGCTGTGCAACTGCAGAATGACTTTGGGTCTTGCCACAGCATTGCTCCTGGGAATCAGTTCCCAGTTAGGATTGCAAAGTCCAGACTGTTAGGTCTCCTGTGACAACTAGATACACAGAAGGGCAAAATGCAGCCAGGAATGCCTTTCCTTGTCACTGCGACAATGTGAAAAGCTACTCCAGGAAGAATTTCCCTTCTTTTTCCCAATATTAGGTGCCCATGATATGAGCCTTCCATTATGAAGTCCTTCCAATATGCCTTCTTTATCCCACACATTTGTGTGTGCAGCCTTGAATCCCATCGTGGGAGAAAGGTAAGATATAAATCCTGGAAATTATTTTTTAAAAATAAAAATAAACATGAACTATATAAAACCAACATCCATTGTACATTTCACAGTTCACTTACATGAAGAGGACACCATGCTGACTATGATAGATGAAGAAGTGCTGGAGCTCTGCACCATTACTGTCACCAGAACACCGATCACTAGACCGGCAACAGGATTCGACAACACAGAACCATCTTTGAAAATGTCCCCTGCTGCTTTACCTGGAAAAAGAGAGGTGGCCTTTTTTTTCTAAGGTAATGCTTTCATGTCTAAGAAACAAAATACAAGATAGTGCTGTGCAAACAGTAGCACCATTGACTTTTTTTTTATTCACTATAGGTAAATAACAGGTTTTAATTTCCCCTCCAAAGGGTCACACAGTGCATGGCTCAATATATACTAGACTCTTATACAGAAGTATGCTTGGAATTTATTTCTATGAGGAAAAATAGAAACTGCTATTAGAGACACCACTGAAATGAAGTCAAAGCAAGACCAACGCTGACTGCCCAGATACTACTGTAAACAGGGACACAGTGAGAGGCATTGTTCTCGTTTTTCTGAAGGCAGTTCAAGGGTTATGGGAAAAGGTAAAAACCCTACATATCCCTTAGCATTGTGGCCTTCTGAAGTACTTTTACTAGATTAGAGGCACTCGTTCATAAGAAAGTTTTCTACTTTAACAACAGCATTTTGTCAATAAAAATTTACACAATTTTGATTTAAAAAAAAACACACAACCAGAAGCATATTTCTAGTAAAGATATAAAATATAGTCACTTCCTTCTACAATCTTCCCCTTAGGTCCCAATAGTTCTTTCTCTGTTTCTTGTCTGTATTGCCAGAAGATGTATCAGTAAAGCTCTTAGGGGATGGGCTCAAACATGGGGGACCTCTGAAAAGTCTACCTCAAAGGAAAGCTTGCTATATAAGCCCCCACATTCTTTTTTGAAACAATAGAGAACTATGGGAAGAATTAGTCTCTTTCTCAATGGTTAACAACAACAACACATGCATACATGGCTTAAAACCTTTTTCTCCCAAATACAGTATATGATAAATAGACATATACTTTTTTTCCTAATTAAGACTGTTGGTACTTCACTCTGGTATGTAAAAGTTTACTTTTAGCAGGTGTATTGGGTAAGAATTACTCAAACTAGTCCACCCTGTTGTTCTCCATGAGTCAGTGAGCTGGGAGTGACACACAGAGAGATGTAATAAGTAGCCTCATGTGTGGGCAGTTAATTCTACTGACTTGTCATCCACCCAATTTGCCCAATGTACATTTGACATCTTTGGCCAGATTATTCAGCCTGTATTTAAGCAAACTGGACTCATTCACAATACTTGAGACAACATGTGATCTAGATTGCCCTTATCCTTCAGTGTTTGCACTTTTGTTAAATTTTGCCATTTAGTCCTCAGCTCATAGATGAGTTAAACTATGTACCAAATGCATTATTTTAGGGTAAATGTGGAAACAAATGGGTATACTGTGATACAATGTATTATTTTAAAAACACAGATTATCACAGGAAACAGGATAGAATATGAACATAGGTTGGTAAAATTGACATGGATCAGAAATAGTCTAATTAAGCCATCCTTAATAAGTACATCAGGAAGCAGGCAAGGATATAGCAGTGACTCAGTCAGAGAAGCGGACGCCTCAGTGAGTTGGCTCAGAGAAGCCTTTAGTTGACAAGATGATTCATTTATTTTCTAATATACCCTGGAATTACAGCCTCCAGTCTTTCCCTCTCACAGTAGTTCTAAAAATCTATTAATAAGTTGAATTCAGTCTTCTCTTCCAAAAAAGAAATACACACCACTGCATTTATTGTTGTTTGCATGACACTGACTGCAGATTGTTAAGTGATTATTATGGACCCAGGAGTTCAATAAATTGGTTTGCATCAGATGAGCAACTGCACATCTGACATCCAGTAAGAAAACCTGAATGGGTCATGCTGCACCAGAGAATTTGGTTTTGAGAAGTCAAAGTTCATTGGGTAACCTGCAGCAAATGACTTTCTCTCAGCCTACACATCCTCAATTGCCTATTGTAAAAATAAAAAGGGATAAAATATCAGCCTGCGCGCCATGGGGAAAAAACATAGTGCTCTAGACCCTGAGAGAGAAGGAAAGCAGCCAGGCATACCTCATAGATCATGAAAGGCTATGGAATGCCCTTAAAGACATGGGATGCCAAAACATCTGATAGTCCTGATGAGGAATCTGTACTCAGGACAAGAGGCTATTGTCAGAATAAAACACAGAGAAACAGAATGGTTCCCAATTGGCAAAGGAGTCAGACAAGGCTGCATCCTTTCATCCTATCTGTTCAACTTGTATGCAGAACATATTATAAGAAAATCAGATTTGGACACAGAAGAAGGAGGAGTGAAAATAGGACAAAAGAATATCAACATCTAAGATATGCAGATGACACCATAGTACTAGCAGAAAACCTCACAGACCTGGAACACCTATTAAGGAAAATCAAAGAAGAAAGTGCTAAAGCAGGCTTAATGCTGAACATAGCAAAAATAATGATCACCAAGGACCTTCACAAGTTCAACCTAGACAATGAATGAATAGAAATAATAGTAGAATCCCCATACCTTGGAATCAAACATTGATAGAAATGGGACTGCAGTCAGGAAATTAGAAGAAGACTAAGAATGGGGAGGGTGGCTATGAAAGAACTAGAAAAGATTCTAAAATGCAAAGATATACAGCTCAGCATAAAAGTTAGAATCATACAAGCCATTGTGTTTGCTGTTACCATGTATGGATGTGAGAGATGGACAGTGAAGAAAGATGATAGGATGAAAATCAACTCCTTTGAGATGTGGTGCTGGAGATCCCATGGACAGCTAAAAGGACAAATAAAAGTGTCCTAGAGCAGATCAAGCCAGAACCCTCCCTGGAAGCCAAGATGACCAAACTGAGACTGTCATACTTCGGACACATCATGAGAAGAGAGGACTCATTGGAAAAGACAATAATGCTGGGAAAGGTAGAGAGAAGTAGAAAGAGAGGAAGGCCACATGCCAGATGGATGGACTCTATTAAGGAGGTCACGGGTATGCAGTTGCAGGAATTAAGCAGAGCAGTGAAGGATAGAGGGTCTTGAAGATGTCTCATCCATAGGGTCGCCATGAGTCAAGATCAACTCAAGGGCAGTTAACAACAACAAATACCTCTATCATGCCAGAACCTAGCTGCTGCTGAACTTAGCTTGCATGCCTCTTTCTTCTCTATTGCTTTTCCCTTCTGTGCCTTTTTTTATTTAGACTGTATGCCTGGGGGCAGGGACTGTGAAAAGTTAATAAGAAAGTTCAAAGATGAAAAGTGCAAAAGCAGGTCTGATGCTGAACATAAAGAAAACAAAAATAATGACCAGAGAAGAAATACACAAATTCAGTCTAGACAACAAGGAAATTGAAATAGTTAAAGAAATCCCATATCTAGAATCAAACACTGACCACAATGGAGACTGCAGTCAAGAAATAAGAAGACTAGGAATCTGAAGGGAAGCTATGAAAGAACTGGAAAAGATACTGATGAGCAAAAACATACAACTGAGCACTAAAGTCAGAATTGTTCAGGCCATTGTATTCCCAATTACCATGTACGGATGCAAGAGATTGACTGTGAAGGAAGCAGACAGAAGAAAATCAACTCATTTGAAATGTGGTGCTGGAGAAGAGTACTTAGGATACCATGGACAACCAAGAAGACAAACAAATGGGTTCTTAAACAGTTCAGAGCAGGGCTTTTCTTGGAAGCAAAGATGATCAAGTTGAGACTATCGTACTTTGGCCACATAATGAGAAGGCACAGATCACTAGAAAAAACAATAATGCTAGGAAAGGTAGAGGGCAGAAGAAGGAGAGGAAGACCACAGACCAAATAGATAGACTCCATCAGGGGGATTATGGGCAAGGGCTTGCAGGATCTAGGCAAGGCAGTGGAAGATAGGGATTCTTGGAGATGTCTCATCCACAGAGTCACCATGAGTCAGAACCAACTTGAGGGCAACTAACAACAACAACAGAAGTTTTTTGGCTAAAAGGATAGGTATAAATGCTTCCAGTCAAATAAATCAAATAAGAATACAAACATATGCTTGGAAATAGAGTTAGTGTAAGAGTAGCCATGGAAGTAAAACTCACTTGGCTGCCCTTTTCATTTAGGGTAGTGGTTTTAATTTCCAGCCAGGGAGAATCTTACATCCAACCTTGTAAATTAAAGGGATTTTTTTACATCTAAAGTACTTGGAGATAAGGTAATAAGACAATCATTTTACAGCTCTTCACCTCTTGTTAATATTCCCTCATTACCAAGTTAAAGAATAACAGCCTGCCCTTTTCTTGGAACAAAACAGGTTTTAAAAAGTCTTCAGTTACTTTAATGAATAAACAGTTTCAATACCACCTGCCACCTTTTTTAAAGGAGAACAAGATGCTTTGGGAAATGTCAGCTGAGATGAGGAAAACAGCAGGAGAGGTGAGGATAGGGTTTATGGTGAAGATGTATAATGTTAGCATGTGTATTCATGTGCCTTCAAATCATTTGTTCACTTTTGACCACCCCATGAATTTCAGGGTTTTCTTAGGCAAGGAAAAGGTGTTTTTGCCAGTTGCATCCAAGTACTAACCCGAGCTGACCCTGCTTAGTTGCCAAGATCAGACAGTATCTGATGCATTTTAGGGTGTTTAGGCCCTATGATGTCAGTACCAGCTTGGTATTCTGGAAACAAGAGAGAAATAAAGGGTTGTCAAATTCTTGGGGAATAAGGCTATCTATAGCTGCTAGTCATGAAGGCTATATATTAGCTCCAGTATCCACGACACTTGTTGCTCTTGTGTGACTTCAAGTTGTTTCCTACTTACGGAAACCTATCATGGGCCTTTTTTGGCAAGATTCATTCAGAGGAGGTTTGCCATTGTCTTCCCCTGAGGCTGAGAGAGTGTGACCTGCCTATAATATGCCTCTGTATAGTATCAATTTCAAGGGAACACAAGCAGGAAGGTGCTATTGCATACATGTCCTGCTTGCAGGCTTCTGATCAGTCTCTGGGAACAGAGCGTTGGATTGAATAGACTTTCAGTGTTATCCAGCATGACTCTTCTTGCCTTCCCAATGACAGTAGTTTCCCTTTGTATATTTATCTTTTTCAAGATAAAAGTTTCTCTTGAGATGCAAGGTTTAAGTACCTTTTTACAGAATTAAATAAAGGCATTTTACCCAAGTAATATTTTAAAAATCTTGTCTTACCTCCTACTAACTGGAATGCTGAGCTGAGCACATCCAAGGAGCAGACAAAAAAGTACAGCAAGACAAGTAAAAGTATAAACTTTCCAAAGCTTTTAAAGACACAGTGTATTTTGCTTTTCATATCCAGTTCTGTAAAACAGAAAACAAGCACTGATGTATAAAATAGCAGATCTATAGGTTGATATTCAACAGTGCATCATTTTCCAACATGTTGGTGGAGTCAAGGTTAATGTGTGAGCTCTGCAGATAATAAACCAGATGGAATGTTCCCTTTATTAAAAGTTAACTATAGCTATAAGTTTTTAATGAAGTTTTTAAAGACCAATAATATTTTAAAAGATTACCATTTTGCAGCCTACTGAACGCAGTGTGTTTAACGGGAAGGAAAAATGAGAGAATAATAGTTAATGTCATTTCCGTTTTTCCATAATGTTCAGATTAGGAAGATAACCAGTATTCCTTTTATCAAAGGGGGAGGGATTTATTATAACAGAAACTTAAAAGGTTTGGAATATTAGCTAATTGTTGTTATCTCTAATGCTGTCTCACACAGGGCATCTGCTTTCTCTTTGCTCTGAGCCTCCCCCCACTCATACCATCTTAGCATTTTAAAGGGATGCTGGTGAACATCATAGCCCATTGCTGATTAAGGGAAAAGGTTTGGAGAGCAGTGGTGTCGTTCCTCCTTAGGGTGTCAACTGTGCAGCCTGCACACACATCCCAGTGATATCCCTGCACAACAGTATTCCATTCATATTTGTCACTGTAAACACAAATCAGTGGCGATCAACCTTTCTGGCAAGCGTACCAAGATCTTGCAAAAATTATGTTTTTAGACTACATCTCCCATTGGCCCAGCTATTATTTCAAATTTTGGGTGTCCCACAAATTGTCTAAACTCTGAGACTATGTTTTGGACACATTTGATGTTTAGCCTCTCAGGCGAGAAGCAGTGCAGTGCAGAGGCTGCAAGCACCATGAAGAATTCCACAAAACTCCTCCTGATTCTGCTCTGCTTCATAATTTTCCACAATTTGATCACTGGTTGTACAGCATGACTGGGAGCTGCATGTCTCCAAACATTTAATGGACATCTCACATATTGGTGAACTGTGGTCATGTCTCCATAGGTCATGTCTATGAGCATTTAGAAGATTTGCCTCTCACTTTCAAGTGTTACACATAAATGTGGCAAAAACCAGTGGAAGTCAATGCACTCATCTGTCTTGTAAAATCTGCTGTGTAAAGTCTGAAGGAGTTTCATTCATGCTTTCATAGATGTCGGAGGGAGGAAAGTACTTTCCACACTTCCCATCCATAAGCCTAAATTGGCAGCCTTTTCTGGCTTCATATATTTTACAACAGTGCCCTTAGATCCAATTCACACAACTAATGGTGGCGCAGTGGTTAAATGCCTGTACTGCAGCCACTCACTCATAGACCACAAGGTTGCGAGTTCAATACCAGCCAGGGCTGAGGCTCGACTCAGGCCTGCATCCTTCCGAGGTCGCTAAAATGAGTACCCAGCTTGTTGGGGGGCAATCAGCTCAGTTGTAAACCGCTTAGACATCCCATAGCGTGATATGAAGCGGTATATAAATAAGCTGCTTTTTAAAAGCCTCTTGAAGATAAAATTGGCATTTGACTGGGGAATAGAAAAGATAGGCACAAACAGGGGTAGGCAACCTTTCCCCTTTAAGGGCCGAGGGACTTCAGCTCCCAGAAGCCTCAGCCATGTTGGCCAATAGTCCCATGTTGGCCAATAGCCCAGTGTTGGCCAATAGCTCCTGGGATTCTGGGAGCTGAAGTCCCTCGGCCCTTAAAGGGGAAAGGTTGCCTACTCCTGGGCACAAGAGTGGCATGGGTCCGCTCCAGCAGGAAGTGGGTCAGAATCCTGCTGTCCACATGGTCCACTCCTAAGGACACAGGGGTTGACTGGCTCCAGCAGGACTGGAACTCCTTTTTTCTCCAGTCCTAAGAACCAGAGTGCAGTTACGGTGTTGCTTCCGGCCACTTTGGAGGCATGCATTGTTTAATCAGTACACCTCCAAAGTGGCCAAAAGTCACTTCATTTGGCCCATTTTTTCAGGCCCTAGAAGAATGATCTGACCATACAAGTCACTGTTCTACCATTAAAGCAGTTCTGTCCTGTAAGATCCCCAGAAAGTAGACCACTTCACCCCCATACAAGCCACTCTGAACCCTCTAGAGAAAAGTAAGATATGTGATAAATAAGTACATGAATAAAAATAAATGTATACATTCGCCTACATATCAGGAAGATAAGAGATATAAGGAGCTTTTAAAAGCTGGTTGGCAGCATTTGTACAATATAATTTTGAAGTAAAGGGAATTTAGATAAAATCCAAGGAAACTTCCTTGCTTCTTGCCCCTAACATGAGAAATATGTTTACTAATTTACTAGGCTATCATTCCATATCAAGCTTTGTTAGACATTAACCTGATTTGCCATTTTCACTACATTGCCAGTAATCCACCTTAAAATCAAACAAGCAGACAGCACATTTTTAATCAAAAAATAATGGTACAAAGATTCAGAGAACATATTTTTCAAAAACATCCCAGCTGGATATTTGTGCCTCTTTCTCCAGAAAGATAACATTCAAGTGCAAATTTTCCCAGTGGTGACCTTCATGTTATTGGGCCACTTTCCATAAGCCCTAACCAGCACAACCAGGGGTCCATGTTGATGGGAACTAAAGGGAGGCCATAAATTGCCACTCTCACAATTAACTGAAGATGGTAGAAAATGGGGAATTATAAATACAGTTCAAAAGGTTTCATGATGATAGAGCCTTACCTGACCATTTGGCTCCAGTGTTCTGGAGCACTGGCATACTCCATGGATCATCTTCCTCCAGTTCTCTTGTCAAGGCAATGGTGGAGTATGTAGGCAAAAGTTCCAGCTGATTCCTTAAAGAAATTCCCTCACCTAATGGGACAAGGAAGCAAGCCAATATCATTACTCACCATCTGTCATTAAGTATATAACTGGCAAGGTTCTGGCAATATGTACATCAAGTATATAGGAGCAGATGTTTAAAATCCTCTTTGTTTTCACCTTTTGGATTCATATCCTTTTCAGTCATATCCTTTTCAGACATAACCTGATTTTGTTTGGAGCAAGGCTCTTCAATATATTTATTGGTCTCTGCGTTCTCTAGTTCAGGCCACGGAGCCATGTCCTGTAGGAGACGAGGAAGAGAAATGCATCAAAGAATAGCTTTCCATAAGCTTTCCAAAAGGCTCATTACAATAAATTGAAGAATAAACTCTGAATATTACTTTTTATGGGTGAATAAATTCTATAGTAGAAAATGTGTTGATGATTTATAAGCAAACTACCACACACTTATTAGAAGCTTCTTCTCTTTTTAAAAAAATCTCTGACCCAATGAAAAGCTGCATGCTGTTCAAAAGCTTACTATTTATGAGTAGATGGCTTAAATAAATGTTCAGATGGACCAACACAGCTGCCTGCTTTCAATCAAACAAATACTAGATAATTGTTTTAAAACAAACAAAAATCCTCTAATTTTCTTCTTTACTCTTCCATAACTTTTGAAGCCAAAAAAAATTCATTATGTTTTGTTTTCAATGTCAATATAATGTGGACAACTCACAGATAGTAAGCCTTATCAAACACATTGAGATTAGAGGTACATTACCTGCACAGGAGTAATGTCCATAGGAGTCTGCTGTTAACGCTCATTTATTTTATTTCTAATAGAAAACATCAGATCTACTGGCAGTTTTCATATTTTTGGTTCCTAATTATTATTTCATTATATGAATGGGAGTTGTTTTTGCACAAATATGGTCTATCATTTTGCTGTCCTACATGTAAGTAACAAGATATATTTTACAGTTTGTAGAACAGTAGAACCAGAATATTAAATCAGACATAACATACCATTTGTATTACTACTGGATCGATTTAACCATATTGGCAATATTTGTGTGATCCATTTTTATTATTATTCCCAAAAACGCTGATTTAAAAAGCAAAGACAAATTCACTTCAGACCTGTGTTGGTCAGCACTGAACTAGTGTAAGGAACTAGATACTCTTAAAATTAATATTATTTAGAAGAAACACAAAGGCTTTGTCTTCAGTGTAGGATCTGTCTAAACAATAGCATCAGTGTAACTGAGCCTCAGCAGAAGGCAATGGCAAAGCTCCTCTGAACAAATATTGCCAAGAAGACCCCATAATAGGTTCACCTTAGGATCTCCATAAGTCAGAAATGACTTGAAGGCACATACCACCAACAACAACAACCACTGTCCAACCAATAGTACTACATTAACTCCCAGCCTATCTCCATTATTGGTCATGGTGAACAGGGGCCAAGACTCTCTGCTTTTCCATGCCACAATTATATTCTCCATCACCTGCCCTACTTTGAGGTAGTATTATGCTACTGTGGCATTATCTACATATGAGTAAAAACTTCTGAATTTAAAAATCAATGTTTTTCATCCTTATATGTTTCTGATACTGATACATTATAGCCACCAAATCTAATTTTTTTTTTACTGGTCTGCACTTGGATTTGGCAAGCTGTTGGTCATGAGAGAATAATTATTTCTGCATCCATCTCTTCGAGCCTGAAGAGTGCAGGAGCCTGGACAATTATCCTGGTCTGAGAGCTTGGTTACTACAACCTCAACTCCTTGTAATGTCTTTTGCACAAGTTCACTACCTTGCTCCTCATTTTTCGGGATGCATATTCTGACATGAATGACGGCAAACATTAATTGCTGAGCCAGAGTTAAGCACATTGCATTCCCAGAGGTTTCAGTAGGATAATGAATTATGTGCCATAGGTCTTTTTCAATTATTTTGATGGGTCTGAAAGATACCTGTCCGGAGCATGCTCAAGCAGAGTAGCCTTTAATAGCCCTAGGTGATTCATTGGCTCAGTGACTGTGGTTAGCTTTCCCAAAGTTTTTATTCCTCTATAAAAGATGCTATTTCTACTCTGTCAGTTTAACACAAAGAGGTATATAAGCTACTTACTTGTACGTGACTAGAAAGCATTGTTTGTAGCTATGCATCCATGACAACCCAAATTAAAGAAATTATACTTGAAGTACAGTGAAGTAACACAATTCAGAAAATTCAAAATTACAGGGGAGAGGACAAAGTGAAACTGGGAGAAGAGTGGTCTCTTGGAAGTGTCTTGCCAGAACTTGAAATGCACCTACCTATTAATTCAGCACATGGGTAGAGTTTTGTATTTTTAGGTATTAAGGGAGACAGTCATACATAAGAATTCATTGGTTACTAGTTCTTTCAAAAATGTAACTCAAATGACAATCAATTTGTTAACATTTTACCATGTTGCAGAATTTCTCTATGTATGCATGTTTATGTGAATGTATACCTGGACAGGTGTATGGGGACATCACTAGGATGGATAAGGGTCAACAAGCTGGAAGCCTAATCTAGGAAAACCAGAAGTACAGTGGATATGGAAATCTGCTAATTTCAGTCACTCAGATATAATTCTGAATGAGGTTACAGGTAAGTATATTCTGTGGGTGCTATATAGAGAGACACAAATTACATCAGTTGTCAAGACATGTTGACTAGTTATCTATGTCTATCAGTGGTTAGATATAGTATTTATAGGAGGCAGGTGATTTGATCTGATAAAGTATGACTGTGTTTGACATATTGTTATAATTATACATTTGCAAGGGCAGAGAAATTTAAAAATATTTAATACAGGGATGGTTAACTTAGGTGGGTTGAATAATTGTAGCTCTATCTAAAGAAAACTGTTCTAGCTACAGTGATACCTGGTATTGTTTATGTCCAGGTTAGATTGACATAGGACTGTCATTGAGAACGACTGAGAAACTACAGCTAATATAGCACATGGCAGATGGAATGCTTCAGGGAGCTAGTTGTTGAGATCTCAGTACACCTGTTCTGTACTAGTTACATTGACAGCCTATTCAATTCTAGAACCAATACAAAGTGGTGGATTTCAACTTTAAATTTCTGAATAGTTTGAGGCCATGTTATTTAAAGGACCACCAACACTTCTATACATCTGGACAATTAATACTCTGCTCTCTGATGCACCACTAGTTTGGCAGGTATTAAGGATAGAGTTGTTTCAGTGTAGCCTTCCACTTTTGTAACTTGCTTCCCAGAGCAATATGATGTCATGGCTGCAACTTTTTAAGAAAATTCTGAAGACACATTTGTTACAGTCTGCATTTGGTACTTGAAAAAATGTTGCAGATTTAACTATTTGTAATTGCATATTCATATGTTCTATCCTGTTAAATACATAGTATAATGGAGCTCCTCAGTTACAGAGCTAGTTTGGTTCATGACATTTCAAAGCCTGTCCTTAAGCATCCTCTGGAGATTCTACAAGACAGTGAGTGACACGTTAATTTTCCATATTCAAGAGATGAGAAAATGGATGAATACCCAATCACTAAATCAATGGCCAATTCTTAGGTACTGTAACATGATTTTCATTAGAATATGCCTGAAAAGCATACAACTGGCCTGAAATTTGCTGCTGTGCAACATCTGAGGATAGTCAAAGCATATCACCCTAGTCTCAGGCTACCTGATACAGGAAACCATTGTTTATTAATTTTTTCCTATTGTGACAGGGATTGGCACCATATTCATGCCCATTGGCTATATAACTGGTTTTTGTTTTCTGGAAACACATCAGGGATGAGCAGGTCCGGGACTGGCACCCGTACAGGAACCATAACTTTGAATAGCACAGCTCTAGTCTTTCTGGATTTCCTTGGTTACCAATTCATTTGTGGATTCAGTACTTAACTTTAAATCTTGGGACCTCAACAATTTGAAAATTCTACTATCCCTTATACCTGGATTAACACCAGGTATCAGGTATTAAAGTTAGGCTGAAGGACAATGACTTTCACAAGGATACCCAGATAATATCATGATTATGCAAGCACTTAAATTTAGGTCTTCTGAGGCCAAGTCTAACATTATCCACCACACAATTTTCTCTCTCAGAGCTGACTTGAGACATTTTTCTGCCTCAAGTAAAAGACAGGATAGCACTCCCTCCCATGCCATTGAAAGAAACTGACCAAACTGACAATTTTATCTTATTTCAGCACTAGTGGTTGTGGGTCAGCATCTTCTATTATACCTGAGAGCATAAGGGCAACACAGATCAGCCCACATAGGACACACAACTCTGTGCTCCAACACCTCTCTTCTCCAACACATCTGCTGGCTCTCCCTAATGAGAGGACCAGTCTTGGCTTCTAATGGGAATATCTGTGTAATGAGAAACACTCCCAAATTGGTTTTTTGTTCAAGCGTGTAGCTTTTATTGCCTTTCTGGGCAGAGATACAAGAATCAGAGACATTCAAAGGGCAGCTCATTTTACATGGATCTTGGCAATGCAAGTTGAAGGCCCACATGTTTTAGAAGCTTGCTAGGTGGGTTGGAAAAAACCAATTCTTTCAACCATACCTTCCACATTTAAAACATAGGACAGTTAGCTATTTACTTCACAGGGGAAACCTTGCAAGATAGTCTAATCATTTATTACCTCAGTAAATGTGTTTTATGAAGTTTAGAGCAGTGTATGTTCTATTTCCCCTGTCCATTTTATTCTTACAACATCATACTAGTAGATTATATGAAACCAGAGTGAACAAAGCGTGGGCCTCCAAAAAATTTTGGACTGTGATTTCTAGCATTGCTCACCATTAACTATGCTGGTTAGGGCTGCCATGCGCTGCTGCACAACAAACTCTGGAAGGCTGCAGTTAATCCATTTTCACATTAATTTGAGAGATAAGAACAAGTTTTAGTTCAACTATGAAATTATGATTAAGCAGGGATTTGATCCAGGGTCTCCACAGTTTAAGGACAGCCTACTATCCAATCCATCATCCTTGCTTAAAATAAAGACTGTATAGTACTTGGAAAATTAAAAGTGACAGAATATTCAAGATCCAAAAACACACCAGCCAAAAACCAAACCAACCCTGAGTTAAGTTAATACACATGATTTGATACTTCCAAACTCACTTTAAAAAAAAGATTGCAGAAGTTAGAATGATTAAAAAAACTGTTCCAGGGCTAGATAGCTTTGTACTAAGTGACAACCTAATTTAGCTTGCTCAATGTTGTAACAACAGATTGAGAGACTGATTAAAAGAGAGAAAGAGAATTTCTCATGATTAATTAGCAGTTCACTGCATTTTCCCAGTGGCTCTTTCATCCCAGCACACTTAATAATGTCACTGGTGTGTGAACACTTTACATGATTGAACAAGTTATAATTTGAAATAAGTGCTCATGCTAGCTTAAAATTGCTAAGACAAGTTTTTCTTGCTCCAGTGTCAACGCTGGGACAGGCTGTAAAATGATCAGCTTTTAAATAATTCTTCCACAAGAGTGGGGAAATGCAATACCCAAAAGTTAAATATTCATCCTGAATTTTCTATGTGTGTCACTGAATAAGATGTGACACTCAAAAGCCTATTTTCACCAGCAGCCAAGGATCCAGTTAAAAACAACATGTTAGCTGCTTTCCCCATTAGCCCAAGGGACTAAATAAAGGGAATTCTGAATAAATAAAAAAATACATATCTTCAAACCTGAGTAAGGAATGCCAGAAAAGAAAAGAAAACAACCACTTCAAGCAAAAAAGCACTCAGATGTAATAGAAAAAACCATTACTATAAATCTCATTGAAATTCTATGTACTTCTATCTTCAGGTAACAATGTTTGATTGATGTAACCACTTTTATCTCAGTACATTAAAGCCAATTATATGCAGGAAATGCATTAAATTTTTGATCAAAATAAGATAAAGAGAGATGTATTTTCTGGCTCTGTGCTTCCTAGTGATAAAGAAGAAGAAGGGGAAGAAGTTTAGAAAAGAAAGAGGAATTTTAAAAATTAAAAATTAAACCAAACATATAGACAGCACGTTTACTTACAGTAGATCCTTTCATTAATAAGAACTTGGCCTAACCTTTAGTGCATTTGGTCCTTAGGAATAAAACAAGAATGCACTTATATAAATGTCAGTCTCTATTCATAATACTCCAACTTGTGAACAAATTAAGAAAATAAATCAAAACAGAATTCCACCATATACTTTCCAGATTCCTTACATTATATCCTCAGATTGTTATATAGCAGGTAAAGTGCCAGGGAAGCACTTGGCAGGCAAATATTCATGAAATCATAAAAGGAGTAGAAAGTTTTGAGCTCAGGTTTCCTTTCACTCACCTATTCCTTCCCTCCCAGACAATGCAGGATTCACAGAAGTATCCTGCTGGGAGCTACAGTTTATAAAGAGAGCAGGTACTGGCCAAAGTCTCCTGTTCACATTCCTGTCTACCTAGACTCTCAAGACACTGCCTACTTGCAACTTCATAATCTCTCCCCCCCCCCCCCATGATGCAGAGCAGAAATTTTATAAAGCAAAAACTCAGACTGTTCCCCTTTTAATCTCAGAAAATTTCTCATCAACAATACAGCAGGAGGGTTAATATGCTATAGGGATCGATGCTATAGGGATGGTGATATTTACTAGTTACTTTAATTTTCATCAATCTTTTTGCTCAGTAAAAAACAATAGTGTTATTAAGTGTTCTGAGATAACTCTAGTCCTGACTGGGATAGCATTTAGTCCTTGCTAGTTTATCTTTCTGCTGATCTCCCTAAAAAAGTGAAAACAGAATTAAAACAAAACTAAACCAATACACCATGTCTAATCATTGAAACTTGTTAAGGACCCGGTCAGAACAATAGGATGTCATTGTTTGTTTAAACCCGACCCCGCCACCGCCATCATTTCAGTCACTGTTGCTCCCCAGCAAATCTCTTTTTAAAAGATTTTTGAAATGCTTACCCTCTACTGGTGACTGCACCCTGGCAAAGCAAAAAAGTCCTGATGACAATAGAGAGGCAAACTAATTTGAAAGCTCGTAATATGTTTAATATTTGAAAGAGTGCCAGATTCTTTCTATCCCAACAGATCATGGGCAGGAGGGTGTACTGAGGAAGTATATGAAGCAGCCCAATTTTAATTTTCTGAAATGGAACAGGAGTATATTAACTCACGTTTAAAGCACAGCTCTGTGCAGGAACATTACTATCTGATGCCACCTTCATTCCTGCAACTGACACTTCCTGACAATGTGAATAAGCATGGCCTCCCACCACTTTTACATCTATTAGCCTTGCAGAGGTAGAACACACCTAGAGTCTCTGTATGCATCATGCATACATTGTTTTTATTGTGCTTGCTATATTACATTAAGCTAATGGGTATCAGGGATCTCTCACTGCACTAAAATGCACAATCAACAGTGGAATCAGCTTTAATTTTTTAGATATTTTTTTCTGCCCTTGCTCAAGGATTCCATGCAGATTTACCTTTACCTAATTTTATCTTCACTGCCACCTTGTTAGATGGATTGGCCTTAGTGATCTGGCCACCACACTGGACATCAGGGCTCAACAAATGTTTGGACCAAGGCTGCAAAATTCAATCTCACTGCCTGACACTGAAATCACAATATATATATTTTACTAGTAAAATGTAACTCTTTTTTTTTCAGCTACTGAGGAGATTATCACATGGACTTTCCACCTGGCACCAGAGTAGACTGAGACTTTAGGATTATTTTTTTCAGATTGAGTGTTATTGCACACCTCCATGCTCAAACAGTAAGCATTGCAACCCAATCTTAGCCATCCTGTCCGCAATCCATCCTAATCCTGTCCTTTGCAAAGAACAGTTGACTCTCGTTCTTTGCAAAGGACAGGATTAGGACAGATCAGGGATGGGATGGCTAAAATCGGGTCATGATGCCTCTAATCTGAGCACACAGGTGTGTGATAACACCTGATCTGGAAAAAAAATCCCAAAGTTTCAGTCCGCTGTGGGACTGGGGGAAATCCCGTGCGATGATCTCCTGAGATTACAGTTGCTCCTCCACATTTGCGGATTTGACTTTTGCAGATTTGATTATTCATGGAATGCATTAGTATGTTCTCTCTAGGAATCTCTAGGTCTTCCAGTGAAACTCTATAGTCACCTTTAACCAAAAGTCTCACTGAAGGACCTAGAGATTCCTAGAGAGAACACTCCATAGGCATTTGTAGCTCCTCCAGCACAATTCTATGGTCAATGTCTAGCAGATGTTAACCACAGAGTTGCACTGGAGGACCTAGAGATTCCTAGAGAGGTATTCTCTCAGGTAAAAACATAATGTCTTTGTTATTTGCGGTTTTTCCACTTTCATGGAGATCCTGTGCCCCTAACTCTAGCGAATGTGGTGAGACCACTGTATTGTGATCTGGGGTGCTATCTAGAATGTGGTAGTATGAAAGTCAGAGGTACCTACTGGACAGTGCCTATACCAGGGGTAGGCAACCTAAGGCCCGGGGGCCAGATGCAGCCCCCCGAGGCCTTTGGATTGGCCCCAGGCCGGTCCTGCCACCGCCGCTGCCCCCACGCCGTCCCCCAATGCCACCCGCCATGATGATATTGATTATTGTTGTTATTACTTGTTCTTGGGGTTTTCTTGGCAAAATCTCCACATGGGTTTTGCCATGGCTTTTCTGAGGCTGAGAGAGTGTGCATGAATATTTTTAATAGGGCTTTTTTTTTCTTTGTAAGAATTTCATATTTAGCTCTCTTTAATATTTTGCATCTTCTTCTTCTTTTTTTTTAAAAAAAATATTGATTAAAATTATACGTGCACATACAAACACAAACACTTACATATACATTCTTCAATACTAATCTAGTGAAAGAGAGAAGAGCTACGGGCTCAAACAAAGAAAGATCAACTCATTATAGCCTCATATATATTATTTCAACATTCTTTCTATATCTTATTTTCTTATTGTTAATTTTCTTTTCCTTCTATTTGTGTAATTCCTTTGGACACTGTCTTTACCTTCCTTACCTAATCCCTTACCTAATTCCTTCTACACCAACTCTCATTCCTTCTTTTCCTTCCATTCTCTCTTCCCTTTCCTCACCTCTCCTACCTCCTTCTATCCATACACATTCATATTCCTCTACCCCTTCTCCTTCTCTATGTTCTTTCTATTTATCTACTTACTCATACCTTCTTCCACTTCCCTTCCTCTTCCATTCCTCCTTCCTTCCTCTACCTTGTTAGTCTACTTCTTTCTTTCTTTCTTTCTTTCTTTCTTTCTTTCTTTCTTT
>CM034708.1:95286132-95296748 GCA_020142125.1 Phrynosoma platyrhinos
GACTTTTATGACATTTGGTCACACTACCCAACCCTCACTCCTTCATTCCTCCCTCAGGGCCTAAATGCTTGGGAGATTCTGTGCCAAGATTTCTGCGAAGAGAATGAAGGAAGGTAAAAGATTAAGGAACAGTTTCGGGACAATCCCTTCTGGGATATTAGTCCCATGACGGCGAAAAATAAACTTCTCCGTTTGACTTGTAATAGCCTTGCATTTAAGTAAACTCCCTCTGAGTTCTTAGCCTAATGTACACAAGAGCAATCAGATATACAGAAACAGAATTCAAGCAAGCAAACAAGAAGTGTGCCAAATAATGTATCCATCTTTTTAGGAAAGCAAAAGCCAATCTCAAAACAGTGTGTTATTTGTTAAGTACACAAAACTGGGAGAAAAAGGAAAGCTTGCTGGATTGGCCATCAGGAAAACCCCAAAGCTTATATTAGTTTAATTCCCACCCACCCCCCATATTTCATACCTGAAAAACCATGACATACATGACCGTCAGAAGGGTGAGACCAAGTAAAAAGAGGTTATTAATGAAAAACACACAACATTACTATTGTAAGCTCAGAAACCCTGAAATGTATGTACTGAGTTTAGGAAAACCTGAATAAATAAAGAAAGAAAAACAAATGAGCCATCTGAGAAGGGCAAAACTCCTCTCTGTTTCTGGATGAATTAAACTGCAGGCAAATTATTTCTGTACTTTGAACTTGGGCTGCATCTGCACAGAAATAATCCAGTTTGACACCACTTTTACTGCCATGGCTTAATGCTATGGAATTCTGGGAATTGTCATTTGTTGAGGCACAGGAGCTCTCTGATAGAGATTAAATGTCTAACAAAACTACGGTTCCCAGAATTCTATAACATTGAGCCATTACAGTTAAAGTTGTGTCAAACTGGATTATTTTTGCAGTGACGATGCAGCCTTAGTTTGCAACTAAGCTGAAGACAGAGAGAGAAGTGAAAAACCAGGACACGTCAATAGCAACTGAGAAGGTGGAATAGCCAAGGATTAACTGGGACAATCCATGCCAAATAGGGATAGTTGGAGGATAATACCTTTATTAGGCTCTTCAAAGGGACACAACAATGTGCAGACAGAGTATTTTGTGTGTGAATACTTTAATGCCCTGCTTCCCATTAAGTGTACAAAGAAATATATTAAACAACAGGAAGCACCATCACCTGTTGATCACCTCTAAAGTGAGGTGTTAAAGATAATCTGTCAGAGCTGAGACATGGGCAGTGGTCTGGAGAGAGAGAGAGAGACTAGGAACCAGGACTAAAGAGCAATCATGACTGAAAGCAAATTGAAAGGCAGGACCAAAGAGCAAACCAGAAGTTGGGACAAAAAGAACAATTAGGAACAGAAAGAATAAACCAGAAAGAAGGACAGGAGAAAAAGGACAGGAGTCAGTGGTGTCACTAGGGAAGTGCGGGGGGTGCGGATCGCATAGGGTGACACCCCAGAAGAAGAGTGACAGCCAGTTGTGTCTCGTCCTGCAGCCCTTGCTGCCACAACAAGTAGGACAATGCAGGGGCACTGAGGAAGAGGGCCAGCCCCCCTCCAACTCACTGCTGCTGCATTGTCCTACTCATACATAGGATGATATAGAGCAGGGGTAGGCAACCTTTCCCCTTTAAGGGCCGAGGGACTTCAGCTCCCAGAAGCCTCAGCCATGTTGGCCAATAGTCCCATGTTGGCCAATAGCTCCTGGGATTTTGGGAGCTGAAGTCCCTCGGACCTTAAAGGGGAAAGGTTGCCTACCTCTGCTCTAAAGTCTTGCTCCCCCAGAAGCCCACCCCTATCAGATGACACCTGGGTCAGGGACACCACTGACAGGAGTCAGAAGTAGAAAGCAACACCAGAAATACAAGACACACTTTAAATCAGGTAGATCTGGTTGCTGAAGCACAGTTTAGTTTAGGCCAGCCTGACCACATGGAGCCAGGCCAGATAGACCTTGAAGGTTCTTCCCCGAGTGGCTGCAGTTACATAGCCATGGGCTAATACTCAGCACCTTCTGGCACAGACATCCTTTCATTTTTCATCTCAAACAAGTCCTCGTAACTGGCAGGATGGTGGTTGTTTCTGCGCCACTGATTCATCTAAGAGCCAAGTGTCCCTGAACTAGGTTAAAAAATGCTACAGATTGTCTCCTTCCTCTGTCTTAATGGGAATATTACCAAGGCAGAGAGAATTTCCAAGCCTGCTCTTCAAGCCTGAAACAGGGAAAATTACACTCAAGGAGGAAAGAAATTGTTTGGGGATTTGATGGGGATTACCTAATCTTTTACCTATTTTCTCAGAATCTCTCATCAGTTGTTCAGTTCTAGTCCTGATCATACCCCAACTATTAACCCACTTCAGCCCTTGAAAAACTCTTGGTAGCAGGTGTTGGGGGGTGTTGACTCTTAAAAAAATTTCCAGCCCTTCTTCAAGTTGTTGGTGATAGCCTTGAATTCCCCTCATAGCTAAAGGTCTGTCTGGCCCCACATATGAGCCCACTTTCAAGTTGGGGTGCACCAACTGTCAGATGACAAGCCTACACGTAAGTAGACTTATACACGTCAGTGTATAATGCACATTGCTGTAGATTTTTTGCACATCCTCTTCAATAGTTAATTGTCTTCACTTTCTTGTGCATATTCACATCTACTTGCATCTGTTCACCCTCCTTCTGCCAAAAATGTGCAGCCATATGAATCTTTGTGCAGCAGAAAGATGGCCACACATATGATAATGCGCATATGATAATGCACATTTCTGCAGACTCTCTGCAGGAGTTTAAGAAGTTTGGTGGGGGGGGGGGCTCAAATAGATTACATTCTATTCAACTGGAATGAGGAGTATTTTAATTGTGTAGAGTAGTCCAAAGTTGTGATAAATTACAACCAAAGATCAGCCTTCTAAATTTGTGCTTGAACACATTTGTAGTGCTTGGTGGAATGTTCTTTCTAGTGAGCTTCACCTTTGGGTTACCTTGGTATTTTGACATCTAGAAAAGAATTTTGTTCCCCAAGCATTCGAGATGGGAATTGTTTCTCTAACTGCATTTTATTTATTTTACTGCTTGACTGCTGCTTCTGGTATTGTATGATGTTTTTATAGTGGGCTCTGGGTATCTGCTGGGACTTGCTTACAGGACTCCCCATGGATATCAAATTCCATGGATGCTCAAGTCCCATTATGTACAATGGCATTGTAAAGTAGTGTTCTATATATAAAATGGCAAAATCAAGGATTGCTGTTTGGATTTTCTTTTCTTTCTTTTAAAACATATTTTCAACCCATGGATGGTGGAATCCATGTATGCAGAATCCGTGGATACAGATAGCCAACTGTACTTGTGTTTTATTATTTCTTACATCATCAGCAGCATAATCACCATCATCATTATTATTACGGTAACCTCTTTGAAGATCATCTTTCAAAATGATCAAATTGAGGCTGTTGTGCTTTGGCCACATCATGAGAAGGCATGACTCACTGGAAAAGACAATAATACTGGGGAAAGTTGAGGGCAGAAGAAAGAGAGGAAGGCCATACACCAAATGGCTAGATTCAATTAGGAAGGTCACAGGTGTGAATCTGAAAAACTTAAGCAGAACAGTAGAAGACAAGGAATTATGGAAATGTCTCATCCACAGGGTTGTCATGAGTTAAGATCAATTTAAGGGCAGCTAGCAACAACAACAACCACAACAACAACAACAACAACAACAACAACAACAACCTCTTTGGGGAATACTTCAAATACTGAGAATGAGAATACTGAGACTGAGATATACTTATACTGTTTATATTTCTCATATAAACAGATATTGTGCTTAGAAAGTTATAGCATAGGGTTGAATATAAATTTAGAATGGGAACTAGCAGCAAGCTTTCATAAGGTGTCAACAACCAGATTATTAAAGGGAAGCGAACGTTTCCAACAACCCAATGATATAATGAATTATATAAGATGTAAAGTACAAAATCAGCTCCAGCGTAATTATTTATTTTTCTTGAACAGTAGCAGTGATTAAAAATAGGGGTTGCTTGTTGTTTACTGTCATCCAATTAAGTTTGATTTATGGAATTCCTATGTGTGAGAGATCTCCAGGTCATCCTGTTATCAACAGCCCTGCTACAGCCTTTGCAGATTCAGGGTTGTGGCTTCCTTGATTGAATATATCCACCTGTAATGTGGTCCTCCTCTTTTTCTACTGTCTATTATAGGAGAAACTTCATAAAGCAAAAAGAATCCTAATGGTGTAATCGTCAGGTAACAAAGGGAGATTGAGTGGCATACTGGATCTGACTGAGGTCTCTTGGAAAGGGGCTATAGTTCCAATCCTCCTACTCTAGCAAATAATGGCATAATCCACGGTAATTACATGCACTGTCAAGAATGAAAATAGAAGAATGGAAGGAATTCAAATCCTTGAGTGATGAGAAATTCACTTCTGATTTCAAAAGATTATATTCTTATAAATTTAGCAGTACAAGGACTTCTTGTGACCTAATGAAAAGACGAATTCCCATTCCTAGGAGATTAGAGCACTCTTTTTAAAGCACCTTATTCCCGATGGGATAGAGGTGTATTCAAATTTACAAATGGATTTTATCGCATTAACCATGGCCAGGCGAATGCAGCCCGGATACAGCCCAGATGCGAGCCGGGCTTATTCTGCAGTTTTTCAAGAATGGGAAAATCCAATTTTTGAAAAGCTACTGAATAAGCCTGGCTTTCATCTGGGCTGTATATGGGCTGCATTCACCCAGCCACAGTGAATGCGACAGAACCTGTTTGTAAATTTAAGCACGTCTCTATCCCGTCAGGGATAAGGTGCTGTAAAAAGAGTGCACTAATTTCTAAAGACTTACAGGATAGAAAAAGTATATTGGTGGAGGGGCAACAGAGCCTTCACAAACAGCTGTAGCTACCTTTGCACACTCTGTCCAGATTTGGCAGGAATATTCCTGATTCATCTTCTGTCATCCCACTTTTTCAGATGCTTCTGAAATGCCTCAGCTTCTCTTTCCTTTTCCTCTTTCCCCCTTTGTCCTCAGCTTATTTCAATGGCTCAAACTGCATTCAAAGTGCAAAGGTAATATGCACTCTAATTCAGCATGGAGGAGAAGAGAGGCAGAATCTTGTCCTTCCCTGCAGACTCAGGCAAAAGCAAACTGCTGCTGTCTCTTATAGCTTGTGCATCCTTCCTCAGGAATAACTTTTGCATCTGGACCACACTCTGATGTTGCTTAGCTACACGTCCCAATTTTCATCTGTGAAATGTTGGAGGATATGGTAAATGTCCAGACTTTAACATCTTTTCCTGTGTTTTCCTAACATTTCTTCCATCCATTTTCTTTTCACAACAAGAAGAAGAAGTCATCCAGCATATTTTAAATAGTAGTGTTTTAAGAGTCTGAACACTCCTGTGTTAAGCTATAAAGAAAAAGGGAAGAATGCTACATATGAGGATTTGAAGGCTCTGGGAAACCAACAAGGGCATGTGATTGTACAACAAAAGCTTCATTTGGAAGACCCCACTGGATTCAAATTAGTTCCTGTCCTGGGATATATAAATTTACTATGCCAGAAACATAGTGCCAGAAATTTACTATGCCAGAAACATTTACTATGCCATTGAAATTTCAACAACAGCTTGAAATGTCTTCATCCAGAAATCAAGATACCATAATATCTGGATAAAGAAAATATACTGCACCAGGCTTAACAAGGACCAGTAGAAAATATGAAGAACTATTCATATGAAAGTTTCTACACAATTTCAAGTATCTGGAATGTAAGTCAAGTATGTCCTTTTGCTCTGCAACACTATGCACTGGAAACCACTTGAATCTGAAGAATGTTTTATTTTATTTTTTATTTGAAGTATGAACTTTACCTGCAACAGCTTTGGTATGTTTGGGTTTTTGCCAGAAGATGTGAGCAGCTACACCTACCAAAAGTGCAAGTTGGTTGTCCTATTGGAAGAGAAAGTTCAGCAAATGGAGGCTATTCAGAATATTAGGGAGCATGAAGTATTCTTGAACAGAGCAGAGTAGACTGCCCTGATGAGGATCACACAGGTGATGTCTGAGGAGGAGGTCAGTTCTCAACAGGAGATAAACATTTGGTGGTGATACATAGAAGAAGGATCAGGGATTACTCTGTGAGTTTGGAGCTGCAGAATTTATCGGGGTTTTTGAGGATTTGAAAAGATCAGGTTTTTGTTCGAATTAACCCCCTTTTAAATTTGAATTTAGTTATCAGACGAGGCGGAATGGGACAAATCCCGTAAATTAAAGTCTTCCGCTCGTCCCGTTTATTTCCACTTTCTCCCCGCAACTCCCTGTGTGATAATGTCCAAAGTCAACAACAAGAGCAAGTGTCAGTTCTCAGGTGAGGTGGACTGTGCAGGTGAACCTGGATGTTTCAGCACATGGAATGGTCCTTGCCAATCCTCAGAGGATATCTGTGGTGGTAATAGGCAACTTCCTGCTGAGAGAAATCGAAACAGTGGTTTGTAGGGCTGATAGGATGGCTCAAGAAGTGTGCTGTGTCCCTGGGTCAAAAATCCATGATGTAACAGAAAGGCTGACAAGACTCATCAAACCCACTGACTATTACTTCCTTTTGTTGGGAACCAATGACACTGCAAGGCACAGCCTTCATGATATCACAAGAGATTACAAGGCTTGGAGTAAGAAGCTAGAGCCTTCATGCACAAATGGTCATTTCATTTCTCCTCTCAGCTGAAGCACATAGTCTAGGAAGGGAAAGAAGAATAGCGGAGGTAAACAACTGGCTCTGCAGTTGGTGCCTCAGGAATAATGTCACTTATTGGACCATGGTCTGTGATTTCATGAAGATAGACTTTTGACAACTGACAGCCATTGGCAGAAAGGTTGTTTTTCTAAAAGTCTCCCAAACCTGATCAGGAGGGCTTTAAACTGGGTTACATGGGGAGGGAAACAGTTTTCTTGAGGGCAGGAGTTATTCAAGTGCTTTAGATAATAGCCTGAATATTATAGAGAGAACTGTGTGAATAGTACAAGAAACCAACAGTGGGAGGGGAAAATCTTAAATAAGCGGTCTTAGATGTCTCTATACTAATGGACAGACCATAAGAAATAAACAAGATGAACTTGGACTCTTAACACAGCAAAGCAAATTGATATACTAGGCATAACTGAAACCTGGTGGGATGAGTCTCATGATTGGAATGGAGTAATAGAGAGGTATAACCCATTTCAGAGAAACAGGCCAAGCAGGAGGGAAGGGATAGCATTATATGTTAAGGAAGTTTACACCTGTGAAGCGATCCGTGACTTAAATCCTGGAAACTAGGTTGAGAGCATCTGGGTAAAAATTAAGAGGGAGAGAAACAACAATGCTGTTATTGTGATGGTCTACTACAGAGCCCCAAGCCAGACTGAGGACTTGGATAATGCCTTCCTGGAACAGATGATCAAACATTCACTCTTGCATTCTCTTTGTTCATCTGTAAAAGTTTCTAAATTACATTTATAAAAAAAAAAATCCTAAATCCTTTCTTTTTCTCTCTTTTTCTCTATATAGATCACTATAATAATTTCTAATGTGTTGGTTTAATTCCTCTTGATCTGTTATTAATTTATCCTCATATTTTAATTGAAATATAATTCTTTTAGATTTTTGTTGTCTTAGTTGATTAGCTAACATTTTACCCAGTTTGTTAAGGCTTTCAAAAAGTCTTTTATTTCATATATTTCATATTTTTCGCAACATCCTCTTGCATGTATTATGCCTACTTCCTTGCTCAATGGTCTACAACCAGTATCCCTTCAACTGGAGCTTGAATATTGTACAATTGTCATTAATTTTAATAAATCTCATCTGAGACCATCTGAGACAATAATGTGCTGGGATACAAATTCTATAGTATCCAACATATTTTCTAAAACCCTAGTTTAATGTAATCTTGGGCTGTAAACACTAAAACCAATGATCAAGAACTGGTGGTACAGAAGTGGAAAAAGTGAATCCAGCTATTACATGCAGGACAGGGAGAAGTAAAGTATAATAAGAAAGCAAAAGCTGTATAGGTATAGTGGGTAAGAGGGCGGGAATGCAAGAAACATTTTTTTCAAATAGAAAATTTCCAATAACATATTCCTTTTAAAGAAACTTGGCCTTAAATGGACTACGGCCATGTTTCAGATTGTTGTGAGTGTATTTTATCTGCTTTCAAATGGACCTTGATATTTTAAAAATTGTTGCTAATGTGAACTTGAGATACACAGACTATATTAGATTATTACAAAAGGGGGGCGTTTAATGTTCTTTGTGATTTCCAACCCCCTACCCTACCCAAGACTGATTCAGTGAGGAGAAAACATTGATATAATTTATATCTTCAACCCAAAATAGCATAAGAATCAAATCCTGCCCTTCACTACTAAATACCAGGATGGTATTTTAAACCTTTTAAATACAACACACAGTCCATTATTACAATGCTCATACTCATTTCTGTATTTTTGTTGCATAAGAACTTTCAGAATGAATTAGCAAAGTATCTGAAAGAGAGAAAACTCCTGAAAGCAAACAAGAAAAATAAAAAGAAAGACAGGTAAAACTTCTCTTATCTAGCCTGGAAGGGGAGGAGGGAGGACCTTGAGCTCTGACCCCCTTACAGACTTATCTATATAGATATAAAAGTCTGGAACAAGGTCCTATCTTCTCCCTGAGGTAATCTTACATGCTTTAATTCCAAGAAGAGTTTTCCGACAGTAATGTCTTCCTACACTTTAGCATTATAGCATTATCAGGACAATCTGAAAGTACTTCCGTTCTTTTTTTTTTATGTTCAGAGAAAACATTTAATGGAGTTAGTTAAATACTCATTATTTAAAAGCATATCAACTCAGCTGGAAGATTCACTTTTTAAAAATGTAAACATATCTATTTATCTAACTTTTTCTCTCCCTTTCTCTGGACATTTCCAACAATGTTTGTCCCTGGGTGATCATTTGGCACTCCTTCCTATGGTAATAATTAGCTATTCAGAGGAACATAGGGAACAAATGGGTCCCTCTTTCTTAATATTATTTATTATTAATGTTTATTTATATAGCACTGTTAATTTAGCTCCCCTGGTTTGTGGTCCAGATCAAAATACAGCACCTCAACAGATGCTATCAATAACAGCAAAGCAACTGGGTGGAAACTTGATTATGGAACTTAACTATTATATCTACCATATATAGCCAAGTATAAGTTGACCTCATGTATAAGTCGAGGGCAGGTTTGGGGGTCAAAATTATGGATTTTGATATGACCCGTAGATAAGTCAAAGGTAAAACGTAGAGGCATATAACAAAGGATGTAAAGGGTGAAACAAAGGAAAACAATGCCAAAGAACTTATAAAATTCTGGTGGACATAAATGTTTGTGTTCACCCTAAAGGCTGAATGGATAAGGGAGGAATTACCACTATCATTTTCCTGCTCGAAGGAAAGGCCAGAAGCAGTGCAGTGGCAGAGAGAGTAGAGGGGAGCAGTGCTTCTTTTAAGTTCTCTCAGGACAGCCTAAGCTCTCACTTTTTGCCACTTAATTTAGAGAAGAGGATGGTTCTTTTTTTGATAAGAGTTAAAGTACAGTACTTACGTTGATGCATGAATAAGTCAACCCGGATTTTTGGGGCCAATTTTTTTTGACTAAAATTTCTAGATCTATACATAACTTATACCGTAGTTATAACCTAATGAGTAAAAAGAAGTGGTACGGGCGAGCTGAAATGAAGCCTAAACTTTTTTCACCTCAAAGCATCAAGGGAAAGGATTGTTTACCTTTTATCCTCTGTGCAATTTTCCTGATTAAGTTGCTGCCTTAGAAATAAGTCCTACTGGGGGAAAATACACAATAAATAGCTACTAGTATTTTTCTCCAGCAGGACTAACAGTAAATTGGTGAAATGCTGCAAGCGGAAGGAGTAGACACAGACGCTCCTTTCCCCAAGTGTAGAAGCCCAACAGAAACCCTGACATGGTGACTCTGGCGTTTGAGAATATATGTGTGAAAAGGGGATGGAATTCTCCTGGTTACATAAGTCATGTCTGCTTTAGCAAGAGTTCCCAATGGTCTCTCATGCAAGAAAAGGCTGAGCAGATTCATACTTGCTAAACTTCAGAAGACCACTTACAGGGGTTAGGAGTGTGTAAATACAATAATGTATGATAGGTGTGAAGTCTGGTCTACTGCACATGTAAGGATAAACTGGAGAGGATGAGAGACATGTATTTGAACTTTCCAGCCCATTGGAGGAAAGACAAGATATAAATGCAAGTAATCTATAAATGAATGAAATCTGTTGTTAGTGTGGCAAACCACACTATGGTTTGCTGCCTTGGAGTGTGGTTAAATCTCCTTCTTTAGAGGTTTTTAAACAGAGGCTGGATGGCCATCTATCAGGGGTGCTTTGATTATGTATTCCTGCATGGCAGGGAGTTGGACTGGATGGCCCTTGAGGTCTCTTCCAACTCTAGTATTCTGATTCTCAGTCACAAGACACCAGTGGCATCCTTAGGGTTGGTGTCACCCAGTTTGGTAACTCATGGTGTCACCCCGACC
>CM034708.1:95306325-95320561 GCA_020142125.1 Phrynosoma platyrhinos
CACTTAGAGCAGAAAAATGAAAAGCACAGATATACAATGGGGGACACCAGATTGAACGAGACTACGTGTGAAAGGGATCTAGGAGTCCAGGTAGACCACAAGTTGAACATGAGTCAACAGTGTGATGCAGCAGCTAAAAAGGCCAATGCAATTTTAGGCTGCATCAGTAGAAGTATAGTATCTAGATCAAGAGAAGTAATAGTGCCACTCTATTCTGCTTTGGTCAGGCCTCACTTGGAATACTGTGTCCAGTTCTGGGCACCACAATTCAAAAAGGATGTGGAGAAACTGGAGCGTGTCCAAAGGAGGGCAACTAAAATGGTGAAGGGTCTGGAAACCAAGCCCTATGAGGAACGACTTAGGGAGCTGGGGATGTTTAGCCTGGAGAAGAGAAGGTTAAGAGGTGATATGATAGCTGTGTTTAAATATTTGAAGGGAGGTCATGTTGAGGAGGGAACAAGCTTGTTTTCTGCCACCCCAGAAAGTAGCACCCGGAACAATGGATGCAAGCTGCAAGAAAAGAGATTCCACCTCAACATTAGGAGGAACTTCCTGACAGTAAGGGCTGTTCAACAGTGGAACACACTCCCTCAGAGAGTAATGGAGTCTCCTTCCTTGGAGGTCTTTAAGCAGAGGCTGGATGGCCATCTGTTGGGGATGCTTTGATTGGGAGTTCCTGCATGGCAGGGGGTTGGACTGGATGCCCCTTTTGGTCTCTTCCAACTCTATGATTCTATGATTCTATGATTCCAGGAAGGTTTCCGGCTTGATCTGCTCTAGGACCCATTTGTTTGTCCTTTTGGCTGTCCATGGGATCCTCAGCACTCTTCTCCAGCACAACATCTCAAATGAATTGATTTTCTTCTATCATCTTTCTTAACTGTCTAGCTCTCACATCCATACATAGTAATAGGGAATACAATGGCTTGTATGATTCTAACTTTTGTGCTGAGTTGTATATCTTTGCATTTTACAATCTTTTCTAGTTCTTTCATAGGACGTTATCACACGTGGGCCAGAAAGCGGAAATAAAAGTGGAAATGAGGCATCCCAAAAATAAACGGGAAATAACTCTTGTTTCTGCATACGTCATTACCTTCATTGCACTTTTACAGTAAGTGTATCGAGTGTCCACACACAAGAGAAAAAAACCCATAAATGTAGCCGAAATGAGCCTCCTGCACATGCGCAGAGAGAGGAATGCTCGCTGGAACCATAGCAACAGCGGGAAAATGCACCACAATACGTATTTGGTTATCAGACCTACGGTAAATGCGAAATGATTCCCGTCGCGCAATTGCAATTCCTGAAGAAACCGAAATTCAAAAGATCTTGGTTCTTTCCACTTTCTGTCGGGGTTCTGTCGGGGTTCTGTGCGACGTCATGTGGAAACACAGGCAAATAATCCGGATTCGTTCACCATTTTGTTTGGATTCTGTTTGGATTGAGCCCCGTGTGATAACGTCCATAGCCTCCCCATTCTTAATCTTCTTCTGATTTCCTGGCTGCAGTTCCCATTTCTATCAATGTCTGATGCCAAGTATGGGAATTCTTTTAATATTTCTATATTTCTATTTCTTCATTGTCTAGGCTGAATTTGTGAAGGTCCTTGATAGTCATTATTTTTTGTTTTCTTTATTTCCAGCATTAAGCCTGCCTTTGTACTTTCTTCTTTGATCTCCCTTAGTAGGTGTTCCAGGTCCGTGAGGTTTTCTGCTAGTATTACGGTGTTATCTGCATATCTTAGATTGTTGATATTCCTTCATCCTATGTTCACCCCTCCTTCTTCTGTGTCCAAGCCTGCTTTTCTTAGAATATGTTCTGTATACAGGTTGAACAGATAAGGTGAAAGGATGCAGCCTTGTCTGACTCCTTTGCCAATTGGGAACCATTCCTTTTCTCTGTATTCAGTTCTGACAGTAGTCTCTTGTTATTACAATATGTTATTAAAACTACACCTTCACTCATCTTGAGATCAGCAAAAGGCTGCCAAATGTTTTGAAGTCATCACATGCTGCTTCGGGAACATAGGATGAGGACTGGCAACCACAGTCTGGATCTGTCCTTGTAGCAGTTACCTTACTAAAGAATTCATGACCCAAGATCCTCCAGAAGCTGTGGGACTGCAATTCCCCCCAGCCCTAATGAGCATAGTGAAGAGTGATGGGAAATACCCTGACAAAATCTAGAGGGCTGCACATTTCCCATCCTGCATCTAACTACTGTTCCAAACAAATTTTGGTCAAGCCAAGACAATGTTTGTTCCTCTTTCCTGCTCAACCTGCATAACAGGAAATCACCAGCTTATTATAAATGGGTTGCAAGACTTCAGTACTCCTTTATCATGAAACAGTCCATGTTAATCTGCTCTGAAGCATCTTACAGTTTCAGGTTGAGGAGTGCAGTGCTCCATGAAGGACATTCTAAATTCGATTAGTTGTATCTTACTTGATGTTTTTGCTGAGGGTGAGGCAGAATCTGTCAGTGTATGATACAAAAATTACTTTATGTAATATGAAAATACCTGTGGGGAAATCTATATCCACCCTGTTTTCAAATAATCCACCAAGTTTCCAAATAACTTGTTTTTCAGATTCAAGAAAAGTTTGGCTAAATATAGGGACATGGGGGTGGGTGGGAGGGAGAGAGAGAGAGTGAGCACAAAACAATAGACTTAAACTATTTTGGCCAGTTTCCTTGTTTATGTTATAAGAATTAGCACTGATGTATGACAGCTTTCATTTTTATCTCATTTATATATATTTTTTGCTATTAATCTGGTTACAATCCATGACAGGCTGTTTGCATGCAACCCTTAGGACTATAGTAAGGGGAATGATTTCTTATAGCTTGCACCGCATTTTCTAGCCCTGCTTTTCCTACACAATCCCCCAATGAAATTAATAACAGCAAATATTAATAATGGGAAGAGGCCAATGGCTAAATTCAAGTACTTGCTCCACCTAGAGTAGTCCTACCATACCAATGAGATTTAAACAAGGATTGACTTGCCATACAGCAACTACTCATGGGTCCCTTTAGCTTATGACTCCATTTAAAGTTTGCATATTGGCTTGAGGCCTATGGAAATCTTGTAATGAGTTATCTTTTGAAGACTAAGGGCCGATGCAGATGGCCTGTTTGGGATGACTCTGGGCCACCCCTGGGAGTGGTGGATCAGGGCCATGGCTCCTTTTTGGGGCAGCAAAAAGCCACCCTTTGAGCCACTGCCACGGCTCTTTTACCCCCTTTTGGCACAGCGTGTATGCACGCTGCACCAAGAGGGCACCCTGACGCCAAGCGGATGGGCGCATGGTGTCAGAGCAGTCGGGGTGGCAAGCGTTCGGTCGCCCCACCCCAACTCCACTCCCAGGCCAGCCTATAGTGCCGGTCTGCATCGGCCCTAAGATATCTGAAAGAACATTGATACATAACATTAGGCCAGTGTTCCCAAACTCTAACTTTCCAGGTGTTTTGGACTTCAGCTCCAAGAATTCCAGACCAGCCCTGAGGCTTCTGGGAGCTGAAGTCCAAAACAACTGGAGGACCAGAGTTTGGGAATCACTGCATTAGGCCATCATTTTATGTTTGACAAATTCCAGCTTGAAGCCCACAGAACAAGTGCAAAACTAGTACAGTCAGCCCTCCATATCCATAGGGTTTTTTTTTAATTTATGGATTCAAGCATCCATGGCTTGAAAATATTTCTAAAAATATATCAATTCCAAAAAGCAAACCATTTTACTATGTAATTGTATTTAATGGGACTTGAGCATCCATGGATTTTGGTATCCGTGTGTGTGTGTGTGTGTGTGTGTGTGTGTGTGTCCGGGAACCACACCTCAGCAGATAACAGTGTCCCACTGTAACACAAACTCACCATTTAGCATTAGTTCCCTTTTCTTTCACCCTGCATACTTATTCTTTTGTTGTCGTTGTATACTGTATGGTTGGACAAAAGGAACTGAGTTTTCACTTACAAGTTTTCAGTCAGCCTTTTGTATGGCAAAGGCAAAGATCTCCACAGAATCCACTACAAAAAAACAAAAAAAACAATACAGAAGAGCATTCTGCAGTACTACAACTTTAAGAGCCTGTAATTGCTTCTAGACTTATCCACAGTCATTCACTTTATTCATAATTAAACTGCATTATGAGAAGAGAAGGCTGAGAGGTGATATGATAGCCGTGTTTAAATATTTGAAGGGATGTCATGTCGAGGAGGGAACAAGCTTGTTTTCTGCTGCTCCAGAGACTAGGACCAGAAACAATGGATGCAAGCTGCAAGAAAAAAGATTCCACCTCAACATTAGGAGGAACTTCCTGACAGTAAGGGCTGTTTGACAGTGGAACACACTCCCTCGGAGAGTAGTGGAGTCTCCTTCCTTGGAGGTCTTTAAGCAGAGGCTGGATGGCCATCTGTCAGGGATGCTTTGATTGGGAGTTCCTGCATGGCAGGGGGTTGGACTGGATGGCCCTTGTGGTCTCTTCCAACTCTATGATTCTATGATTCTATGCATGTTTCTCTAATCTAGAGTTGAAAAATAAATTCTGGGAGAAAAGTCCTAAATTTTTCATTTTTGACTGTGAATATTTCAGTAGAGTATTTGAGATCCAACTATTTTACATCAGCTATGAGTAGAGATTGAGTCGAGGGTGGTTAACAACAACAAATCAGTATTGCACATTATCTGATAACTGCCATACATTAGTAGTTAGAATCAGGACCATCCTATACATGATAAGGACCACTATAGATTTTTTTTTTCTCTTCAGGCATCTGCTGTGTTAAACATATAAAGTTGAGCTTGCATATCTACCGGTAATTGTGATTTCAAGTATGGTACCTGAATGCAGAGAAAATGAGTCCTCTTTACTTCTCCATAGTTAATTGTCTCAAGAACTTTCCCATCAATCTGGCTACAATTCTGGAAATGTAAAGTCCACTCTTGCAAAACACATCCCTGGTTTCTCTCATCCCTGGCTTCTCTTTTGTACTCCCTTTCACATCTCACACCCAGTCTTTAATCTCTATCAAATGACTCTCAATTATTCTTTGCAGCTAGGACACTAAACAAGGCTTCTAATTAAAGTTCACCATGCATCTTCAACTGTCTCCTCCTTTCTGAATTGCTCCAAGACACACCCTATTTGGGAAATATTCTGGCCCTCAAGATCACACCCCACCATGTTTGTTCCCTGCTGTGTCAAGTCATGTCTCATTTGGCAACACCATGCCAAAATAAGCCAATTATAAAGGGAAGTTCCATTTCGTCATGTTTATCAGCTGTCTATTTTTTTGTGTGTGTCTCATGAATGCCCATTTTCAGCCCCAAAAGCAGGAGCAATGTGAATTGCTTCCCCTTGAACCCTCCAGATGAGGCAATTCATCTTTTAAATAGTGCCCATACACCCTACATTATTGATGCCCCCCATGCCAGTTTTTCAAACCTAGAACCTAAGGAAGGGGCAAAAACAGTTCATTGAGAAATTAGCATTTTCACTGGGCACAAAATGTTGAGCAGGACTGGAAAACAAAGGGAATAACATGGCAGAAGCTGAAGGCCAAGACTATTCCAGTTCCATTCTTGGTTCAGAAAGGACTAAGGGATTGTATATCCAGATGTGTGACTAGCTAAGATTTTTAGCTTATACCCAATTGAGCTATATTTCTATGTACAGTCTTGGAACTGGTTTTGGCTAAAAGATCTACTCATGTCCTGTAATCCCACTATGGTGTTTTAGGATAACTTCCTTACATCTTTATACGGTATAGTTAGTAACACTCAGGAACCACATCTATGAGGCACTTAGTGTTATCTCCAGTTTGGATGGTTTAACTTATGGGGTGGTGGTTTGGATTTTTGATTGAGGCATAGCAGCCAGGGATGATGGGCAGGATCCTGAAATAGGGGTAGAAACAAGAATCGGGGGGGGGGAGAGATACTTTAGGATCTGGTCTGTCACCTGGTTTTTCACACTACCTCCTTCCAGAATGAGCAAATGAATAAACACACCACAATCCTAAATAGGTCTACTCAGAAGCAAAATTCATTGGGCTTGCTAGGAATAGCTTCAGAGGATGGCAACGGCCACCCCCATCCCCACCCCCAAAGAACTATGTCAAGTAAACCCTACGATAGCTTCGCCTTAGGGATTTGGATCTCTCTGTTCCAAGTCTAGCAATTTAAACATTGGTCTGTATTGTTTCTGTCAGTTCAGTTCTAACTTTTAAAATGGTACAAATGTTAAACAGAGTGGAAGGAAAAAATGCAACCATTAATGTGATGAATTTGCAGAAGTAGAATGCAGATTAGAGTGCTTTGCATAATTAGAATATTTTCATAATATGCAAATTAGGTGACCAAATTTTAAGAAGTGGAATATGGCAACCCTGTTTTCAGAGTTCTTTGCAGAAAAGATAGGCTGAGAGAGAATATCTATGGGCTGGATTAGATGTTTCCAGGAACATAAAGCATTCACATGTTGCCTCATCTGTTACTTGAAAACTGAGATCAGGAAAAATAGCCCCTTGATAGAGATGGACTATTATTGTTTTATCCTGTGGTGAGAGCAATCCTATCTTGATGTTAAGGACCTTGATGGTTTTCATTTCTGTTGTTAACTGTTTTGAGAAATATTATTATTATTATTATTATTTTGCAAGGCAAGTCAGAAACATTATTAATACAATGCATAGTATATTAGGCCAATGTCTTCTTTTCAGTGTACCAACATTAATTTGGACGCTTGAATATTGTACATAAAGAATGTGTGAATCCTAACTGCTTCAAAAAGTAAATCTGTGTATGCCATTGGTCACAATATATTTCCAACTTCCCTGTTGTACTTAGAAAGACTGGGTTTTCCTTTTATTTGAAAATGATCTGCAATACCTTACGTTGAGGATACTTTGAGTTTGTTTATAAGTCAGTAGCTTTCAGCTAGTCACACACCATGAGAGTGAGCAATAGAAATTACAACACTGAATATGAGTTCTTTCCAAAAGTCATCCCTGCTCTGGAACATTCAGCAGCAGTAGAATAAGGGTGTTTTTCAGGAATAAAAATATTTACCATGAGTCAGAACATTACTTTCTAACTTCAGAGAACCCTTTTCATATCAATTTATTTACCCTAATTCTCAGGCATTGCTTTAAGGAAGGCAGATGCTCAAGTCATGGGGAGCACAGAGAGCACTAGATGTAAACGCTGGGGGCTCATTCCCATTATGATTAGAAGCAAATTGCTGATCACTTTATATGTACTTCATCCCCATTCAAAATGATTTCAGATGCGACTGCGATCATTTGGAATTGCATTGAAATGAGACAAATACAAAAAACAAAACAAAAAACAAAAAACAAAAACAACCCTGCTTTTTTTAAACACTAATTTTTTGGTGGTCCTTTTTAAAAAAGCAATTCAGAAGTGCATTCAACAAGTGTGAACAATGGATCTGAATAACAGAGAGGCAGGGAGGCAGGTGGAACCCCAGTGGGACCAAGGTGTGGCTGGAGGGAGGAAGGGAGAAAGGGAGGCTAGGCTCCCCCAGGCCATGGGTGGAAGCAGCTGAGGGAAAGCTGGAGCAGAAGGGACACCTCCCCGCCTCACATCTAGCACCACCACCAGCAGCATAAGCAGTGCTGCTTGGCTTGGCTTGGCTTGGCTTGGCTTGGCTTGGCTTGGCGGCTCCAGCTCGGCTCTGCTCCACTCTCTTCCAGTGGCAGATGATCCATGCAGAAGCAGGGCAATCACTGCCACCTCCACTGCCTCCACCATACTCATGCAGGATATAAGTGGTGGGCCTCAGCTTCTCTCCCACCCGCCAGCCCCACTCGCTTACGTGGTGTGCTCTCATTGGGCACTTCAAGGGAACACAGGGGGAAGGCCAGCCACGGCAGCCTCAGAAACAGAGCCTGTGGCAACCAGGAGGAAGGGCCCCCAAGAGCAGTGCAGGGATGGAAGGGAGGCTATCTTCCACCACTTACACAGCCCTCCCGGGTACGGTGGAAGCAGTGGAGGCGGTGGCTGGCCTGCTCCTGCCGGGATCCTCCACCGCCACCGGTGATTTCAACCCTTGGCGCTCCTCTGCCTCGGGAGGCTCAGCTTCCAGTAGCCAAGTCCCCAGTGGGCTCAACATGGATTAGGTGCAAAATTTGCTTCCATAGTGAGAACTACACATCAGCCTCAATCAAACCCACAATCCGGTGTCAGGGCAATTCGCAAACTGGTTTAAGTGTAAGTGGGAACGAGCCCTGTAGTTAAATGGTATGATAGTAACAGTGAATTATTTTTAATAATAATAATAATAATAATAATAATAATAATAATAATAATTGTTATTTATTTAATTTCCCACCTCTTCCTATGGATCGAGGTGGGATTACACAATAGAATGTACACAGAGTATAAAATATAAACAATAAAATCATAAAATCATAAAATCAGAACGTCAATAATAAATTCAAAAAAAGTAGAATACAATATAATAACATAAATTAAAATTAAAATAAAATAAAATAAAATAAAATAAAATAGTCAATCGTTGTCAGAACCTAGAGATTGGTTTTGAAGTGATACTATGGAGGTTTGCTAAGAAGATCAGATGGATAGGCCCGCTGGAAGAGCTCCATCTTAAGTGCCTTCGTAAAGGCATCTAGCATAGTGATAAGATGGATCTCTTCTGGCAGGCTGTTCCATAATTTGGGGGCTGCGGGCGTAAATGATTTTTGGGATATTTCTCCTTCAGATAATTGCATACATAGCTGCAATGAACTATTAGCCTTTTTCCTCCCCCCTTTTTCATATAGCCTGTGCAGCTATTTAACATGGAGCACATATGTTTAGACAGTTCTATATTCTTTCTAGAATTTGGGGAAGTTGCTTTTTTTTTTTTTTTTTGGACTAGAATTTGCAGAATCTTCAGAGAGTGGATTTGCTGTCTGGGACAACTTTTCCAAGCTCTGGCTCTTCTCTTTCTCAGTCTTTAAATCATTGTCGTAATTGTCATCTACACACATTTGAAAATAGCCACTGTTGATTGTGGTTTGAGTATTTTGTTTGAAGCAAGTACCATGTTTGAAGCAAGTTCACTGCATATTAAAAACCTTGTCTGGAAGTATCTGTACTGTTTAAGAAGCACTAATATTCTTTATTGCTTTTTCTGCAGCCTAACAAGCAGACTTAACAGAATTGCTTCTCTGGAAATTATTTATTTTGAGTCCCCCCCCTTCCCCATATGTACATATACTATTGGAATATTGTCTCCATAATGCAAAATTATCTATGTTAAAAAACCACCCATATTCCCAATGTGGAATGGATAGCCAACAAAATTTGTAAATTGTATCCTTTGATATTTTATTAGCTATTTATTTTGTTATCCAATGGTAATTTGTAATTGTTTCTAATATTTTCTGAATTTCCATATGGATGGCAGTCATGTGATATATTGTGAGATGTGTTGGCCCCAACCAAATGGAAATGTGGCATATAAATAAAGAAATGATTATAATCATGATGAAAATAGCTATTTCAATCCCTGTAACAGCTTTGTTTTTTCCCAATCTGGTAATTGTACTGCTAATTTGTGAGATGTAATACAGCCTATAATAATTATGATGTGTGCTGTTATATTAGAATGGTTACAGCATTGATGCTTCCTGAACAGTTGAGTAGAAGACAGGATAAATACTTCCCAAGCTTTTCAACAGGCATAATAAAGGAAACCAGATCCATTAAAATGAATGCTTCTTTAATATCATTTACCCATAATGATGTTATAGCAAAAAAAAAAAAAACATTTGGGTTTGGTTAGTTCATTTAACCTTCTAGTCATGAAGCAGGAATGGGAGACATTGCTTTGAATCTGCTTGGTTGGTTGCAAAATTGTCAAAATTCTTCCTGTCTTGCCAGATGCCCCCATAAAGGCTCCTTCAGCTTCTTCATAATGGCATGGTGTTAGAAATCTTACATTTTCCTCAGAGCATGAAGTTCCACCCAAGGATAATGATGTTGCTCTGTAGTACTGCAAATGTATGGATACTGCTGCAAGCTATTGGAGCACCAGCAGCATTTCCTGTTAGTATGGAAGCAACACCATATACTTTCAACTTCTGCTACCACACCTGTTTTCTCTACTGAATTTGACAGACTGCCCTGGAATTGCTCCTCTTCAATTCTTTGTGAGTACAGAGCTCAATGGTTTAGTAAAAACATTCTGCAATTCTTGGATTGGGGGCAGAAAAGCTTATGTTTGGACTATAGCTCTCAGAATCCCTAGCCAGTTTTAAAAGCAAACAGCATAGAATCCTATGGTACAGATGCATTAGCAAATAAATCTGGAAATATCACCCAGATTTTGTGTAATTAATATGTCCATGTAGTCCCTGAAATCCTGCAGATGAACAAAGGTTTCAAAGAATTTGAAGTTTTTGATTGCAGAGAATGATGTGTTAGGCAACTGTTGGAGCTCCAAGACTGGCTTAGGGTCCACTGACTCAACAACAGTTGCCATTCCTAGTTTGTAAGAACGTGTCCAAAAATGTCAGAAGTAGCATGAAAAGAATCTTGCTTTCTTGTTTCCTTCAGGTTATCCGAAGAACCATATTTTCCCATGTGAGCTTGTTTGTCTTGAGATCTTCAAGGAGGCCTTTCTCACCATTCCACCATCTTCTCAGATATATATAGTGGGGAAATGGGAGAGGGCTTTCTCAGTGGATATTTCCATGCTCTAGAACTCACTTCCTAGAGAAGCTAGACTGGCAGCCTAACTGGTGTTCTTATGGAGATAAAGTGAGGAGATGCCTGAAAGTGATGGGAGCAAAGTGGGGCACTCCTGTCACAATCATGTAATTGGGGCAAGAATACAAATGTCTTAGTAGATTATTGCACTCTTACAATGGGGCTAATCCACTTTTACTGCTGCCTCCTGTTGCATTCTGGAGTTTGCTGTTCAATATGGCCTAAGAGCTCTCTGGCTGAATATTCTAAATGTCCCTTCCTAAACTATAAGTCCCAAGAATGTAACAGGAGGCAGCCAGAGCAGTTAAAGTGGATTAGCCTCATTTTAAGAGTGTAGTGCAGTAATCTCCTCAGTTTCATAACATCCATATCCATTACATTACTATGTGGCAGATCTGGCAAAGTGCCTGATGTGCATCGGACACTAATGCGCATTGTCCCAATGTGCATCAGGCACTCTTGCTGGTCTCCCAAGACATACCTTTGCAATTCATTAATAGGGTTTCATAGTGCTGCCACTACTTAGTTATATTTTATGTATATATAAAGTTACGTTGAGTAAATTGATACAGGATTCTAGCAGTTATCATTATCTTATTTATATCTCATATTTTCCACAGCCCTGGGACTCAAGGAGCTTAAAAAATTAAAGCAGATGCAGATGAAAGCAAACATAATTAAAACATACAAAAAGCAAAATGTAAATTTAATTCAACAGGCATAATAAAGGAAACCAGATCCATATCTCACCCTTGTCCCATCCTTGGGGAGGAATTCTCCTGTCGCTTTTCATTAACGGGAGTTTCCCATTAGTGAAAAATGATGGGAGAATTCCTCTCCACATATGGGACAATGATGGGATAATGGTGACGTTGCGTGACTTCATCTGATATTCTTGAAGTGAAGGGGTGGTTAGGGAAGCAGAAAAACTGAGATTATAAGGAGAGGTTGGATGGCATCCTGCGTTTGTGTTTAGCAACCAATCTATATAGCTCTGAAATATTTTGGGCTATATCCAGTGCTGAATATCCACTGACAAAGCAACAGAACCCAGTGCATTGGAGGGAGGGGAAGCTGTAGTTTACTTCCTCTAGCACCCAAAAATAAATAAATAAATAAATTGTTGTTGTTGTTGTTGTTGTTGTTGTTGTTGTTGTTTTATATCCCGCCTCTCTGTGCAACACAACTGGAGGGTTCAGAAAGTTGCTCTTTTTTGAGGTGCTCCTAATATTTAAAGGAGTAGGGTAAGGGATGCACACTCATGTCAAGTTGCATTTAGGCCTTGGTACTATTAAACAAACCTAATATTAGACATACCCAATCAATTCCCTCTGAGATGGTCAATGGGCACTAAACAGGATTTCTTAACCGAATACTACTCTCTTTCATTTTGTGCAATGTGAAGCTTGTGCAATACTGTAATCTCAACTATGAAGATTCCTCTTTTACCTTCCTGCTGCAAACATCCTGATTCACAGTTCATTGCTAAAACACATAATCTGTGGTCCCAAAATCTGACTCATTGGGTGTACTAGGACGTTCTAGAAGAGCCACTTAAGTAAAGTAACTGCAAAATGTTCAGCAAGATTAAGGACTGTTCTCAAGACTCTGTATGCAAAAGTCCCAAAAAATCATAATATGTTCTTTTTTTTCTTCAGTAGTCTGGCAAGGGACAGAACAACCAGTATCGTTAGCATATCTTTTCAGATTAGTTCTTTCAAGACAATGAAAAAAGTTAAATGGATTCCTAAAAATGGAAACAGCACTTGGGAGGCAAAGAGTTTATCAAAAGGGAAGGAATCCTCCATCAGCCCATGTGACTGATAATCGAGACAAGGTTGTTAGCATACTCTACACCCCTCTCTCTGGATATGGAGTTTCATAATTAATATCTAGCTTTGGGCATGTTTTGAGGTCATGATAACCTGTGGAAAGGTTTTACATATGTATGGGTTACACTGGCCTGAGAGTAATGGAGTAGATCTATATAGAACAAAGATGGCTTTTGCTAAACATTTCATATTCCCTCCACCCACCTCTTTCACATTTCCGATTGCAATGAAGACAAAAGGAAAGAATTATTTATCATACTCTCTATCCTACCTTTCGATCTCCCTACAGCCCTCTTCCTGTCTGATCATTAAAGGATTGTCTCAAATCTAAAGCAATTGACACTTCAGTATTAACATCCTCAAGCTGCTCAAGATCTCTGGGAAAGACATGAAAGCCTTTCATCACAAAGCATCCCTCAAGGACATAGAATAGGGTAGAAGAAACTCTTGCCACTTTCTTGTATTCAGCTCTTGTCACTTTCTCTCATCTATTCTGCCTCTTCACTTCCCAGGATCCCCCTCTGTTCTTGTCAGACCCTTGGTCTGAGTCAGTTTTAAAACCTCACTGAATGCAGGGTTGTGTTTTCCATGGAACTCTCTCTCTCTCTCTTCAGGATTGGTAACTACATACCTCTTAACCCTTAACTTTCAATTATCCAGCTTTTCAAACCTTCCTTTTCTGTAGCTTTTTATGAGTCTTAAGACTGAATCAGTTCTTGTATGTTTGAGTACTCCCTTGCAGATTTTAAATAAAAACATCTTATTCACTGAAACTGGAGTCTCCTTACACTTAGTACTGATATATACAGGTGGAAAGGTCCCTCCAATTACCCTCCTCTTGCAAGCCATCTTTGATTTCCCCACTCCCAACCTCCCCCCTTCCTTTATGGCAGGGGTAGGCAACCTTTCCCCTTTAAGGGCCGAGGGACTTCAGCTCCCAGAAGCCTCAGCCATGTTGGCCAATAGTCCCATGTTAGCTAATAGCTCCTGAGATTCTGGGAGCTGAAGCCCCTCGGCCCTTAAAGGGGAAAGGTTGCCTACCCCTGCTTTATGGTAACAAGATCTGCATAAACAACAGAAGGTGTCAGTAAATAACTAGCACTCTAACATTCTGGTTAAATCAAGACAAACACTTTGATAGCATTCCTGATGGCATTATATTATTTTTGCTGTAATAATAATAATAATAATAATAATAATAATAATAATAATAAAAAATTTATTTGTACCTCGCCCCTCTGAGTACAATCGGGGTGGCTAACAACATATTAAAATTGCTGATACAATCAATACAATCAAACCCCAAATCCTCCCCCCCTTAAAACAATATTAAACTAGTGGAAAGAGGCAGATATAATTCTTATACCTAAGAGTAAAGAAAATAAGGAAGATCCAATGAATTATCGACCTATTTCCTTGCTAAATAATGATTATAAAATATTTACAATAATATTGGCTAACAGATTTAAAAAAATGTTTGAAAGAAATTATAGATGAGGACCAAAGAGGGTTTTTGCCAAAAAGACAAATTAGGGACAATTTAAGATATGTTATCAATGTAATTGAGTATTATGAAAGACATAATGAAAAGAAATTAGGTCTTTTCTTTTCTGACTTACAAAAAGCATTTGACACAGTAAATTGGTGGTCATTAATACA
>CM034708.1:95323856-95369371 GCA_020142125.1 Phrynosoma platyrhinos
TATATCTGTGCTTTTCGTTTTTCCGCTCTAAGTGCAGTGCCTTACATTTCTCCGTGTTGAATTTCATTTTGTTAGTTGTGATGGTTGTGATGGTTAGAATTGATGGGAAAGGGAGTCCATCATGGAGGATGAAGTGATTCCACACTGTCCATCACTCCAGAGGTGGAACTACGGAGGGGGGAGATGAGTGCATTGTCCCCACAATAAGAATGTTCACACACACATACACCACTATGAAATTTTCCTTAATTCCCCAAATTTCTAGCATTGCAGGAGCTTCAGATGAGCAAATGCAGTTTAGACATCCTAAGAAAAGGGACAGGCAAAGTTACCAAGGGGATGTGAACAAAGTAAATACAAGCGTTCTAGGTGTGAATGATTTTCAATGTCTCATTCACTACAATGCAAGAAATTTTGTGACTGAAGGAAATTTTTGTTTTGGAGTAGAAGTTCTTACTTTGGGGGGCAATACCCTCAATTTTCCCCCCCTCGCATTTATCCTGCTCTACCTCCTGTCCCAGCCTCCTCCTCCTGAATTGTCCAGAACTTCAAAGAGATCACTTTTGACAAGAAAACAATTGTATATCGCTGATCCCAATATTTTTCTGTTAATCTGAGAAAAGGAGAGGTGGTGGATCTGTTGAGAAGGAAAGCCAACCTTCACATTTTTGTTGATCTGAAAAGTCAGTATTTTTCAGCATTGCAGGTAGGAGACAGGGGCACAGAGAATTCAAATGCTCAAGAGTTGTGAAAATAAAGAGAGGGAACAGTCTTGATAATATTTGCTGCTTTTTCAAAAACCATTTAAATTAGGACATTAAAAATCCCTTACACTCCATAAGACATATTTCCACCTCAATAACAAAACTCACTCTGCTGAGGCAAATGCCACACACATCCGCTCCCAAGGCATCATCTGTGCCAACTTCAGCATGAAAGCAGTAGCACTTATAAATTTTGGTTCTTGAGTTAAAACACCTTTCCCAGTCTGAAATCTTTTGTAACCACCATACATTTGTCAGTTATACTACTGATTCTTCATGAATGATTAACACATGGAAAGTTTTTTCATCTTCAGCATGAAGGCACTTTATGTCAGTTTCCAAGCCATATACTTTTCCCACTCAAAGCCTTGTCTAAAGATTAATTCAGCCTCTGATTTAAGAGCTGAAATAGACTGATCTAAGCATGAGAAGCATATTGAGTATCCCATGGACAGCCCCCCCAAACACCCACCCACACACACACACACACACACACAAACAAATGGGTCCTAGGACCTTATCACACGGGGTCTAAAGCAGACCTAATCCAAAGGATATCCATAGCTAATCTGTATTAGTTCCTCGTGTTTACACACGACGTTGCACCAAAACTCGACAGAACCCGAAGCTAATCCGTATTAGTTCCCCGTGTTTACACACGACGTTGCACCGAAACTCGACAGAACCCGGAGCTAATCTGTAATGAATTGAGATCTTTTGACATTCGGTTTTTCGGGGAAGTACAAGCGAGCTTTCGCAATTATTGCACAATGGCCGCGCAGGCGAAATACATATGATCACGCAATACGTATTGTGAAGCATTTCAGTTCATTTCGGTATAGAACTGAATTTATTCTTATTTTGGTTACTTTTCGCTTCATGGCCAGCGTGTGATAAGGTCCCTAAATGGAAACCAAGATGATGAAATTGAGGCTGTCATATTTTGGCCACATCATGAGAAAGCATGTCACACTAGAAAAGACTGTAATGCTGGGAAAGGTAGAAGGCAGTAGAAAGAGAGGAAGACCACATGCCAGATGGTTAGACTCAATCAGGGAAGTCATGGGCCTGAACCTGCAGGACTTGAGCAGAGCAACTGAGGATAGAAAGACCTGGAGATATCTCATTTACAGGGTCTCCATGAGTTGAAGTTGACTCAAGGGCACTTAACAACAACAAATAACAATGACTCTCCTTCTCTCTTTAAATTATAAAGTAGAAGTGCAGGGTTTGGATCAAGGGAGGTGTTGTGAGAGAAGAGAAACACATTTCCCTGTTATACCTACACATACCTTCAAAGCTACTACTAGCTGTGAACCAGAAAAGTATAGGTATTTGTATTGTGCCCTTAATAATGTGTATTGCAAAATGGAGGGAGGAAGGGGAAGTCAACAAAATAGCACAGGATGAAGGTTCAAAGTTTAATGCAGGCACTTATATTTTCTGTTTCGTGGGTTATATTAAACCCCTAAAACCACAAAAGCAGAGAATCAAATAAAAGTGTTTTTTTTTAAAAAAAAAAACACAACACTAAAGAAGCAGACAGCTTGGTACTTCCAAATTTTCCTTTGATCTAGTCTGTGGTAGATATTGCCTAGATGTGTTTTGCTGAATTAGGTTGAAGGCACAGAGTTGCAACAATGCCATACCCCTGGCAGGTCTGATGAGTCTTTTTCCATAAATTAGTGAAAGGGAAGCATGATTGTGCATTCTGATCATGCCTCTGGTGACCACAAGTTTGGCATTAGTCTGAAGGTCAAACTTCATGAATTATTTATATTGTGTCTCTAGTTTTTCATTTGGTGGCATCCTACCTCCAGAGGTTTCTGGAAGATTATCAAGATCTGTTTCAATTCACTTTCAAACCTAGTTTTGGACTGTGGTTGCACCGTTTTACATTGATTTTGTTCCTTTCTTGAGGGGGGGGGACTCAGAAGGTGGTGCTGAAGAGTTTATGTTCAGTCCCACAGCTGTTGGCCTGTGGGGTTCTTCATGCTATTTAGCACAATTAAATTTTTAACAAACACATAAAACCACTGGAAGAAGCTGTCTGAATTCTAAGATGCAGTATCACTTGTACATTGAGCACAACTATATTGATGACACTCCATCTAAATTTTAAGAAGATATTTGTCAGACTGTGCCTGATGTCAAATATGGATTGGAGGAAGTAAACAAATTGATGTTTAATCCTGAATAGACAGCGGCACTTCTCGTGAAAGGCAGATCAGGGAATAGGGATTCAATCTGTGCTGGATGAGATTTCCCTTTCACTAAAAACTCAGGTTTGCATTTCTAATGTATTCATGGATTCAGCCTCATGCAAAGGACTCAGTGGCATCCCAGAGTGCATATGCTCAGATAAAGCTAGTGTGCCAGCTGTGCCCATTCTTGGAGAAGTCAGTTCTGGCCATGGTGATACATGCCTTAGTTCTATATCATTTGAAGTACTGGACACATGGGCTCTGGCCAAACTGTTGACTACTACAAAGTTCATTGTTACAACAGTTTCACTGATGTCTGGTATTTATCCCATTATCCCATTTCCAGGGATAATTAAAAGTGCCCTACAAGACTTGGATCTGGGCTATCTGTGCTGGAGTTACAACTGGATGTGAGTGATGTGCCTATGTTTTAATGCAAGTTTGTATTTGCTGTTTAGGGAGGGGTACTTCAAATTCTTGGCCAGAGAGCTCTATTGCCTCAACAAAATACAGACTCCAGGAATCCACAGAATTGTGCAAAAGTTATCTAAACATTCTGACATCTGGTCATTTTTTGTGACAGTGTATTTTATCATTCAAATACTATCTGTATTAGCTTGATATTGTGCTTTTCTCTCCCTAATAATGGATGTGTTTAAGTCTAGGTTTTCTTCCAAGTACTCCAGCTTCATCTATTAAAATTTTCTGTGAACAGGGCCTAGCAGTGGAAGAAGAATTTTAGAGACATGAAACATAGAGGAAAATACAACAAATATAAACAGTAAATAGAGGTGGGTACTAAACTGTAATGTTTTTTTAAAAAAAGATAAATCTGATCTGATCTCGTGGCTAGTAGATCAGAATTCAGAATTTTGGCAGCCATGTCAAATTATGGGAATTATAATCTGTAGGAATTCAAGTTATAAACATTATTCTTTAAGGATAATCTGTGAGAGGTGATGATCATAGAAAGACCAGAAGTTTATCCAGAAATGTGGGATGAGGAAAACAGTCAAGAAGATCTTGAATAAGCTTTCTAGTGGAATATGGTCAATTAATGAAATGGAACTACAGAAGAAAAGATGTGGAGTGAATGCACATCAAAGACTACATGAACGTGTTAAGTCTGAAAAGGAAACTGATTCTTCCATGAAAACTTTACGAAATGAAACTAAAGAAAGGCAGAGCCATTTGGAGAAGCTTCATGGTATTGGGAAGAATATTAAAGAAAATCCTATAGCAGCACAACATTTGGTGTGTAGTCTAAATTGTACAGTGCAGTCATCAATGGTTTGGAGATGAGACCTGAAACAGAAATCACAATGGATCTTGTCTCACTAATGAATTTAACTACAGGAAAGAAAATATGTGAGGCGATAAAGACAATCACAAAATATTAGAAAGCAATATCAAAGGCCAAATGCTCAAATGTCCAGAAGATAGAAATCAGAGTATGCTTTAGGTGTAAAAAAGAGGAACCATCTCAAAGACAAAATTTTCCTCGTCTAAGGCAGAACAAAGACAAGCTGCTTCTCAAGTACTAAAATAGAAAGAGAACAACAAATGATCTGATTTTTTTTTTAATGGAATGACTCTATTCATATTGCACAATACAACTCTTTCTCAGGTGGTGTGTTGACTTGGAGCAACAAGACCCATGATGAGTGACAGGACATTTTTCAGATAATTAAATTTAAGTATGAAGGATAGTTCTTAAGGATGGAAGAAGTATACTAGCAGGAAGAATTGGAATTCTTTCTTGCACTGTAGTGATGCATGGTGACAAATATATATGATACAGGTGCAAGATATTTTCCTGAGCTAGAAGGTCTTTTATCTGTCAAGAAGCTGCCGAGTAAAGTACTGATCATACAATTTAAAAAGAATGTCTGGATTATTCAGAAAAGGGGAAAGATTATTGCCAGAGCAACATCGGATAAGTATTTGCATAGTCTTATCAAAGAAAGGAGGAAATGAAAAAGAACTATACAGAATCAACACATAGGCTAAATTCCTCTTTGGCATGGCCAACAGGGGTACATACTATGGAGATTCGCCACTTAACCCATTGCTTTTCTACCAGGTGTAAGGCTTTGCCTAAACCTTCATTGCCACCAAATGTGAAAACTTCCACAAAACACAAGATTATCACAAAAGAGTGAGGGCTTCCCTTGTCCCAAACTCTGCCTCCCATTTAAGGACCTCTTCCTCTTCTTCCTGCATTAAAAATATAATGACCAATCACATTTACGCATGGGGAGAAGGAAGTAAATTCTGCCAAGGATCAGAGCATAGTTGAATGATATTTCCATCAGGTTTGTGGGAATCGGATCAGGAAAAGTTGTTAAGTTCTTAGTTAAATATAAGCTGATACAGGATCCCAGCCTCTATGTAACAGGAAACTGATATCTAATAATTGCTGTCTTGTTTCCACACATAATTGGATTTAAAATTGTAGAAACTGTAAAAGAACAAGAGAAGGGTTAACTTTTATACCGTGACAGTTATTACCAGCGGTAGTCCCTGTGGTTCACCTATGAAAAGAATTGTTCTTATAGTAACATCAGAAACAAAATAACAAGGGAGAATATCCCACAGTTCAATGACTAGGAAAAAACCTGGATATTTATTTATAGAAAGCTGTTCACACTACACTTTCATTTAGACAGGAATGTCGGGGCACTTAATTTGGATTATCTTGTTCCAGATTTTGTTTTCATTTGCAATTTGTGTTTGTTTTAATTAAAATATTTTCAATATGCTTTTGTGACTGAATGCTGGAATTTCCACAAAAAGAAGAGATACATTTTTAATTAAAATATTTTTTTATTGAAATTCACTTATAACATACAAAAGAAAGAAAGAAACTCATCAAATATTAAAAACCCATTAAACAAATGTTAACACATTAAAAAAATACAAACAAAAAGCTTCCAGAATGACCAAAATAAAAACCAAGACTAACAAAGTTTCCCTCTCCCGCATCCCCAGCTCCCGAGACTTCCTTGACATTAACTACAATTTTTATTTGATGTGTAAAATAACTCCTTTCTAACCTTTATCCTAAAGTGTGTGTGTGTGCGTGTGTATTCTTTTCTACCATACAGAAAAGAATTACTACTTAAATATCAATACCTATTATAGCATGTTCTCTTTTTCGTCTCATTAATCTACAAAAGGCTGCCAGGTATGTCAGTATGTCTGTGCTGAGTTTCCCTTTATCTAATTAAGTGCAATTAAGTACTAAAAAGTTCAGTAATTCTGCATCCATTCCTCAACAAGTGGAGTTATCTTGTGTTTTCAATATTTTGCATAACACATCCTTGCTGCTGTAATCATATAATATAGTAAGCCTCTGTTTTCTCTTTCCATTTCCCCCTCTAAATCCAATTGTGACCATAGGATATTTCCTGCCAATGCTCTGAGGCTTTTCTTCTACCTCAGATATATCCTTTGACCCCTTGGCAGTAATGTCACGGGGGGGGGGGGGTTGCGGACTACACTGGGTGACACCCGAGAAGAGGGGGAATGACACCTGGTCAGCCCCGCACACCCCTGGGCAGGCAGTGGGTGGCTCTTTTTTCGGCTGCCCTGCTGCTTTCCAGGGGGTGGTCTTGAGCCCGAGTGGGCAGCGGGTGGCTCTTTTTCAGCTGCCCTGCCACTTCCTGGGACCTTGGGGGGGCAGTCTTGGGCCTGGGCGGATGGCTCTTTTTGGCCACCCCACCACTTCTCAGGGCCTTGGGTGGTGGTCTTGGGCATGGGCAGGTGGCAGGCAGCTCTTTTTTTGGCCACCCCACCACCTTCAATGGCCTTGAGAGGGTCTCCGTGCCTTGGAACAGGGGTCTCCAGCCCGGTTGTGTGGCTGTTTCCAGATTACCCTGCCCCCAGAAGTCCTGCCCAGAAGCCATGCCCCCAGAAAGCCCCATCTCCCTCCACTGGGTGACCCCCCCGGGTGGGTACGCCAGTGCCCCCTGGTCCTGACACTTGCCTCACTTTTACCCACAACACACTTTTCTATTAAATGAATTAAGGTTGTGGTTCCCAAGGGTCCATCTTCTATATGTCTGTATATTAGTAGCATGCTTATGATATTTCTATTATAAATTCATTAATTCTTTTTAGAAGACCATCGTAGCGGGGGGGGGGGAAGTAACTAATATAAGAAGATCAAGAGAAATATAAAAGACAATTGTTAAGGAAATGATGAGGGGGAAAGCAGTAGTAAAGTCAAGAAGAGAGCAATCAAAGAAGGCCAAGAACTCAAAAAATAATAGAGATAAATCGAGAGTGAGGAAGTTAAGTATAGGGGTTTTATATATTAGAATAGGGGTGGTGGTGGTAAGTAGGTAAGTGTAGGTAAAGAAGTAGAAGTGATGAAATTAAGATGAGAAAGTATGATAGAGAGTAAGAGTATGTAGGATAAGATAAAAATAATAAAGCGGAGATATATCAAGGAAGAGAAAATAAAGAAAGAGAAATCAATGGAAGAGGAGAGAGAAGAGGCAGAATTGTGAAGTAAAGGAAAATAGTGGAACAGAATGAAGAATGGGGTACAGAGGAGAATGGGTAGAGAGTGTATGACTTGTTATTATGTTGTAATGAATTGGGTGTATTGTATTGTAAGGAAAGTTAATAAAATTTATTATTAAAAAATAAATTCATTCAAGCCACTCTCCTCTGGAAATAAAAATATATACATTTGGCCCTCCATTTTCACAGGGGATACGTTCCTGAACACACATACCCCGCGAAAACAGAAAACCACAGATATTCAAGCCCCATAGACTTAAATGGGGGCATGTGCATTTACTAGTTATTTATTTTATACATTTTCACCAATTTAATAGGCATCAAGTACCACCTGTACAGCACTGGGGCGGGGGGGGGATCCTTCAAATCATAACAGCAAATAAATGTTAATCCCTTTAGCCCATATCTTCTCCCATTGCTCAAAATTTATCATTTGACCTATATTCCTTGCCCACTTCACCATACACTTCTTTACTTGCTCATCTTGTTTCAAATTTTAGTAATAATTTATATATATTTTGCTATCAAATGGTCCTCTTCTTCATATATCAATTTTCCAATTCCTTCTTTTCCAAAATCAAATGTCATCTTCTCTATATCTTTCTCGTAATTGATAATATAATGACCACTGTATTTCAAATCCCTCTTCCTCCAATTGGTATAGATCTTTAAACTTCCACATTCCTTGATCTAACAAATCTTTATATCTTTCCCATTAAATCCTTCTAGTGGTGATATCCATCCTGGTAGTTTCGTGCTCTGTTCTCAATGTATTTAAAATGTACATTGTTAAATATTATGCATTAAATTATAAGACTGACTACTTGATAATATTCAGCAAACTTTGTTGACTCCTCTGCTGTTTTATCTGTTATATTTCCCATCTTCCAGAAAGCATCACTGCAAAAGTGTTTGGATGCTGAAGTTATAAAATAGTTCTGCTCACAAAATGGGGGCTGCTATTGAGTCTCATCTTAGTGGGGTAGTGAATCTGTCCAAGTTCTGGATAAATTTAAAGGAAATTTCCAAGGTGCAGAACATATTTTGGATAATTGGGCAGATGGCCTCACTGACGTGGGACCCACCAGCACCATTGATTTTAGTATTCCCTCCTGATTGTATTCAATAGCGCCAAAGCCATTGTTCTAGGTATTGTGAAAAGTTAGAAGGCACAGCTCAAACCACTCTAGGAGCCACATTTATATTTTTGATCAATCAAACTGTCTGCATCACTACATTATCTAAAAGCACAATAGTTTCTAGGCAGAAGAAAGGATCTGATGCTGTGCTTTGGGGGGGGGGGACAAATAGCCCTACGGATGGTGCCAGGGTGCCAGAGTGGCAGTGGCAGTAGTCAGCATAGGCAATGGAGATGAATGCTGGGACTTGCAATTCTGCAAGTCTGAAGGACAGCTTGATTCCCACTCCTGCTCTATCTCAAGGATCAGGACTCCTTTCTGACTATAATGCTGTTTACATGAAGTGCTATATCATTGCCCAGACTGCAAGCGGTAAACACTGCACAGGTTAAAGAGTTGTGTTAGATATTTTGAAGTTCACAGGGTTTTGTTATAGCTTTCAGGTTCATTGCAGCATAGCTCTTATTATGCTAAACAGGCACTTTTAGCTTCCAGTTCTGCATGAAGACCAAAAATTGCTTAGCATAGAGAAGCTGCAGACACAACTGTGGCAAGTAATTTGGACAGCTGATGGAATACCTCTGTCTATCTATCCATCCATCCACCCCCGCACCCATCTCTGGTGATTGTAGCTAACACCTGATTGAACTTTTTGATTCATACCTTTATAGATTTAAATTTGCTTACTTTGCCAGCCCACATAATATTCCATTTATGTTGCATTATAATTCATCTTTAGAATTACTCGTATGGACAACAATCATGTTGTGGTCAAAGATAGCCAGTCTGCCCCCCCACACACAAACACATAAATAATGATACTGAAAATTTGTCTCATAAAACTGAAGATTCAGAATTGTTCACTGGCAAGAGAGGAAAGAAAAATACATTTAGACTGTGCTAAAAATTTGAGACACATACATATATGGAATACGTTTTCCCCTCATGGTGGTATATTTTTATTTGGCATTCTATATTGCTATTTTTGTTGATGTAAAATAATGAAAAGTATTTTTATTTAAAGATGTGCTCCACATCTGCCATTACTACACAGGCACATCAATTGTATGCACGCGTGTGAAACTTGCTGTACACTTAATTAAGATTCCGGATGGGATACTAAATGACATACAATCTTCAGTGTACACAAAGTACCTGAGAAAGTAACTTTGGGTGTAATGTGTAATGGGGAAACAAAACTGAATGAACAACTTGAGTTTATATCATCTTTAAAGCAAAGGCACTTGAGAGGCAGTAAAGGTCAAGTAAGAAGAAAGAAGAATTGGAGGTGGAACAAATCATTTAACTCAGGGGTTGGCATACTTTTTGGGGGTGCGGCCGGTTCCGCTGTCCCCCGATCGTCAGTGGGCTGAAGGCGGGGGAAATGGCGCCAGAGGTGGGTGCGTGGTACTCCCGCCGTCGTGCATATGCGTGCGCGAGTGTGGGGTGCCATTTTGGAGCGCAAAATGGTGCCCTGTGTCACACGCGCGCAGCGACGCCAGCAACAGTGGCAGGACCAGCCGATTACAAGGCCTCGACGGGCCGAGTTCAGCCCATGGGCCGTAGTTTGCCAACCACTGATTTAACTAGATCCAAGAGAGGACAAAATAGCGCTAAGTGTTGTTACCAAATTCAAGATACACGAAGGGATATTTCCCCCCAGCACATTACCGGAAACAACATTTCTTGAGATGAACCAGATGGTGGCAGAAAGCATGTACAAATACATTATAACCTATTTCACAAGGGAGGTGGGCAAGATTCTCGTTGACTTTGATTCTTGCCAATACCACTAGAGTTGTACGCCCCTCTGACATGGGAAGCTTGGGTCTCCGTTGAGTTCTTTCAAACCTAGTGACCTTACAGCTTCAGCTCTTGCTTTGTAGCAGCTCTTTTTAACATTCTGCACACTCTAATTTAACTAAAGAAAACAACCACATGGTGTGTTCCTATGAAAGCTGTTTGCTGATCCACATTTTCCAAGACCAGTTGCACCTTCTTTCCCTTACAGAAATAACTAAATAAAGGAATCCCAGTCTTATCTACATTGAAGCAGTAAAATGTAATTACTCTTCAGTTCATGGCAACACGAGGCCAACGCATCAATCGAGTGTAAAACAAACAAGTCACCATGTAAGAAGTGTGCCATTACCTTTGCCCGTGAGGCTTATCTGTAGCAATTATTCAGTGTGATATAAAAATTCAAGGGCATTTGAGGACACCCATTTTGTAAAGTTAGTAATGGTTTAATTCTATGTTAATGTTGACATGTCCTATGTTTATAACTATGACTGCATCTGCACTGCAGAAATAATCCAAGTTGACACCACTTTAACTGTCATTTCTCAATGCTATGGAATTCTGGGCACTGTAATTTTGGGAGACTTTAACTTTCTCTGTCAGAAAGCTCTGGTGCTATTAAAAAAAAACAACTACATTTAAGTGATGTCAACCTGGATTACTTCTGCAGCGTGGATGCAGCCTTGATTGTAATAATTTAAATTTGCAAGGTATTTTGAGTCCCAATCTTATAGAAAAGGCAGGATATAAATAAAGTAAATAACGACTCTAGGCGACCAGAAAGGTATGTGTGAAAGTTCACTAACACTGCACAGAGAGGTGTTTTTTTTTTTTTAAATTAGCTCAATAATTTAGAACAAAAATCAAGGAGAAAAGAGGGATTGGTCATCAGTATTGTCTTCTGGTGCAAGACATGAGTTATAATTGTTGTAGTGTGAATGGGTGGTTTACATGTACACCAGAGGTAGGCAACCTTTCCCCTTTAAGGGCCGAGGGACTTCAGCTCCCAGAATCCCAGGAGCTATTGGCCAACATGGCTGAGGCTTCTGGGAGCTGAAGTCCCTTGGCCCTTAAAGGGGAAAGGTTGACTACCCCTGATCTACACTCTACAGAGCTAGTTGTGAATCCAGAGATGGCAGAAACTCCAGGAAGTTATAATTATGTGACTGAAGAATTCCCAGGATGTTTGATACAGCAAAACCCACAAACATTGCCACTTTTGAGACTACAGTTCCTAGACTTTCAGTCAGCAACTGGCCATGCTGGGAGTTATTTAAAAAAATGTTCACACTTCCTCTACATAGAAATTTTAATGTGGTTTTTAAAGAGCCATTTGAATGACACTGCTACCATGTTTTCCTGAAAATAAGACACTGCCTTATATTTATTTTTCCTCAGGAAGTCAAAGTATGGCTTATTTTCAAGGGATAATTTATTTTCTGCGGCAGAGTGCTCTCTTGGCACAGCGTGCATCCACCGTTCCCAAGGGCAGCCCAGAAAAGAGCTGCGGCTGCGGCTCAAAGGCCAGCTCTTTGCCACCCCAAAAGGAGCAGCCCTTTGAGCTGCTCCTTTCGGGGGCGGCAAAGACGAGGATCATGGCTGCAACCCTTTCACCTGCAGCCACAGCTCTGCTGCTCCCAGGGGCAACCCAGAAAAGAGCCGCAACTGCGGCTCAAAGGCCGGCTCTTTTCCGCCCCCAAAAGGAACAGCCCTTTGAGCTGCTCTTTTGAGGGCGGCAAAGAGGACGATTGGGGCCACGGTCCTTTGAGCCCCAATCTGTTGCTCCCAGGGGCATCCAGTAAAGCCGCCTCGTCTGCATCAATCCTATGTCTCATTTTCAAGGTATGGCTTATATTGCACAAATGTTTAGAAATCCTGCTATGGTTTATTTTATGGGTATGTTTTATTTTCGGGGACACACGGTAGAAACAGGCCAATGGACTCAACTGACCTTCATATGAAGTTCAAAGTGCTTAACAGGCCTCATTTTGTTAAGATTCAACAAAGATAAACTATCTCTTCTGTTTAACAAATGAGAAACTAAGGCCAAGCCAGATTGATTCAGACTGATAACCAAAAGCTTGAATCACATCTAGATTAGCCCTCACCATTTCTAGTAGTAATCACCTGTGATAAGGACTAGAAGCAGCAGTCATACAGCCATTGCATGACTATAGTGCAGGGCTAAGTGAGCCAATATATATATATTTTTTAAAATTTGATGGCAGAAAGCAGTAGAGCACTAAATACAGTGAGACACAGTTCTGGAAAATGGAGGAACAGGGGTAACAGAATTTTAAAGCATGCATTTTAAACATGACCAGGGTAGATAAAGTCCTGTGATGCATTTTTTCATTGAATTCCATACTCAGATGCCTGTGGCACACCTCAAATACATAAGGTGTAACATGTTTAGCCCCAAATGGCCTTAGAATCCAAGCTATTTTGGTCCTAGTATCTGTCCAGTTCCAATCATTGCTTCAACATATATTCTGGTCAAGTGTACACACATTTCCATTGTGTTGTACTGCACTTGCATTTTGTACCTAATTGCTTATTTCCCAGTGCTAAGCATTGATAAACTGGCCCTTAATATACTTTCCCTTAGAAGCAAGTTGTTCTAAGCACAGAGGGAATGAACTACTGAAAAGAACAGAAGCCAAGGAATTACGTCTGAGAATAGTTACCCAGGATCAGACTGCAACTCCAGCTAGAATTATGCTGGTAAAAAACCACTTCCTGCATCAAAGTAGTTTAGTGGGCTCAGCCAATACTGTACAGTCCCTGCCACCTCCGGAACACTGCTTGGAGAACCAGTTTTTGTAAATCTCTTGTGAATTAAATGCTCACCATTTGTTATGCTCTTTCAAAACTACTAGAGCATATTCTGTACAGTCAGGTTTAGTTAGAAGCAATACAACCTGCTCATAACATCTTTATCATTTTTCTCCCCTTAGCATCTACATCTTTAGAGATCATAGAAAAATTCTTTGATATCAACAGATGTATAGAAGAAGTGTTTTCTAAGTTATGAAACTCAGAGGATGTTTTAGCTGGAGATCCCGCACTAAGCAGGAAGCTGAACTTGATGCCCATGAGGTCCCTTCCAACTCTATGATTCTATGAAATTTACCTAGCTAGCATTTGATACATTTTACACTGTATCATGCTTTCAGGCATTAACCAAAAATGAAATCTATAATTTTCATTTAGAGCATTCTTTGTTTCTCAGGTTCTCTGATGTGGGAATCAAGCAGTTATTTTTCCCTCCAATGTGTACAATGTCTGGCACTAAATTTGTGCCCATTTGGTACAATGTTTCTTTCTAGCCCAGCAAACTACCATAGACCTTCACTTCAAGCACCTCTGATCTAGAGTGTAATATACTACTTAAAAGTAGTTAATGAAGCATATCCCAGAAAACCAATTAAATTACTTTCTGGAGCAAGCAACTGATTTTCAGTAGCAGGCAATTTCTTCAATTGCACATTTGAACATCTGAAAAACAACTTGACAAATATGACAGAAGATGTGAAACAGAAAGCACAAATACAGACACAAATCATTACAGAAAAATACTCTTTTTTAATTTATCCTCCATTACAAAATGCACACTGGAAATAAAAACAGCTTCAGAATTCCAGTCCTTCCATCTCTCATGTCGCACAGGCTGCTTGGAAAGGTGAACAGAGATACATCTGTGGATGCCCACCTATGGCACCTAAAAGGAATACTCTGAAAATGTTAGGGAATTGTGGGGGTATGAAGACAGTGGGGATTGAAAGGGAAGGTATGGCTAATGTTGCATGTTATTTTTAAAGCAGAACCATTGGTTTTTTTTTTCCAGAAATATTTTTGCACTTATTTAGGCAATGCAGCTGCCATACAAAAAAACGTGTACTTGGAAACTATAGAAAAAAGAACAACCAGGAACTTTTCAACTCACAGCAGCACTTATGTACTGTATTTAAAAAAAAAATCAATGTGGTTCATTACCATCAAAAAGATTCAGCAGACAGGATCATACTTCTGTTTCTTCTTTGTAACACAGGAGACACTGAAATGTGTTTCTTTTAGCCATGGAGGCTTGATTATTGCTCTTCTATTTGATCTGCCAATTCAGCAGAGCCAGCAGAGACACCATTTTCAGGATTGTCTGCAGTTTGTTTTTCTTCCTCCTGATCTGGGCCAACAAGCTGTGCTGTTTCTTCCTCTTCTTCCTCCTCGACTTCTCCATCATCTTCCACATCCATTTCAAACACTCGGATGTGACGCAGATTTGAACTTAGCTGTGAAATCATTTAAGAGATATTTTGTAATTAAAAAATAGGGAAGCAAAATGCAGTTTTTGTGTCCTCTTGAGAACCTTAAAAACATTTGCCTTGTTGCTGAATCTTCTTCATCTTTGGGGATATATAAATTTCAAAAGGTGCATGCTCCCTAAAAAATGCTTCTACACTACACTGCCAGAAGCACACCAAATAGATGCTATGTTTTCAAAAGATTAGCTCAAACTAAGTCCAGAACATGGAGGAGATATTCTTGCTTGGGGAGAAGCTCTGTCATTTCAATGAATCATCTGTTTCCCCTTTACAAAATTTTAGTACATATAATGGAACCATACCATAGGAAAGTGGTTCCCATGGCATGCTACTCCATAAATACATTTTATACTTCAAAGCAACAAATGCAATTTGTGGCATGGTAAAATGGCAGTAACATTTCAGCAAAATGCTGTTTTCATACCATTGCAGAGGAACTCTAAACTCTTTCACCAGTTAAGATAATCCATCCTGATGGTGATAAAAACATTTTACCCTCTTTATCCATGAAGACAGAAATATGGAAGTTACAGTCTCTGCACACATTTTTCTCCCTACTGGATCACCCTGTAAATGGGTCAGGCCCTGTGTAAAATCTTTAAGCTTGATCCTTACCACACAAGAAACTTTTCGGATGCCATTTACAGCAACATACTGGGCTTTCATGTTCTCCAGCACTCTCCACTGGCCCTCTATGGTGACTGTATGAGTAGGAATGCCATCACACTGCATATCTAACCTAAGATTCAGAATAAATTCATTTTAAACTCCATATCGAGTGTTAATATTCTACATATCCCCATTAAATGCACACTTAAGGCATCCTCAGATGTAAACATATTTCAAAAAGGGTAGTTGTGTTAAATCTGTTGCCAAAAAAAAAAAAAAAAAAAAAAAGGAAGAGTCCTGTTGCAGACTATATTAAACTTGTTGGGTTTTCAACAGTTAATTTTAAGATGCCCAGTTATCCTAGTTGTCCTAGATTTAAACACCACCTTCCCCTTTCTGAGTTTTCTTTTTATGAATTAGCAAGCTAGAGAAGTATGGACCTCTACTGCCAGGTCTCTCACTGGAAATGTCATATACTAGTGCAGGCAACTGAGGGCCTTTAGAGACTGCCAAAAATAATGCAACTTGAGTCCATTTTAACTGCCCTGGCTCAGTGCTAGGGAATCATGGGAATTGTAGATTTTTCTGAGACAATGAGCCTTCTCTGTCAGAGAGCTCTGGAATCACAATAAACTACAGTTCCCATGATTCCCTAGCACTGAGCGAGTGCAGTTAAAGTGGACTCAAGTTGCATTATTTCTGGCAGTCTGTAAAGGCCCTTAGGGCCTCTACAGACCAGCCCAAAGGGCTGGCCTGGAGGTAGAGATGGGGCAGGGCAGCTGCACCCCAGCTGCCCCAACCCCACACTGATGGCGTCCTGACACTGGGCAACATTACACAAGGTGCGCGGCATCAGGACACCCTCCCAGCACAGCATCCTGACGCGATGCACCAGAAGGGGTGATGAAGAGCCACATGCCGGTTCTTAGGGCACCCTTTTGTCACTCCTGAAAGGAGCAGCATTTTTCCGAACCTTTCGGAGGATCAGGGCCGCGGCATGGGTAGCTGCAGCCCCAATCTGCTGCTTCCTGGGGCGGCTCTGTGTCACCCATCTGCAGCCCCCTTTAGTCACTCTTACTAGCTTTTTCCACAGTATATTCACAATATGAAACCTCAGATCTGAGAATAAAATGTGTTTGAGACTGGATGACTAAGTAATGTGACAACCACACAAATGAAAAAAATCAGTTTCAGAAGCTACATATAAGGGCATTTGAGAAAGTAACCACTGGTTTTGACATAGCAACAAACTTTTCCCATTATATTACTCATGGGAATGTAATCATTTTAGTTATCCAATTTCTAACAGTCTGTATCCATTCTAAAATTTGCAGTAAAATTCACACACAGTAAAACTGACAACATTTTGAATTATCAGTCAGTTAGCACCTTTGGCCAGAATTCCAGCTCAATTCCAGTTCTTGGTTCTCCTCAGTATATATGGATGATAAAGGCAGCTGGGCCAAAATTCTTTCCTTCCCCTCTTGTTCTAAGTTCTCAGCAAGAATTACTGTTATAGTGTCATCATCATAGAAATGAGCATCAAGGCAACTGTAGAAACTACAGTAAGACAAGGAAAAAACATTTTAACTGTGGTCAAACATATTTCACAAAGAAGAGAAGCCCAGAACATAGCAACATCTTTTGTTCTAAAGTACAGTAAAGTCCATGTAATATTTTATGTGACTAGGAATGTCTCAAACTTTATTCTCTTTTGCCTTCATACCAGTGAATGTCCTAACTCACAGAATTGCACATGTATTGGCTGACTGTGCACATATGTGCAAGAATCACAATGCATTTATATACAAAAAAGATGGGAGGTTCTGAATGCACCCATCATATGTTGAAACCTCTGGTTTGAATGCATTTAAAGCCCTTAAATATCATGGAGAGAAAACTGCAAAGATGCTTCTTCTGCTATGAATCTTCCCTCATGCTGAAATCTTTGTTTCTGATGCCTCTTCTATGAGTTGAGACAAGCAGCTGGTCATTTTCTATGATAATGCCTCCTTTAAAATTATCTTTCCCATAAAATCTGGAAGGTGGTGCCTATTCAGAGCTTGGAAGAGGCTTCTTTTAAAACAAACATCCAAATAGCCATTAGAAAGTCATGTCTATTCAGAGCTTGGAAAAGTTTTTTTTTTTTTTTTTACTACAACTCCCAGAAGCTACTAGCCAAAATGGCCATGAACTAAATCTTTCAGGAATGGGGAACTAGATGTTTCTGTTCTAGTAAAAATTTGGGTGATGGATTTAATTTTTTGCTGCTTAAACTTGTTCATATGTATTTTATGTTTGATAATCAACATGTTTCTCAGTCAACTCTTAGAGGCCTTATGTGTAGTGGAGATTAAGAGGACCAGGCTCCAGAGCCCTTATCAGACAGGGATCCTAAATTATTTCTTTAGGACACTGACACCTAGTGGGTTTATTTGAAACTGTATGCCATACGGAAACAAGTACAATTAAAATTAAGTTTAGAATAAAAATTAACACTGAACACCACCACCCCCAAGCCATGCAGACATACCGTAGTTTCCGGTGTATAAGACGACCCACGTATAAGACGACCCCCCATTTTTTCAGTCAAAATATAGAGTTTCAGCACCTCCATCCTCCTCATCCTTATACCCAGCGTATAAGACGACCCCCCCACTTTAACCACAGATTTTTCAGGTTAAAAAGTAGTCTTATACGCAGGAAAATAAGGTACTCTGATTTCTCAGAATCAAAGGGCTAAAACACATAATCAAATATGTGATAATCTGATGAATGTTTGGAAGCTAGTCATTCTTCCAGCTATACGAACCTTGTACTTGAACTTTCATTAATACTGTTGTTCAGAAAATGTCCAAAATCAACAGCAAGCAGTCCATTATTCGCAGACCTAAGGTTGTAGGGGAAAAAAAATCATATTTTACAAACATTCTAAAATCTTAAAAGATACACAGTAAGTACCAGGAAAATCTATTTATCTATCTATCTTAGGGGTGGGGTTTGCCACTCCTACATTCTCCACATTCTACCTGAAAGAGAAATTACATCTTTAACAGGGCCATGTGGGTTTACTTACTTTTACAATCATAAGGACTAATATCATGTTGTGGCACTGAGTGAAACTTCTCCCCCCATGAGAATTTAGTACAACTCACAAAGAGACAACCCAACGAAACTGAGTATTTCTGAAATCTTCATTCTCTCCTGAGTTAAGAGCATGCTTAAAGTGCAAACACACCACTGAAAGTAATGGAACCTAAATGTCCAAAGCACAGTTGATGTATTTGGAAGTAAGTTCAGTTCATCTCAGTGGGACTCAGCTGCTCCACTAATGATGTTCAGCTACATTCTTCTCCAAGTTTCTAGCCCTTATGGCTTTTGATAACAGGAATGGGAAAACACATTACAAACTTAGCAATACTCAGCTCAGAAGAGTCTGAACAGAACTTTCAATGATTAGGAAATGGGGTTCAATGTGGTAAGAAATGGGGTTATGCAAAATCATTATGCATCAAGCTGACTTAACAGCAATTAACAACAAAATGGAGTGAAAAATCCCTATTCCAATTAATATTATTTGTTTCCACAGTATGCCTGTGCCAAGGGTCATGTTGAAATAAAGCAGAAAATCTTTCTATACTTCTTGATCTGTGAAATAAAGAAGTGACAGAGAGAGGCACCCAAACATTGAGGGAACTAATTGAAATCAATGTGAAACTTGCTATTCTACTCCTACCTTCCAGGGTCTTTGCTTGCAGCTCCCTACCCCTTATATTCTCATCTTGCTTATATCACCACTTGGGCCTTGTGATATTTTCTTTTGAGCCCAACTATACTTTTACTTTACTCATAGGAGCTGCACAATGTGTCAATCAAACTTTTTATATTGTAAGTTAGAATGTTTGTGAACATTCCATATCGGAGAAGATCAACTGGATCTGCTTGCAGACTCGACACAGATTTGGCTTGCTAAAAATCATTCAACTGTAGTATCAGTTAGCTATGTAGCAGAGTGTTGGTGGCTTACATAATTACATAACAGATTTTTTTTTAAAAAAAGAAAAGCCCAAAAATACACCCCTTAATGCTGCCATACCTTGAAATGTCTGTATGCCTCCTCAATATATATATTTTAGAAATTGAGTTTTCTAGCATTGTGAACAAAACATAATGCAAGTTGGAGGATTTATCATTCCACCTGCAATGGTAACAGAAACATTGATTAGGGGGGAAAATCCAACACTTGATGAATGGAACATAGAATAATCAGTCATACTTACAAAAAGGGCAACTTAAACAGCTGAGAAGTTGGGTCCTCACTAAAGTGAAAAAGAAAGAAAAAAAAAAGGGGGGGAGAAATAAATAAGAAAGAATAACATGCAAATCAAATATACACAATAGCAAGTTCATTATTTGTACATAGATCAAAACAGCATCATCTACGAACAAGAGAAAAATAGCAGTAGATTCAGTGAACAGTAAAGTTGGCAGAAGTCCAAAAATATTTAGGAAAAAAAAATCAAGCACTATGGAAGGATCCCAAAAGAGCATAATGAGTACTGAGCCTGCCCAGTGAACACAGAATGCTGAGCAGCAATTACGACAGAATGGTAGCCTGGGGCAATGGATGGTACTTATCTGAATGCCAGGTACTGATTTGAATGGAGTATCCTAAATACCCTAAAGGCAGCAGATCCCATCTGATCTTGGAATCTAAGCAGGGTCAAGCTCTGGTTAGTACTTGGGAGCCCAGCAATGAATACCGGGTGCTGTAGGCTATATTTCAAATTGAGTATTCCTTGCCTATGAAACCCCTATGAGATTCATGGGGGTCGTCATAAATTGATAAGTCACTTGAAAGCACATGTGCACGTACACATCTTCAAAAAAAGATATGGCTGATGAGATGGAACGCTACTGAACAGAAGCATGCCACGCTCCAACATTTCTTTTTTAGAGGTACCACTTGTAACAATCTTTTTATATTATTATATGAAAAGCCCTACCTTTTTGATGCTTTGTATAATGGCATACAAAATGCTTGGTGCACTGATTTCCCAATGACATCCTAGAGAGAAAGATAACAGGCATACATCAAATGTACAAACTACTCACAGCAACATAGAAAGAGTCAAATTAGGTCAGTAATATACATGCAACAGCCATTATAGTAAACTGGACCAGTTTAAGTTTTAACTCTTGCATAATTATGATTCAAATTAGCATTTGAAACAAACTAAGTGTAATAAAGAGAAGAAGTGAATTACAACCTCTCTGAGAAGTTTTCCAATCCATGAGCCAATACAGTTGCCTCTTGCCAACCATGGCAAGCTTGCCATCCACCAATTTGAGCATATGCAGATGACACTGCCCCATTGTCCCTAATGGTGGCACATGCACATGGCATGCTACCATTAAAACCAATGGGACTTGAAGTCCCACGGTTTGGGCATCTGCAGGGGGGCATAGGTCCAGAACAGAACCTCCACAGATACAAAGGGACGACTGTACAATGTAAAAAGATGAAAAGAAGACTGGATGTTTATGATGAGGTACAAATTTTGCAGTGTGAAAATCCCACTAAGATATGCTAGCCCAAATAGGTAGAAGGGAAGGCCTTTAGGCAGCAAGGGCTATACAGTGGTACCTCTACTTACGAAATTAATCCGTTCCAACAGCCATTTCGTAAGTCGAAAATTTCGTAAGTAGAGGCAAATTTAACATTGAAAATGCCTAATCCGTTCCCCAGCGAGGCCGGGGCCGGCCTCGCTGCTCTATGGGCCTGGTCGCCGAAGCGGTCGCTTTGGCGACCAAGCCCATGGAAGAGCGAGGCCGGAGTTAAAGGGACAGCGCGTCCCTTTAGCCCAGGCCTCTTTGCTTTCTATGGGCCTTGTCGCCAAAGCGGCGACCAGGCCCATAGGAGAACCATCCCTGGGTTAAAGGGACAGCGCTTTCCTTTAGCCCAGGCCTCTTTGCCTTCTATGGGCTCGGTCGCTGCTTCCGAAGCGACCGCTTCAGAGGCCAAGCCCATAGGAGAGCAGGGACGCCCGCAGCGTCCCTTTAGTCCTGGCCTCACTTTTCCCAGCCGCGGCGGCGTCCCTTTAACCCCAGCCTCGCTCTCCTATGGGCTTGGTCCTCCGAGCAGAGGAGGACTTCTCTGCTTGGGAGACCAAGCCCATAAAGCAGCGAGGCCGGGGCTAAAAGGAGGCCTCCTTCAAGCCGCGGCCTCGATTGTTCAATGGGCGGTCCCTGGAAGCGGAGAAGCCTCCATGGCTTCGACTTTCATAAGTTGAACACTTTCGTAAGTCGAAGCAAAATTTATCCGGAGGCGCTTTTCGTAAGTCGAATTTTTCGTAAGTTGAAGCATTCGTAAGTAGAGGTACCACTGTACTTTAAACAAACTCTCAGTCTCTTCAACTTCAAATATTCACTTTTTCCTCTGTTTGAATAAAAGGAGTGAAACCTTTACTCCAGATCCAGACACTCCAGTTTTGGATGGACAAATCTGTACATTTTGGTTTCTGTGGCTAGAATCCTGTTAGCCACATATGCCAGTATGATGGTGGTATGTGTGGGTATTTTTTTGAGGGGGGAGGTGGGTCACTGCAGGGGAGGAATTCACTTTCTCCCTCGTACCATGACTACCCCACCTACCTAAAACCCACTTGTCTCTTGCCACCCCTGCCCCGCAATGCCCAAGTAGTAGCCAGTGGAGAACAAGAAGCAACTAAGAGACTTCTGACTATGTCCCTGTAGTCGGATGCATAACATTCTCTGGGACCTCCTGGGGTGTTCTCTTGGCTGTCCAAAATACACTCTCCTGCTGCTCCTGGCCAGTACATGGCTGCGTGGAGGAGATCAGCCAGAAACAATTGGGCTTTAAGGGTACTTATTTTTCCAGTCTTAAATTCATTTTCCCTTTCCATATAAGCTTATAGCGCCCAAAATGGAGAAATGCAACCAAAATGGAGACCAAAATCATGCCCTATGAGGAGCAGCTCAGGGAGCTACGTTAAGCCTGGTTAAAGGGGTGACATGACAGCCATGTTTAAATACTTGAAGAAGTCATAATGAGTCATACTGAGGATAGAGCAAGTTTGTTTTCTGATGATTTAGAGACTAAGGGCCTTTGCAGACTGCCAGAAATAGTACACATTAATTGAGGCACTGCCTTGGTTCAGTGCTAGGGAGTCATGGGAATTGTATTTTTTTTTGAGACATTGAGCCTTCTCTGTCAGAGAACTCTGGTGCCACAATAAATTACAGTTCCCATGATTCCCTAGCACTGAGCTAGGGCAGTGCCTCAATTTAATGTGCACTATTTCTGGCAGTCTGCAAAGGCCCTAAGACTCCAGAGACCAGGACACAGACATAAAATTCAAACTACAGGAAAAGAGATTCCACCTAAGTATTAGGAAAAACTTGATGGTAACGACTGTTTAACAGTTGAATACACTTCTTTGGAGGTTTTTAAACAGAGGCTGGAGGACCATCTGTTTATATATTATGCTTTATGTATTTTTGCATGGCAGGTAATTGGACTGGATGGCTCTTGTGGTCTCTTCTAACTCTGATTCTATAAGTCTGTGATTTATTTGCAACTTTTAAAAAATATAATCAGCACAAATGCGTATGTATTTTCATATTTACTACTTCCATTATATGTATATTTGAATGCAGTTTTGTCTAACAGGCATTAGTCACAAGCAGTTCTCCTTTTGAAATACCTATTTCATTTGTATGCTCACCTTTCTCTCAGATGAACTCAAGGCAGCTCAAAAAATAACATTGTCTCCCCATACATAATTTTGTACAAACTTTCCTCTAACATAGTGGTTCCCAAACTTTGGTTCTCCTGACGTTTTGGACTTCAGCTCCCAGAATTCCTGACTATTTGCCAAACTAGTAGGGGCTTCTGGAAGCTGAAGTCCAAAACACCTGGAGGAGGACCAAAGCTTGGAAATCACTGCTTTAACACATACATTTATGTGTGCTTTTTCTTCCCACAGAACCAAATTTCAAAATTCTTTGAAGTGGAACTAACAATCAAGTGTGTTCCGGTTCACATATTGATTTTGGAAATGCACGTTTGCTATTTATATATATATATATATATATATATATATATATATATATATATATCAAACATATATATAAACATACAAACCAAATCAAATTCTATCCTACCACTTTTTCAGTGTGCATGTAGTGATCCCGCTGCACAGATACAATTGCAACATGATATTTGCTTAAATGCTGGCCTGCAAGGACCATATGCTGTGGGCAGATCATACTCATGAAGACTGCATGCTAGATAGTCTCTACTGGATCCAGCTGCTGCCAGTGGTTTTGAGAGGCTATACAGACAGTGTTAATTCTATTCCCCATCAGAGACTGTCTCCCCACTTCTTCTCTAGGCCTACTTCATTCTATGAGTCCTCCATCCCTGCATCTGAGCTTATGGGACACTGGCTCCATCTCCTGTCTGGTCACTCTGCCCACGGTTGTTGACTTTGGAAAAATGGCTGCCCACACAGTGCCTGTTGCTAAAAAGTAAATAATAATAATAATAAGTAATAGTAATATCATGACTGTTTTTCACCCCAGCCAAGCTCTTCAGTGGCTGTGGTATAGGAGGAGACTCAGAAGTTCCCAGGGATACCTAGAAATATTTCACAGCTTTTCATCAGTTATGTGAAGCTGTCCCTTGCTTATATGAAGCCCTGGAGGATTGCTGGAATTCTACAAAACTGTTCTCACATCATTACAAGCTATGCATGCAGCTCTTCATTTGTTTAAGCATGACCTAATATATATTTCACTCAGGCAGAGAAATGTAATGTTACTATTCTACAATATGGGCCATTAAAAAAAGAAGAAGAAGAAGAGAGTTCAGGATCTCATTCAAAATACAGAACATGCACTGAATGCTGCAGCTTCTCCCCCTCAGCTGAGCAAGAGGGCAAAGGCTCAGCTAATTTTTCCCTAAATTAATTTAGAATAGGTGTGGGAACTCTTTGAACTTCCAAATGTTTTGGTCTTTCTGTTTCCAGAAGCCCTAGCCAAGGTCATGAGACTTGTAGTCCAAACCACCTAGTGGGTCAAAAATTTCGCATCCCTGATTTAAAAGAAAGCACAGCTAAGGAACACATCTATGTGAAATTAGGAAATTCAGTAATAGCATTCTATGTAAGTTACTGTCCCATATTTCTAACTTCATTCAAAAGTAAAACAGATGAAATTAGCCCTGTGGTTTCCCCAAACCAGATGTACAAACTGGATACTTACAGCTGGCTTCTGTAGACACTGATCAATAATTCCCTCCATTTGCCTTTTTACAAAATGCAGAGACTTCTGAGGATAGTATGGAAATAGCAAAGGGCTTTCTAAATTAAAAAAAGAAAGAAATGAGTTGAATGCTATTTATTTAAAGAAGTCTGGATGTTTAAATCATCTGTTTCATATTAATAGACATATTACAGGTAAATAAAAGAGGAAAAATATACTTCTGAACAGGAACAAGAAGAGTGTTGTTGTTTTTATTGAAAAGTTCTATTTCTCCCACATTTACTCCTGTAAAGGCACATGTACAGCATGAGCATCAAACTCTGACAACTATATCCTGCCCTCACTCCCAATATTTTAGACCATACATTTAATGAAATTAGCACCAAAGTGACAATCCTGCTGTCTGGAAGCTTTCTTCCCTAGTTATTTCTGTTGCCATTTTCCCTCTTCAACAACCAGAGGCCAAATGTTCCAGATACAGGTAGGAAACAAGAGCAAAACTCTCTAGCTGGTGCCTTCCAGATGTGTGTAACTACAATTCCCTCCATCTCAATCATTACAACTACTGTAGCCCGATGTATCTGGAGTGCACCAAGCCAGGGATGGTAGCTATTCAGGGTAACCTTTGGAAAATTCAAGATATTTTTCATTGCCATGACTGAATAACAGTGTGTCATGCCAACTGCAAAATAAAAGAGACACAAAATGCAGGAATTTATCCTCCATCTTTACTCTACATAACAAGGTTTTTTAAACATGTATAAAACATTTCTTAAAATTACCCTGTCAATACATATACAGACCATCAAATCTATCCCTATGCTGTAGGATGGATTTGTGTAATTGTGACAAGAGTGCTTTATAACAGTCTCATGGTTTCATAAACTGTTAATAATGTACTTCTGAGATGGCAATGAGGTAAGATAGGGTTACAATGTTGTAAGAAAGGGCTATAGTAATCCTGAAGCAAAGGACAATGTTATTGCACTGATCAAATGCACACCTCACCCCTACAATCCCCTATCCTTTTAGATGCCTTAAAAATCATTTGGAGGAGAAAAGCTTTCTAAGTTACAATGTCAGCCAATCACTGTTGGCTTTGGAAAAGAATTAGTGAATTTTTATGGGTGCAATATGGTTCAGCTAATCCCTGTTGTACAAACCTATCTTGAGCTAAGACAAATAAAGAGTTCTCCCAATTAAGAGCTGGTCAAGAACACGTATGTGTGTCTAAATAGCCCTCAATATTCTTCTACAGCTGGCTGAAGTAACAAATAAAAAATTAACTCAAACAAAACATGGTTTTGTATATTTGTAACCTAGGCCATGCTATTTCATAAAATAGATCAAGGATGCAAAACATTTATCAATGATCATCTTACTTATTTCCCTTAGCCTATATTCCCTAAATGAGACATACCATGTTAGCACCCATTCCAGCTGGCCAGGAATATTTTTTAATTTCCTCTTTTGCCACTATTACTGTAAATTTAAGAAGGTCCCAAACCAGTACAGAATCTTCACAATTCTTAAAGTAAACACAACATAATTGCTTTCAACAATATAATTATTTTGTAGCTAGCAGCCAATACGATATTATCACTTTCTCCCCAGCACTCCAAAGTCAAGAACTTAATATATTGAAAGCAATAAATAAACAACAGAACTTCAATGTCAGTGTGTGCACGTCGCTGCGCTGCCATTAGGGACAGCCCCCATTGTCTCCAGTGGCGGTGCATGCATGCGGCTGCACCACCATTAAAGACAATAGGACCACTTTTCCTTAATGGTGGCTCGACTCTGTGCATGTGCCGCCATTAGATACAATGGGGGCTGTCCCTAATGGTGGCTTGGCCATGTGCCTGTGCCACCATTGGGGACAATGCAGGCTTGCCATCCATGGATGGCTGAATCCAGATGGCAAGTCCGTGGATACTGAGGGCCAACTATAGTTCTCATGAGAATTACTCCCACATCTATGACTATATCAGAACAATTATCCCATTTAAACAAGTGGAACCTTGTACCACAAAGTATTCCTATTTAGTATGCCAGTCTTGTTTCAATGTCTTGTTTCAAGATACTCCTTTACTCCTCTCTGAATTCTGGTTCTCTCTTTCCTCCCTCCCATGACAGAGATGCAGCATTCTCTGCCCAATTAACATACTCAACTTCATTGGGTTGACTAATCTCTGGCATATAATTTTCTAAAGATTTCTATATTAATACAAATCACTTTCAATCTGCCAGCATGTCTCATCTTTTGGGCAGATGATGCTGGCTACATAAGGACTCATGCTCTTAGAAAACGTCCTTATTAAAATACAGGGTATCAGATGCAGAACACATGAACTCAAGGCATTCTAGTTCTGAACTTCATTTGTCTGTTTCAGACCTTAATACAGACATTAAGATGTATTCAAACAATTCCCTTCCCCACAAAAACTAATTTCCACATTTTTCAATTCAAAATGAAAAGCCATACACTGTCCTACCCCATGGCTACAGGGTCATCTGCTAACATGGTCCACCTATAAGCCACATGCAAGTATTCTTTAAGATTGACAACTTTCATATCTTTAGATCACCAGCGTAAGGAAGATGCTGTACCTTTAAGATGATTGCTATTTTGAACGAAGTTGAACCATTGGTTTCCCTCTGTGTTAGGTGGAGATACAAGGTCATCATCTTCATCTTTCAAGTACTGGAAGAGAATTGTATGAATAAATATCTAGACAAGACAGACAAGTTTTTGAAAATACAATGCTGGGAAAAGAGTTTAGATGATTTTCGATATTTCTCCCTTCTGAGTTTGAAACATCTAAGTTAATATACTAGAAGATTAATGAGTTTCCCCCTTAGCTCTTTGGAATGTGTTTTATTGCCCAGTCTTCAACAGGTTATCACAGTTTATTGAAAATGCCATGTTACCTAAGCAAAGTAAGAGAGTTTATCAGAGATAGTTATAAACCTTTGCTCCATGAAACTGGCAGCTAGAACTAGCATTGTGTGCTTGCAAGTTGTTCATTAAGTGAGGACAATTTATGTTTTAATTTTATGTACATGCTGCTCATCTTGCTAGTGGAAAAACAATTTCCTTTCTTAGCACAAACATTTTTTAAAAAATAAGTTTAGGAAACAGATTTAGAATCTATGATATATACAATCACACACAGGATGCCAATTTACTATCACAAAGCCTTGGACTACACAGACCATGAAAAGCTATAGCTTGCAATGAATGAAATAGGAGTGCTACAACATCTGATTGCCCTGTTGAGTAATCTGTACTCAGAAGAAGAGACTACCAACAGAACAAAATACGGAGAAACAGCATGGTTCCCAACTGGCAAAGGCAAGGGTGCATATTATCACACTGTTTATTCAACCTGTATTTAGAAAATATTGTACACAAAGCAGGCTTAAACAGAGGCAGGAAGAGTGAAGATAGGAAGAAGGAACATTAACAACTTGAGATATGCAGATGACACAGTACTACTATCAGAAACAAAGACCTGGAACAATTACCGAAGAAGGTCAGGTAGGAAAGTGCCAAGGTTGGATTAATGCTGAATATTGAAAAAACAAAAATAATGACCTCAGAAGACCTATAAGAATTCACTCTAGACAATGAGACAATTGAAATAGTTGCCATATCTTGATTCACATATTGATCAGAACAGTCAAGAAATCAGAAGAAGGCTAGGACTTGGAAGTACAGTTATGGAAGAAATGGACATGATTATAAAGTGTAAAGACATAACTCTGAATACTACAGTGAGGATAGTCTAAGCCATTATATTTCCCATCACCTTTCCAGTGCGAGAGCTGGACAGTGAAAAAAGCCAACAGAAGGAGCTAAAAAGCAGCTAAAAGGGCCAATGCAATTCTAGGTTGCATCAATAGAGGTATAGTGTCCAGATCAAGGGAAGTAATAGTGCCTCTCTATTCTGCTTTGCTCAGGCCTCACCTGGAATACTGCTTCCATTTCTGGGCACCAAAATTCAAAAAGGATGTTGACAAGTTGGAATGTGTCCAGAGGAGGGCAACCAAAATGGTGAAAGGTCTGGAAACCACACCCTTTGAGGAGCGACTTAGGGAACTGGGCATGTTTAGCCTCAAGAAGAGACGGTTAAGAGGTGGTATGATACCTCTGTTTAAATATTTGAAGGGATGTCATATTGAGGATGGAGCAAGCTTGTTTTCTGCTGCTCCAGAGACTAGGATATGGAGCAATGGATGCAAACTGCAGGAAAAGAGATTCTACCTAAACATTAGGAATAACATCCTGACAGTAAGAGCTGTTCAACAGCGGAACACACTCCCTTGGAGTGTGGTGAAGTCTCCTTCTTTGGAGGTTTTTAAACAAAGGCTGGATTGCCATCTGTCAGAAATGTCTTGATTGTGTTTCTGCATGATAAGGTATTGGACCAGATGGCCCTTGAGGTCTCTTCCAACTCTATGATTCTATGAATTCATTTGAGATGTGGTGCTTGAGAAGAGTACTGAGGATACCATGAGCAGCCAAGAAGACAAACAAATAGATCCTTGAACAGATCAAGCCTGAACTATCCCTGTAAGCCAGAATGATTAAATTGGACTGTCATACTTTGGTCACATCGTGAGGCAAAATTAATCATTAGAAGATGCAAAGATGGAAGGCAGTAGAAAACAAAGAAGACCACATGCCAAATGGGAAGACACAGGCCTAGGCCTGCAGGACCTGAGCAGAAAGGTTGATGACAGAGGGTTTTGGAGATGTCTAATTTGCAGGGTTGCCATGAGCTGAAGTCAACTCAAAGGCAGTTAACAACAACATAGGTCCATATAAATTCACCTAACACTCCAAAATGTAGACTGTATGTGTGTAGAATGCAGGTTTACCCCTAGTGTATCGAAGGCTTGCCAACAACCTTTTTTGTAGCAGGATATTTACCAACATTTTTAATGCAAGGAAGAGCCTGATACGTTACCTGACCAACTCTTTCTACATTAAAGTATTTCCCTTTACGATTATAGAGTTCAGGTGCCTATAAAATAAACAGTCAACACATCATAATTATTACTGTTTATACTCATTTATAAGTCTAGAAATTTTAGTCAAAAAATGACCCCCCAAAAATGAGTGGACTTATCCATGGGTTAATGCAGGGGTAGGCAACCTTTCCCCTTTAAGGGCCGAGGGACTTCAGCTCCCAGAAGCCTCAGCCATGTTGGCCAATAGTCCCATGTTGGCCAATAGCTCCTGGGATTCTGGGAGCTGAAGTCCCTTAAAAAGGAAAGGTTGCCTACCCCTGGATTAATGTAAGTACTGCACTTTAACTCTTATTTACAAAGGAACCTAGTGAAAGGCAAGAGTGTAATCTGACCTGATAGTACTGACCCCCCCCCCGGCATTCTCATCCATCTAGCCCAGGGGTAGGCAACCTAAGGCCCGGGGGCCGTGCGCCCCCCCCCCGAGGCCTTTGGACTGGCCCCAGGCTGGTCCTGCCACCGCCGCCCACCATGATGATATTGATTATTGTTTTTATTACTTGTTCTTGGGGTTTTCTTGGCAAAATCTCCATAGGGGTTTTGCCATGGCTTTTCTGGGGCTGAGAGAGTGTGCATGCATATTTATTTTATTTTATTTTATTATTTATTTATTTATTTTTGTGCTTTGGCCCCCCCAATTGTCTGAGGGACAGCAACTCGGCCCCCGGCTCAAAAAGGTTGCCTACCCCTGATCTAGCCTTTAGTGTGAACACAAACAGTTATGCCTCCTGGAATTTTATGTTATTTGGCATAGTTTTCTTTGCTTCATCCTTTGCATCCTTTATTACACGCCACTAAATTTTAATCTCGACTTATCCACGAGTCAAATTTTGGCCCCAAAACCTGCCTTCGACTTATACATGAGGTTGACTTATAGTCAAGTATATACGGTAGTTAACACCATAATTAGCTTAGCTGTGCAGTGGGATTAATAAAATGGCTACATCTAATTCATGGGCCCCAGTCCTGTACTCAATATATGCAATTTGTCACATGCAGTATTTATTTATTTATTGGATTTATTTCCCATATTTCTTCCAAAATGGGATTCAAGCTTCAGTAGGGAAGAGTGTTTAAAAATGTATCTAGCTCAAAAGGGTCCCAACTAGTATTGCGAATGCACAATTTGAAATATATGCTTCAAATTGGAAGGTGATGCTTTCTCCTTCATTGGAGGTTTTCAAACAGATTATATGGCTGATTACAAGGGACACGTTAGTTGTGGATTTGTGCATTGGCAGTGGGTTGGGACTGGATAACCTCTGGTGTACATTTCAATTCTGCTGTTCTTCCTTGCTGGCCCATGGCATGGGGTGTCTGCTTGCTTTTCTTTAAACAAACTCTTCAAATCAGATGATACACCTACTGTCTCATGGGAAACAATTAAAAACAAACTCAACAATTTACCTCATTGAAGTGTTCAGTAAGAAAATCAGCAACAAAAGTGATATCTTTCTGCGTCATCTTTAGGAAAAGAAAAGACCAAAATATCCATAATGATATATTTTAAAAATATATACTAAATGTGATATGCTTAAACAGCAACTGTCACTATTAAGCACATTAAACAAGAGTTATCTATGTGGCTTTGAAGAACCCATGTCTGGAAAGATCCATTGTTTTGAAGGCTAAAAGGGTGTCATTGCTATTTTCAAGGTCTGGCAAGCTACCTTTTTAAGACAGGTTGCATGTAGTTCTATACAATTTCAAATTAAAAAACACCACCCCTTTTTCACATTAAAAAAAATCACCCATTTTTCAAACCACAAGTGGACTTCCTGCATACACACCCATTGACATTTTGGACAATCTGTGCAGCACCTGAACATAAAATTGACCCCTGGACCCACTGCAGTTACTATCTGTGTTTTAAAGTAAGCCAAGGCAATGTACAACAAAACAAAGAACACAAAAAAGTAGAAAAAAGAGCAAAACAACAACAACAACAACAACAACAACAACAAGAATTAACAGTTACAGTCAAATATGCTACAGGCCAAGTCTCCCTTATCAGGAATTCCAAAATCCAAAATATTTCAAAATCCAAAATTTACATATGGGTAGCTGAGATAACGACACTTTGTTTTCTAATGCTTCAATGTACATAAGCTTTGTTTCACACGAAACTTATTTTTAAAATGTTGCATATAAAGTTACTTTCAGGCTATGTGTATAAGATTATGTATATGCAAATATTCCAAAATCTGAAAAACTTCCAAATCCAAAACACTTCTGGTCCCAACAATTTTAGATGAAGGAGACTCAACCTGAATATACCGTACATAATGGACTCAGAAGAAGCCCAGTTTAGTTAGAGACCAAGGTTAACAGATATCTTTAGAGCCTACATGAAAACCTGACCTGGCAGACATGAACTGAAACACAATTCTACAAGTAGCAAAGACACTTCAAGTTGAGTATCCCGCATTTGGAAATCCAAAATGCTCCAAAATCCAAGTGTCCACATGGGGACTGATGGTTTGCTTTGCTTTCTGATGTTTCAATATACACAAACTTAGTATCATGCACAAAGTTATTCAAAATATTGTGTATGAAATTACCTTCAGGCTATGAGTATAAGGATGTATATGAAACACAAATAAATTTTGTGTTTAGACTTGGGTTCCATCCCCAAGAGAGCTCAATTTCAGATAAGAAATATTCAACTTGTATTAAGGCCATAAACAGATGGGCAAAAAAAGCCCATATGGGGATGTGGCAATCACATGACATATGCTCCCAAGCTACCTGGAAGCCACTGCCAAGTCGTCCCAACCTGGAAAAGCCGCCCTGAAAAGGAGTGACGAAAAAACATTCCTTTTCAGAAGCTGCTTTGAAACAGTGGTGATGGGCCAGATTGGGGCTGCAGAAGCACGTTTACTGTGGCTCCAGGGCAAGTAGCTCCAGGGAGGCCCTGATCCACCCTTTTGGGGTGGTCTGTTTCATCCCTATGAAAAAGTGAATTATTGTCCTTTAAGTGTACCATCCTCACAAGAAGCCTGCACAATTAGCTGGTCTCATGTCAAATATGTACAATGGCTCAACAAATTCCATTCTTTTATTGACTGCTTAAAATTTCAACAGCATGAACAGGGCAAATGGAGGAAAGAAAATATCAAACATCTAGAAAGTCACACAGTTCTTAGATATTAGGTCTGCGTTTGAGTTGGTGGGTCACAAGTTATACAGACCTGCTACAAGACATGCATGATTGACCACATCAGTATTACCTTGTTCAGCTCTGGAGGGACATGATCCTCTGACATCCTTAGCATGGCTGGAAAATAAAAATGTGACCAAGACAATGTGAAAAGATTATTTTACATTTCCTTCCTACAATTTCACCCTCACATAAAGAATAAGAAGCTGTGAGTCAGAAAGTAGGAAGCTCATTTTTTCCAAAGCTATAGCTAGAATAAGAGACCATGCAAATAAAATGCTTACATGCTAGTCATAGCTCTGCAACCAACCAGTCTCTACATGCTGAAAACAATTCTTTGTTTCTGGAGCTTACATTCTCCTAAGTCACAAAATGAGGACTAAATATTTATAATATACTAAAATATATTGTTGTCAGTGGAATGCCATATTTGGCAAGATTTTGTAATGTGTCAGAAATTAAAACTATTTGCAAGTCTGTAAACATACTGGTAGGGACTTCAAAACAACAATACAGTGAGCCCTTGGTACCTACTGAGATTTGGTTCTAGAACCCCCTGTGGATACTAAAATCCATGGATGCTCAAGTCCCATTATATACAATGGCACAGTAAAATGATGTCCCTTATATAAAATAGCAAACTCAAGGTTTGCTTTGGAGGGTAGGTAGAGTATTTTCAAGCTGTGGATAGCTGAATCTGTGGATATGGTGAGCTGACGGTATAAAGCATTTCATTCCTATCTTAGGCACCAAATAACAAAACTTTATGCAGAAAAAAATGTCTAAAGAACCAAAACCAACAGTTCTCCAGATGAGAGAATAAGAGTATGGAACTTGCCTGAGGCCATCTAGTGAGTTCATGCCAGTGACAAGCTTTAAATATACTTGGTCACAACTTCATATTTAACCCTTACTCATTAGTATCTAAGTCAATTGCATCTCACCAGGATGCAGACATAAGTTTTCCCTCACAAAGTCAACTGAAGTGTTTTTCTGTCTCTAAATTTCAAAGACTGCTTGCAAAAACTATGTTATCATGCATATCACTGTGATTTATTTTTACAGATCTAATAACCTTAATTTTTTTAAACTCATTTCCTGCTCTTCTGTACTCATTACAGTTAAGGAAGGAGACAGACTCTTGCCTTTCCTCTAATTCTACTCCGTCAATCACAAGATTCATTTGAAAATGGAAAAGCACTTTATTCTGCCCTATGTTTCTCCTTTCAGCAATTTGGTGGTAGTGGGAGGAAGTTAGAAGTAAAAATTCTAAATCTGTTGCTTCACCCCCACAGCACTAAGGGCCTTTGCAGACTTCCAGAAATAGTGCAAGTTGAGTCCACTTTAAAGGCCCTGACTCAGTGCTAGGGAATCATGGGAACTGTAGTTTATTGTGGCACCAGAGCGCTCTGACAGAGAAGGCTCAATGTCTCAGAAAAAAATACAATTCCCATGATACCCTAGCACTGAGCCAGGACAGTTACTCAATTTGCATTATTTCTGGCAGTCTGCAAAGGCCTTAAGTTGCCTTCATGCAGGAAAGGAATGACATTTTTCCATTCATGGTAGCGTGGGTGGTCCACTCAGCAGAAAAGGCAAGTGGTAACATAAGAACAGTGTCTTCAAGCGTGGAGAGAAAGGCAGCAATTTACCAATATGAATAAACAGAAAGATGTTCCTGGTGGTAGCAGCCATTAAGGATTAAGTGCTGCTCCATCATCAACACAGTTCCCCACTATGGTATTTGTTTTTAGTTCTGCTTGAATGAGACAAAATGCTGGGAAACCGGCATATATAATTAGCACCACTTTACTTACCCACATAAAGCCACCGGAAAAAAGCTTTGAAATTTTTCATACTGCTATCTATCACTCTGTAGAGAAAGAATAAGGAATGACATTATATTATTATTTTTTATTGTTTTAAACAGTATAACAGTAGTAATAAAAAACATAATTACAACATCTTCTTTATTTTACTCAAAACCCTCCCCCAAATGAGTAATACTGTTAGGTTACATAATTCCTTAATAACAGAAAGCTGCAAAAATAGCATCTATTTAGAGATAAGCTTTGTATTTTCCAAATAATCTGTCTAAATGATGTGAAATTTTAAATAAAAATTACCCACTTCTTCTTATCCTTTTTGTGTTTACTCAAATTTCTAAGCTTAATGTTGATTCCTTAAGAAATCAACCTGTGTCTAATTTGCATTCTTATCTTATTTTTCTTGATTTGCATAGCTCCAGGTATTTTCACAATATGTTAAAAAAAAGTCTGTCAACTTTATCCTTGCATCTCAGATGAGTGTCCATCAATTGCTCTAGACCAGTGATGATGGCAAACCCTTTAGGCACTGAGTGCCCAAACTAAATGGCCTACCTGCACCGGGTGTTACCCTGTGCCTGAGGCGGGACTTCTGGGGGGAACGGGACTTCCAGGGCAGGACTTCTGGGGCAGGATTCTTCCCCCATGCACTTTCCCGGGTCTTCAGCTACCTCTTCAGAGGCAACTGAAGGCCTGGGAAGAGAAGGAACAAGCTTGCATACCTTTTCCTCCTCTTTTCTGCTCTGCGTGCCAGGGAAAATGGCTTCACATGCCATCTCTGGCATGTGTGCCATAGGTTTGCCAACACAGCTCTAGACAGCTTGTCCATTTCACAGGCTCCAATTGTCTATTGAAAGTGTTTTCTTCAATTTCTATGTATGTGCAAGAAGAATTCTTGCCATGGAGATAATGTCCAGTAGTATTCTCCAAAATTTGGATCTTGCTTTTGTCTGTATGTTTTGAATCATGTTAAATAGGTACAATTCTAGAGTAAAATCATAAGAGATGTTCAGTATCATAACAGATGTTCACTATATTACATGTTTTATTATGCAACAATTTCCAAAATGTTTCTACCACTGGGCAGGTGCACCACATGTGAAACCAAGAACCAACATTCTTCTGACATTTCCAGCATTTGGAACCATGATTATTTATCCGTGTCAGTCTAGCAGGAGTTAAATGCCATCTAGTTTCCATCTTAAAATAACTTCCCCTTATATTTTGGCTTTTTGGTAAATTTATGTGTACACTTGTCCCTCCCCCGTTTGCGGAATTCGAGTCTGTGGTTTTAGCGGGAGCACTTGAAAACAGCCCCACCCATGCACCATTATTTTCAATGGGGATCAAATATTTGTGAGCTGCCACTTTCATGGGTGGTGGTGTCCAGAATGGATCCCCTATGAATTGGAAAGGCAACTGTATATTGTCTAGCCAGTTCTACAGTATGGATGTAGCCTGAATCTGCACTGCAGAAATAATGCAGTTTGACACTGCTTTAACTGCCATGGCTCCATCCTGTGGACTCCTAGGATCTGCAGTTTGCTTTGTGGTACCAGAGCTCTCTGACAGAAAAGGCTAAATATCTCACAAAACTGCAAATCCCAGAATTCCATAGCCTTGAGCCAGGACAGTTAAAGCGGTGTCAAACTACTTTAATAAATTTCTGCAATGCAGATGCAGCCAAAGTTGATGTGTTGCTTGGGCATGGCTTCTTTAACAAATAATTCTGCACAATGAGAAAGAGTGTGTGTATCCTTGAAGATTTATCTAAAGAAGAACCAAGTTCCTTAACTTGGAGGTTATATGTGTCTGTTGTGTGCCTTCAAATTGTTCCTGACTTATGGTGATCATGGGGTTTTCCTAGCAAGATTCACTCAGAGGAGGTTTGCCATTGTCTTCCCCTGAGGCTGAGAGTGTGTGTCTTGTCTAAGTTCACCCAGTGGGTTTCATGGCAGAGTGAGGAATCAAACCCAGGTCTTCAGAGTGGTAGTCCAACATTCAGACCACTACACCATGCTGGCTCCTATTCCCATGTACTACCTATGAAACAATTGCATACTTTTTTGTTCTTCTTGTGTGCCTTCAAATCTTTTCCGAGTTATGGTGACCTTAAAGCAACATTATCATTCGATTTTCTTGGCATGTTTCTTCAAATGGGGGTTGCCATTACCATTCTCTGAGGCTGAGAGTGTGTGACATGCCCAGGGTCACTTATTTGGCTGCACATTGTACATACCCCAAAATGCCTCACCTAGTATATTAGCAGTCCCTCCCCCCAACACTTTCTCATTTCCCCCCAACCATCTCATAGCTGGGAGATGGAAATAATTTTTAAGGCAGCATTTAAATCTGGACTATTTTTAAAAAAGTAAGGTCCAAAACACATTGAGAAATAAATGCTAGGGAACATGGGAGCTGTAGTTTGTTGTGTTTATAAGTGACAGTTTTCCTGTTAAGTACCTGCATGTCATAAGCATTTGAATTAAAAATTCCATATTAAAATCAAATCAGGTTTTTTTTTTAATTTTTATTTGGTATGCGTTGGAAGAAGAACAATATTATACAGCCAGTATTCTATGGCTATATTTTAACTGGTAAAGTTGGGGGTCGTCTTATATGCCCAGTTGTCTTATATGCTGGAAAATACGGTATATCTATGACAATTCTAGTGTTATGCTTCATATGCCTTTGTGGAAGAAAACCTGTTTGATATTCGTGGATATTTTTCTTTAGTATTTCCTTTAATCTATAAGTCAGTATAGATGTATAAATTTTGTAATCTCTATTCATAAGAGCTATAGGTGTATAATTTCCTGGGTTTTTTTGGTCTTTCCCTTCTTTTGGAATTAGGATTAGATCAGATGACTTCCATGATTCTGAAATTCTGTCTTTATATATAGCATTAAACATTTCTTTCATTGGATTTAGGAGTATATCTCCTAACTTTTTAAAATATTTGGCAGCATAGCCATCCAAACCGGGAGATTTCCCTAATTTAAGGTTCTTAATGGTCATTTGAATTTCTGTGGCAGTTATGTTTTGGTTTAACTGAGATCTGTCACATATTATATAATGTATTATATTATTATTTCAAACATGGTCCCAGCAACATTCTAAAAGGCTACCTTTCTCATTACAATCTTCATCCACAGAAATACTCAAAGAAGGGAAAGATTTCTATGCACTTTGATTTGAATTTCACATATGGCCATGGCAAAAGGCTTCCGCAGAACCTATGAATGCTTGATTTGGAGCATTTTCGATCAAAAAGGTTGGAAGATGCGAGCAATCCCAAAGGATGCATCCGAGTTGAATGTTCACATTATTAGCATCTGCTTTAACCCATGCTGCTTCCACAACATGTACAGCGACACAGTACTTCAGAGTATTCAAAGTATTTTTCATATATTATTAATTATTACAGTAATTTTGTAATGTTGATCAGTGGCCACTTAACAAGGCAAGCTGGCTCCTCATGAAACTAATGAAACTAAGCTGCATGCAGCTGGATACTAAAACAATGGAATGGCAAATTTATTTTGGGCAACATCCATATATATTTCAACCACTGATTTAGTAGACAATGTTAAAAAAGAAAAAGAAAAGAAATCCTTTGTGTATAGTAATCTAGATTAATACATACTGAAGTAGCTCATTTCCTTTCAGGATGAAGGAACCCACTGCAGTTATTGCTTCTGTAAAGAAAGAGTTAACAGTTACCTAAAGTCACCTGAATTTGCTATCAATATATGCCAGGTAGAAAGTTAATCATGTACCTTCTATTCCTGATGCATCCAGTCCCAGACACTCATACTTTTGTTTCCATGATGCCATTCCTTTTAATTCACTTAAATGGTACAGTAAGGCTTCAGACCCACTATCAAAGCAAAACAGCAAAATTGCTGAATAAAAGACTTGATATCGCACTCAATAAGACACTCTTTTTTTAAAAAAGAATCCTTTCCCCCTTGGAATTTGCCTAGTAGACTACTAGAACAGACAAAGTGGGATAACGTACAGCTTATGTGTGATGCCTGGTTTTATATCACTTTTAATGCTGCTTTACATCTTCATAGAGCAACTTTTTTGCTTGTTATAAATTTTACATAATTTCTGCAAGGTTAGCCAGTTCTGTTAAGCCAGACCTAAGAGATGCTTGTATACATGGGGAATCTTAACTGTTTTTCCCACAAGGAAAAACAAGGATTCCTTGTGATATTTCTCCTTCATGTTTTATAGTCTTATTGTTAAATATTAACATTCCAGGTTCTCTATCTTAACATTAGAAATATCCTTCTTAATCAACAAAGAATGCATCTTTACTATCATCATCCATATCCTGAGACCTTCTAGATGTGCAGGCCAATGGCTAGGCTGCCTGGGGGCAGTAGGAGTTGTAATTCAGCACATCTAGAAGGTGTCATGTTGGTAAGGGATGCCTTATCTATAAAGCTACCTCCAAACATGTAGTCAGATTTTTACCTTTGCAAGTGACTTATGACAAGCTTCTGAATACTGGAGTATGAGGATTCCATGGACTGGCCAAGTTTTTTTAAGCCCTGTTGGAAGAGACTTTGCATTTATCAATGCAGCTTAACCAAATGACATTTTTAAACATGCAACATAAATATTAGCATACCTTTACTGTTAGCTGATTCATCAAAAGTGCTTGAAGCTCAAGGCTGTGTACCAAAATAAAGTAAGTAAGTAAGTAAATAAATAAATAAATAAAATACAAGCAGTTACATTTTACTTTTTTGTCTTGAATAATGCACAATTCTGAAAAAAATGTAGAATTCTAATACCTACCTAGCTTTGCCCCACAACAGTAACTGCATGAATTCATCTTGTACAGAAGTGGTTGTATTCTTCTCCTGCAAACACAAGATTGAAGTATGAACACACTTGAGGAGTTGTATCTAAATACATTATACCCGCACATTCAATCACACTATAGAGCAGAGGTTCCCATCCTGGGGTGCCCATACCCCCAGGAGGTAACAGACGGAATTTCAGGGTGTGCAGCAAAGATACATGTGAATTTAGATTCAGTTCTCTTTTGTCAGCCAAGACAAAATCTAGGAATCACTTGAATCCACAGGCAGACCTGCAACTTATAGTCAGCAAAAAAAGTTCCATGTTTTGACAAAATAATGAATGAGAAGCAGTAGTAAAGAAGTAATTGTATTTTATGTTCACAGTTGGGATTGATTTTACTGTTTACAATTTTTTTCTGAATAATTAGAATCTAATTCCTCAATTTAGATTTGCATTTTATTCATTGAGTTAAAAGCTTATTTTTAAGTTCAATTTGTTCAACCACTGTATTGTATGCAGTTCAATACAAATAAAATTAGACTTGTTCATCTTCTAATAAGATATTACGGTACTTTTGTAGGGTGTGATGATCCCTGGGCCTTAGCCAACCATAGCTTCCTTGTTTTTGGCTATTAGCCCCAAGTAGATCATTGACTTCCCAGTCTCCTGGGTTTCTGTTCCTACTCCCTGCTGAGTTGAATGATACCCTTGAGAGTATCTATACTAGCTTCCATTACCTGATGAATTTCCTGATCTCCCTCCTAGTTTCCTACCCTTGCTAACTTAAGCAAGCAACAACCAAACAGTAACTGAGTCAAGGCATGTGTGAAAGGAGTACAGTGAGAAGCAAGGTATTTTTAAAGAAAACTTTATTCTAACAAAGGAGGGATGTAGACGGACGGCCATGGGCCGCTCTGGGAAGCAGTGGATAGGGGCCGAGGCTGCTCCATGCCTCGGCCTCGATCCTCCTTTCGTTGCCTGGGAAAGGAGCACTAAAACAGCACTCCTTCCACAAGCCGCGAAAGGGGTGTCCGAAGAGCCACCATGCAGCTCTTCTGCGCCTCTTCCAGCTCAGTGTGTCCGGACGCTGAGCCGGAAGGACGTCATCAGAGCGCCCGTCGTGTGGAAAGGTGGGCGCTCCGATGATGTCCTCAGGAAGGGGATGGGGCGCCCAGCGTCCGGCTGCCCCTCCCCTTCCTTGGCTTGACGGCACAAAGTGCTGTCTGCAAAGCCCCTAAGATTCCATAGCAACTAGGTATCACAGATTGTGTAGGGCCTCCTTGCCTTACAGGTAAAGGAAATAAGTTACAGAGAATATAGACAGTACAGCAAATACAACCATTTCATCCAAGCTAGTAAAGTAACCAAAAGGCCTAATCTCTCCATCTAGCAATATATGGTCCTGATAGCTGGGAATTTGCCTCCATAGCCTCAGCTCTGACCAGCATCCTCTAAGGCCCAGCCCTGGGTCCATAGAAGGTCCCAACACCTGGCAGACAAACAAAAGAGACTCCAGCCACATGACCCCCAGAGGCTTTTTAAAGCCTCTGTTAGGAGGATGTTCAAAGTTCCCGGTGGTGCTCACTGATTGGCCAGGCGACATCTGAATCATCTGTGATGAAACCTCATTAGAATGTGATGTAAGTCCTCTTTAGCATGAGGCCTTCCCTCCCAATCTTTAACCCTTTGTTGTCTCAAATGACTGGGGAGGCAGTCATTACAAGGGGGTACAGACATTAATTAAAACATTTCCTAGGTATGTAGGTAATAAAAAAGGTTGAGAACCACTGCTGTAGAGTGACTAAAAAATAAAATTCAGGTCATCATCCCTTTCATCTATCATGCACCAATTTTATTTTATAGTAATAGCAATACCAATTTTATTTTATAAGACAAATAGTCTTGCTTGTTCAAATGGATGTTGGTCTCAGTGGAAATGAAAGAGGCTCAAAGTGGCTTACGGTTTAAAAGCACAGTGCAATTAAAAATATATAAAGGTAACCATTAAAATAAGATTAAACTATTACAATATTAAAAAAGTTCATTTGTTTAAAAAAAAATAGAATACAATTTTAAAGAGATAAAAGCACTTAAAAACAGTACAACACCCTCAGGACATTCTTTTAAAACTTTGTTTTAAAAGCCTGTCTGAATAAAAAAAAAGTCTTAGCCTGTCAACCAAAGGACAAGAAGGAAGAGGCCACTCTGCCCTTCCTGGGAAGTGAGATCCAGTCTATGGGCAACCATCGAGAAGGCCCTCTCTCGTGTTCCCACCATGCTTGCAATGGTGATGGGACTAAGAGAAGGGCCTTTCCTGATGATCTCAGAGCCTGGGCCAGCTCATACAGGGAGATACGGTCTGCCAAACAGCCTTGGCCTGAGCCATATAGGGCTTTATAGATCATAATCAACACTTTGAATTGTGCCTGGAAACAAACTGGCAGCCAGTGTAGCTGTTTCAACAGATGCATTGTTTGGTCTCCATAATCTGCCTCAGTTAACAGTATGAAGTTTCTGAACACTCTTCAAAGGCAGTCCCAAGTAGAGCACTCTACAGCAGTCCAAATGAGATGTAACCAAGTTGTGTACCACCTAGGCTAGATTTGGCATCTCAAAGAACAAGTGTAGTTGGTGCACAAGTTTAAGAAGTGCAAAAGCACTCCTGGTAACTGCAGAGACCTGGGCCTCCAGGTTAAAAGCTGAGACCAAGAGTATGCCCAAACTGTGAACCTGTGTCTTTAGGGGAAGTGTAACCCTATCTAACACAGCCTGTATCCCTATTCCCTGATCTGTCTTCCAACTATTAAAAGAGTTCCAACTTCTAACTGACCAGGAACACCTGTTTTGTGTGGATTAAGTTCCAATTTGTTTGCCCTCATCCAGTCCATTACTGATGACAGACACATGAAAAACAAATTAGATTTACAGGGAAATAACCTGTCAATTCTGCAGTAGCCCTGTATAGATTCGTCACTTTTTGGGCCTCCAGTTCCCCAAAATCCACAGGATAATAGATTTGTGGAGCTGCCTTCTACAGAATCAGCTCTCTGTCCCATCTAAATTAATGCTGCTAAGTTCTGCCTGCCTAAGATTCTGTATAACAGAGGTACCAAATGTGTGGTCCTCCAAGTTTTGTTGGGCTGGAGCTTCCAACAGCCCTAGCCAGCACAGGTGTGTAACAATGAAAGCTGTAGTCCAACAACATCTGAAAGGTCACATATTCATTCCCTACTCGTGCAGTAAAGTCTCTTTCAGAGACATCCTTCAACTGCATTACCCATGTTTCTATCAATCAAAATACTGCACACACAGAAAGCTCTACTTAAAGGCATTCCTTTTTTCCTGTTAAAGAAAGGCAGAAGGGTAAAATAAGAGAAGAAGCTTATGTTTATTGTGCCACTCTCTTTTTTTCCTTCTTCAGATGTTCCTAAAATTCTAACATCTAAAAATACTACTTGATTTTTGCAGACACTGTGTGTATGCTAGTCACCTGTGTAACTGGGACTGGCTATTTTTGAACAGAGCATCAACAACTGTGCCAATAACCTGGCTCTCATTCCTAATATGGGTAAGAAACACTGTGTGTGGCTTTTGCAACAGCTACATTTGAAATGAAAAAGTTTTGACAATACCTGTACAAATTTGGTTAGCCGTGAATCCATTTGCATCAATATTTCTTCCCAAGCTTCACACATACATGTCAGCGAAAGCTTTATGTACTATTTACAAATAGAAAAAACACACCAAAAGTTAATTTTCTCATAACATCGGAAATTAAAACTATTTTAGAGAAAGATCTTAATAATTAAAATCAAACAGTATCTAATACACAGTTTTCACACACAGTTGCAATACCACCACCATCAAACAAGGTGAAAAGATTATAGATTGAAATTTTGAATGACATAAAACCAGGATCACCATGTTTTAAAAGCTGCCTCTTATTCCAAATTATATCAAGGGAAAAAAAATCACATTGACAGCTTGAACCTCATTTCATGGAAGGAAGTCTCATAATTTCAATTACATTTTCTTCAATGTAAGCAGCTGGCTCTTTTTTCTGCAAAAGGGTTTGATCTAGAGCACAAGCTGTACCTGGGTCAATATGAAGAAAAGGCCATACCTGCAGAAGAGTTGAAATGTGTGTAAATTTTCGAGCCATTCGAGTCACTTCTGGTAAATAGGTGGATAGCAGACTTGTGTCCAACTATATCAGAGAACAGAGTTGCAATCAATGGATATAACCTGTTCAGCATAGATATCTAGACTAATAAAGAAGAACAAGTAAATATAACTACAGTGCTGTTCAGTAGCCATGTGCACCAAATGTGTGAAGGGGCTACTCAGTGCCAACTGAGGCACTTGTCATGGCTGACTGATGTGCAAATAGAATCAGTAAATATGCATGTGCATATGGCTGACTTGCCCCAAAAGACAGGAAATCTGATTAATTAGGGTTACCACCCCAGAGAGGAAGTTCTGTGGATAACATGTTCCCCAAAAGTATGATCAACATGTTCCAACATTTATGGAGAGGAGATAGCCCACCATTTCCATCATACATGTGGCAGCTATCAGTAGTACACAATTAAATTGCAATTAAAATCATATTTCCTTGCTCCTTGGAATTATAAATATTTCACTCAGGTTTCACAAAACTGCATCTCTGCAAAATGCTTTTTGGGAAATCTGATAGACATCTGTTTCTTAGAAAAATTGTAACATTTAATCCTTTACAATTATATATATATATATATATATATATATATATATATATATATATATATAAACATATCAGTGAACAGTCAAGCACATTATTCTCAACGGGTCAACAAACAGCAACACATCTTTTCTAGAGAGAGATTGACGAGGTTGGAAGTGTTAAATTTTATGGGGAAATGCAACTTAGCTTGTAAAAACATTAGCTGTATGGAATTGATCAGTGAAAAATGTTCCTTTAACATAATACTAAACTTCAGGGATATCAAGAGAAATTGACAGTAAATTCAGAAGCACACTAACATAGCCTCATTTGCCACAGAATGCATTTTAAAAAGCGTTGTTGTGATGGCTGCTATTTAGAAAGGTTACACATGTGTGTATCATTTATATTAATGAATGCAGCTAACCAGAACATTTATGTAATCGGTATACTTCTGATTATCAGACACTTTCAAAATGTTTTTTTTTATCACAACTCCCAGAATCCCCAGTCAGGACAATGCTAACTAGGGTTGCAGACTGCCAGAAATAGTGCAAATTGAGTTCACTTTTAGGGTTAGGGTTAGGCTTAGGGAATCATGGGAACTGTAGTTTATTGTGGCACCAGAGCTCTCTGACAGAGAAGGCTCAATGTCTCAGAAAAAAAAAAAACAATTCCCATGATTCCCTAGCACTAACCCTAACCCTAAAAGTGGACTCAATTTGCACTATTTCTGGCAATCTGCAACCCCCCTTAGAGGTTGTTGTTTAAACACGCACACACACACAAACACAGAGCTTCTCCTGACTCTGGAGAAACCAGAGAAGAATTGTTATTTTGCTCTCTATTGACCTTCTCAGAAGCAGCTGGTCAGGTATTATCAAGCCAGAATTTTGTGTTCTTAACCAGTGCAGTGAACCTTAAGCTTGTTGTTCAGACAGACTGCAACACACTCACTGAAGGAATGAAGCAACTGCGACTATTTCCAAATAAAATAAAATAAAATAATTGCTGCTGAGTTTCCCTGAAGTTTTACTTACTTGGAAATAGGTTATTTCTGGCTCGCTCTCTGGAGAAACCTCTGCTTTTGTAATAACTGATAGTGATTTCAAGTCACTCGACAAGGACAGTGCAAGACATGAGCCAATCACCTGCAAAAATCCATGGTACACATTAGAAACCTATGTTTAGTCTTTGGGCATAAAATATTTTGCATATGATCATTCTATCCATTTCCTCCCTCCCTATTTCAAAAGTGAAACTGTATTCAAAACTTAGGACCTTATCACACCCTGGCCACGAAGCGAAAAGTAACC
>CM034708.1:95379026-95391517 GCA_020142125.1 Phrynosoma platyrhinos
TGTGTGTGAGAGGGTCTCTCTTTTCTTCCTTCAGCTATAATAAATAACATGGTGCCCATTCAACTGGGGCAGCTTTGCCTCATTTCCCAGGCTAGGGCAGCAGCCCTTGGTGAAATTATATTATTGAGAAGCAGCTTTAAAAGCACAAAACCCACACACTTCCACTCTTTCCCCCCTCACAACTTTTGTGGGCCTTCCTGTTAGTGTGCCCTCATTCTCCCCTGAGGTAAATAAACAAGGCCTGCTCCAAACCTGCTCTTTCCAGCACCTCCTTCTGCAGAGCAAGGAAAACCAGCTCCACTTCCTTCTCTGCCTTTTTGGAAAGAGCATTACTATCAAGGGCTTCCTGTGAGACATATTTATGTTGCACCATCTAGTGGCCCTTAGAAAGTTCACATCGGTCTCTCTCTGGCTGCATCCGCACTGCAAAAGTAATCCAGTTTGATGCCACGGCTCCATGCTATGGAGTTCTGGGATTTGTACTTTGCTGAGCTATTCAGCCTTCTCTGTCAGAAAAGGCGCTGCTGCAACCCAAATTACAAATCCCAGGGATCCATAGCATCCATGGAGCCGTGACAGTTAAAGCAGTGTCATACTGCTTTATTTCTGCAATGCAGATGCAGTCTGTGTTAGATGTCAGCGTCAATTACTTATTCTTCTTCTTCTTGTTGTTATGTGCCTTCAAGTTGTTTCTGATTTTTGGCAACCCTATCGCAGGATTTTCTTAGCAAGTTTCCTCAGAGGGGGTTTGCCATTGCCGTCCTCTGAGGCTGAGAGAGTGTGACTTGCTCAAGGCCACCCAGTGGGTTTACATGGCCAAGTTGGGATTCGAACCCTGGTTCCCCAGACTCAGAGTCCTGCATCCTTCCAAGGTCGCTAAAATGAGTACGCAGCTGTTGGGGGGCAATGAGCTTACAGTTGTAAACCGCTTAGACATCCCATATCACGATATGAAGTGGTATATAAATGAAGATGCTTTTCTTTGCTTTGCTTTAAAGCATGTTGTATCTAGCACACTGTAGAAGTAATGCAGCTCAGCACCATTTCCAGTGCTGTAACTCCATCCATCCTGAGCTTTTTGTGTGGTTTTACGAGGTCTTTAGTTTTTTCTGCCAAAGAGCGCTGGTCCCTCACAAAACTACAAATCCCAGGATGGTGTAGGAAGGAACCGTGGCAGTTGAAAGGGTGTCAAACTGCATTATTTCTAGTGTCCCAGGATTGCATAGCATGGAGCCGCGACACTTGAAGTGGTGCCAGGAATGGCTCAGGACTTCATGTCTGCCATGGCTGTGTCCCAAGCGGTGTCTGGCCCCGCTCATGCTGCTGAGTGATCTCTAGGCCTTGTCCTCTGTGCAGGGAAGGATCGCAGTGATCTGGGAAAGTGATCTACTCTCCCATTGGCAGGGACAGGTCACTCCTTGGTCAGGCTTAGACTTGCTGGGACTCAGCGCCATTAAGATGGCCCACTCCAGGAGGCTTGTGGATCCAGATGGCTTTTGGAGAAGCTTCCAGCTGCCTTTGCAAGGGATCCTGTCAAAGCCCTTGTTGATCTCTGGAATGGTGAACATGATCGCCCCCAAGCATCCCTTTTAATAGGACCTGAGCCCATGCTTTCCTGCCCCTGGTGCTCATCTGGGTTAGTCCTGGGATCGACGCAGGGACAGGTGGGTGTTCACACACACACACACACACACACACACCCTGCACCGACCCAGGACCCAAGGCTGCTCCGTATCTTCCCAGTGTGCAATCCACCTGTTTTGCCCTGTCTGTAATGGAAATGGGGTTTCCAGTTGCCCTGTCTGTAATGGAAATGGGGTGCCTGGCTACACCCTTGCAGCCAGGAACTGTTTGCACATCAGATGGGGCAACCTGGGTGCTTCTCAAATGGACCACACACCAGAAATGTAAGCATGCAGGAGCAGGCTTTCTGAACAGCCTAGTTTTGCTGCAGTTTCTTAGATATTCCACAGAGAAGCAGGGCATTTTACCCAAGGATAAAGGCTCTTTACTCAGGAGTCATACTGGATCCTCTGGGTCCATGTCTGCACAGGCAGGTGCAGGCCTGATCCCGCCATAGGTGTTTTAGCCTGCATAGTCTAAACTAGACAACATGAGGTCGGGAGGAAGCCAAGCCATTTGGCCTGTGCGGACAACCCCAGAGCGGAGCTAATCCAGGCTGACCAGATGTCCTCACCGCAAAGGCACTCTAAAATGTAGGACATTCAAGAAAAATATAAGACATTACAATAATAAAATAAAAGCTAAAAGCACTTATATTAATGTAAATTCATGCTTCTTAGTCATGCTCAAAATGAAGAACATTTTGGAATTCCTCCTGGACAGAAGGCTGAAATGTAGGACATGTCCTGGAAAAGGAGGGCATCTGGTCACCCTGAGCTAAACAAGGCCCCTAGTTTTCTAAGGAGTGAGCAACAACAAAACAGGCAATGGAGACTAGAGCAACAGTGCAGAATACTGAATGAATCCAACAGAAAACAGGCTAAAATCTATCTCAAGCCTATGGCTAGGCAACATGGGCAGCAAAATAGGTGTTTCTGGTTAACACAATTGTACCCGCACAAACATTAGAATCATACAAGCCATCGTATTCTCTATTACCATGTATGGATGTGAGAGCTGGACAGTTAAGAAAGGAGATAGGAAGAAAATCAATGCATTTGAGATAATGTGGTGCTGGAGAAGAGTGCTGAGGATCCCATGGACAGCCAAAAGGACAAACAAATGGGTCCTAGAGCAGATCAAGCTGGAAACCTCCCTGGAAGCCAACATGACCAACCTGAAACTGTTATACTTTGGATACATCATGAGAAGAGAGGACTCATTGGAAAAGACAATAATGCTGGGAAAGGCGGAGGGAAGTAGGAAGGAAGGCCACATGCCAGATGGATGGACTCCATTAAGGTCATGGGTATGGGTTTGCAGGATTTAAGCAGAGCAGTGGAGGACAGGGCGTCTTGGAGATGTCTCGTCCATGGAGTTGCCATGAGTCGAGATCGACTCAAGGACAGTTAACAATCAAATCTGCACAGAACTAACTGTTCAGCTGAGCCGCTTTAAATGGTTAGGGATCTATTACAATCTGGCCCAAAGGTGAAAGTAAGCCACTCAACAGCCCACCACCATTTCACAGATAAAATCACTCCGATTTTCCAGCTGACATAATCTTAATCCCTGCTTGTCCAATGTTGATGGATAAATGCAGACAGGATCCTTGGGGAGTGAGAGCCACCACATGTGCTGTTGCTGGATAATTAAAAAGGCTGAGTGAATAAGGACATTGATGGGATGCCTCTTTACTGCAAAGCAGGGTCCCAGTATACTCAAAGGAGGCTGTGGTAAGATCTCTTCTGGAACAAACAAACAAACTTCCCTGGATCCTACTATACCGCATAACTATAGGACAATTTCACAAGCTTCCATTTTTGGGCAAGATGCTGCAACATGTAGTAGCATCTCAATTCTAGGGATCCTGCATAAGACAGATTATCCAGATCTATTCGTCTGGTTTCAGGCCTGGTTGTGGGATGGACACAGCTTGAATCCCTTGGTGGATGACCAACACAGAAACTGGTCATGAGTGTGTGTCCCTGTTGGTTCTTCTGGACATCGCAGTGACTTTCAACACCGTCAACCAGGGTATCCTTCTAAGTAACCTTTTTGGGATGGATGCCAGGTGCCTGGCAGCTGTAATGGAGTGGATGAGGAGAAACCAACTGAATTGTAATCTAGACAAGACAGAGATGATCCTGGTCAGTTAGAAAAACAGATCTAGGAACAAGGATTCAGGTTGTGTCACATGGGATTACACTCCTCTTGAAAATGCAGGCTTGCAGTTTGGGGGTACCAACAGACCTCTGCAAGAATTCAGTACCCACGGATAATGAATATGCATGGAATGGAGTTAGCCTCCCCAGTCCACACAGATACAGCATCTAAGGATACTAGACATCTAAACAGGGTCCACATAGCATTTAACTGAAATATCAGCTTTTGTAGCCACACTGCATCTCCGGGACTTTCCTAGCCAGAATATGGGCAATCACAGTATGTGATATTGTCTCCAAATGCATGACAGAAGGAAACCATTTACACAGTTCATGTTTATACATGTAAAAACAGAAAAACTGTTCCATTAACCATTTGATGAGTGTAAAATATCTTATCTGGAACATTTACAAAAGGTATTTTGCTTTCTATCTCATTTTCTTTCCTTATTGCTTTACATTTGGTATTCCTCAGGAAGATCCGCAGAGCCAGTGTGGTGTAGTAGTCTGAGGACTGGACTATAACTCTGGAGACAAGGGTTCAAATCCCTGCTCAGCCATGGAAACCCACTGGTGACCTTGGGCAAGTCACACGCTCCCAGCCTCAAAGGAAATCAAAGGCAAGCCCACTCTGAACAAATCTTGTCAAATCTTGGTTCTCCTTAGTTTCACCATAAGTCGTAAATGACTTGAAGGCACACAACAACAGGAAGATCCACGCTGAAAGATCTGAAGTAAACCAAGACTTGTGTGCTTTGTAGCACATTCTTAGTAAGTCACAGTATTTTCATACCCTTCTAGCTGATGAAAGAAAATAGTGAACATTGAAGAGGCAATGATTTTTGTACAAAAATATATTAACATTTATACAATATTATTGATTTGCATTGTATTTGCAGTCTTAAAAGTACATCCAGAAGACACTGAACAGTGTATAATAGTGACTATATATAAATATATAATAACATATACATTTAGCACATCTGCAAACTGTCCTTGTTGTTAAACCTAAATTTGGTGACATTTTTATGAATAGTACAATATTACAAAATCAAGTTCTAATTCACTCAGCTTTCAACATCCCAAAATCCAGTTTAATAACTGGGGAAAATGGAATGGAATGCTGCAGACACCAGGACTGAGTAAAGTGTTTTTTTTTATTTCTTGTTCTTTGTTTGTGTTGCAGTTCTTGTCTTCTTTGCACCTTTTATTTTCATATTTCCTTTTAACTTCTTTTGCTTTGTCTTTTTGCCACTTCTGGAAAAAAAAAGAACGAAAGAAAAATTGTATCTATCCAGAAAACTGGAAATATGAATTCAACTAATAGTTAAAAGCTCCACAGCTTAAACAAACAAAGCACCTTTCTGAAGCTCACAGCAATATTCTGAAGCTCTTTGTGTGATCATGGAAACACTCTTAAAGGCTGAAAAGAAACACTATGGGCCTTTGCAGACTGCTTGAAATAGTGCAAATTGAGTCCACTTTAACTGCCTTGGCTCAGTGCTGGGGAATCATGGGAATTGTATTTTTTTCTGAGACATTGAGCCTTCTTTGTCAGAGAGCTCTGGTGCCACAATAAAGTACAGTTCCCATGATTCCCTAGCACTGACTCAGGGCAGTTAAAGTGGACTCAATTTGCACTATTTCTGGCAGTCTGCAAAGGCCCTATGACTGTTCTAGTGTAACTCAAGCAACTTCAAACAGTTGTCAGTTAAAGAAATTTTCCATCTTATTTAGAAATGACAGCTGGAACCTGTCCCCTTAATTATTTTGAATATTTCCATCCTCCATGTCCATGCATGGTAACACTACATGTACATTATCCATACAACACAGATAAAGCAAACCTTGATAACAGTGATAGACAATGCACACATCAACAACAGCAATTCACTGTGCATTTTGACTTTTGTGCCCTAAGTCAGAAACAACTTGAAGGGACACAGCAATAAACTCAACAGCACTAACAGCAGAGTTTTTAGTGGAAAATCTAAGTTTAAGGAATAAAATACTTAAACATGTATTATGCAAGTCCCAATCATTATTTTATAATGCATATTTAACCGACTTATTAAAAATGCTACATAAACAGCAAAAGTAAAGTGTAGCAGCTTATTATACAGTTGTAGTATCTAATGCAATTAAACTTTTCATTTGCCTTTGCAGAAACCACACTGCAAATCTACTTCAGTTTTTTAAATACCTGCATACAGATGCATGCACACAAAAAAAGAGTGAGCATGCACGCAATTTTCACTATGGACGTGAAGTGAGATCAAAGCCACCTATAGCTGTGGTATCCCAACTCTTCGATGAGGTTCACATGACCCCTTATTTTCAGGAAAAGGATACTAGACTGCTTGTTTCTACAAAGAAAATGGGAAGGGGGGAATGCCATTCACATAACTTACTGGTAACTTCTCCTAGCTACATGCAGATTAGGGCAGGTGGTGCGTTTATGGTCTGCTGCTCCACAAATAAAGCATCCAACATCAGTATCCTTACAAGAGTGACTTGGAAGAGCACACTTGTCACATGTGCTGCAGTGAGCCCAAGCTGCAAAATAAAAGGAGCACCTTAGACTGTAGATTCAAGGTCTAACATAAAAGTTGCTTGTTCTTAGACTGGCATGGAATGTTATTAGTTAAATGTAATTTGTGATTCCTCAATTGTTTGTTCTGCTTTTGTAGGTGATCTATTAATCTTACTATTTAAAGAGTAACACAGAAAAGTATTGCCTATTCCTTACTTTATTTTTAAAATTACACTTAAAAATATAAAAATGGACAAGAGTTTCCAAAAGGTATTTCAAAGCAATGGCTTAGAAATACTGAATAAACATTATTGACTGCACTGAAGAAAAAAAACAAAAACACAGAGTTGCTATAACTTCTTGTTATTCTGGAAAGTAACAAATTACGGGTGCTGCAGTTACTTCTAGCATATTAATTTCAATATCGGCTGGCATATAAAATGGCCTGATTTTTTGGAAACTTAAAAGTTGAATAGCAACTTGGTATTTGTTTCCTTTGATAGCCAACTGTGTACTGAAAATTAAGTCAAAAATACTTACTGGGTTTTACACATTTTTTGCAAAGATAGCAATGTGTCCATCGCCTCCCATCCTAATTGGAGGGAAGAAAGATAAATTGTGTACAGATTTTAGAACAAAGTTATTTGAAGTATCATTTACCCTTATTATATTTATGCTTTGCTTGAAGCCCAAACTATCTTTGCCCTTTGTGTATATTAGTGAAGCCATAATTTAATTCTGGTATATTTCTATACTGGAATGGCAAAATAATTCTGTATAAATTCCTCTTAAAGAAAAAGGGTACATGTTTAAACAGAGGAAGTTAATTATTTAGTTGTTTGTCTGTTATTCCCCTTTTCTTCTGGCATGGGACCTTAGGCAGCTTACAATGAAGTTATAACACTACAGAGTTAAGAACTTGATGATAAAAAGTTAAAACACAATGAACACACGATTATATTAAAATGCAATTAATTTTTAAAAAGCATAATCAAGATACATCCCATTAAAAATACTCTCCTGCCACAGATTAATGATCAAATGCCCATTTAAAGAAAAAGGCTTTGATCTGTCAGCAAAATGAAAGTGGTAAAAGGAGGTTATCCTCTTGAGGATGGCTATAAAGCACTGTGTCACAGCAAAAATAATATATAAAACAAGGACAATTAAAAAGTTAGATCATTTGTTTGTTTTTTCAGGAACACAAACCTCCTGGTGCCTTACCGAAATATTCACACACTCCTTGACTTTTACTGTTGCAGACTGGAATTGAAATGGATTTTACTGGCATTGTTACCACCTGATGTACACAAGATATTTCCAGCTGTGAAGGTGTAAAATATTTTTACCCTGCCATACAACTTGAGTAAACAAAAACTAACTATAATCTGTAGTACCTCCAGGTTTCTTCTAATAGCAGAGAGCAACTAGACTTCTTTACTTTAAAAAAATGAAAAAGATGAACTTCCCTTATCTTGTGACTCTATTAAATGGCTTATAGCAAGCATGTACAGTGAGCCCTCAGTATCCGCAGACTTGCCATCCACAGATTCAAGCATCTACAGATGCTCAAACCTGTGTTGTCCTCAATGGTGGTGTATGCACATGACCGCGGTACCATTAGGGACAGCCTCCGCTATCCCGTGGCGGAGTGTGCATATGGCTGTGCCGCCATTAAGTTCCGTTGTTCCCAATGGTAGTAGCCGCATGCATGCGCCACCACGGAACAACAGAGGCTTGAGCATCTGCGGGGGGAGTGCAGAACAGATCATCCACAGATACTGAGGGCCAAGTGTAGACAGTAACCTTTTTGCCCAACAGGTCAGTCCTAAAAGCCAAGACTAGCACATTTACACAAATTATGGGACTGTTGTTGGGAAGCAGGATGAGGAAAGCCAGTCACCTGTCCCTTACAGTCTACTAGCCATCTCAAATGTTGTGATGCTTTGTGCCATAGCCAGTCCCAGCCACTGTTATAGGTACAGCAATGACTCTCTGCCGTTAAAGAGATTTGCAACTCTATCCTACCTGGATTAAGTTCCATTTATTTCAGTTGGAGCTATTCCCAAAATGGACACAGAACTACAGCTTTTGGCCTAAATTCAACCTCTAATGCCAATTCACGGAATCAATGGGAATTCAACAATTGATGCAATGGATTTACTCTGTTTAGGACTAGCAACTGGATTTAGGTTTTAGATTCTCATTTGAAATCATCTGCCTCCCCATCCCACACCCCATTCACATCTGAAGATATTCTTACCAGATCAAAATTAAACTCTTACTAATCTCTTCCCAAACACACATACTTACTTTAGATGTGCATGAATTGCAGATTTCACAGTGCTGATTGTCTAAACTGACATACCGCTGACAGATAGAGCAAAATCTAGGAGAAAGAGGAAAAAACAGTTGAAAGATTTTGGTGTCAAGCCACCTGTTCTGATGTTGGATTGCGGCTGTGGCAACTGCATGCTGCAGCCCCAATCCAGCTATTTGCTGGCGCAAAAAGAAGAAAGTCGTTCCTTTTTGTGATAGCAAAAGGCTGGCTTTTCCCCCACTGCCACAGCTTTTCTGCACTCCTGTGGCATGCATCGTCTAAATGCCAGAGTGCCGAAAAAGTGCCCCAATGTGGGCAGTGGGCTGGCGTGATGCCAACTTTGGGGTGATGTCGGGGTGTGCGTCATGCATATGCCACACCCATGCGCCACCCTGAAGCCGGCGTATTGTGCCAATCTGCTTCACCCCTTTGTCTGCTATAAGGATTGTTGCATTATATATTCTTGTAACTGATGACTTGAGCCAAATTAATGCCTTTTTAAAAAAGTGCTATTTAAAATCATGATGATCATAAAAACTTTACCTATATCCTTCTTCTGGAGGAAGTGCTATCAAGTGTGGTAAAAGGTTGGTAAAAATACGAACTGGGGACTGTTTACGACCCGTCTTTCCATGCTTATAGAGGGCATGATTGTCATAGTCTACCTAAATTAGAAAATAAAGATGCAGGTGAGGTGGAGATGGAGAGGCTATGCTCTGAAAAACAAACCAGTTTTACAGAGATGGGCAACTGTGTCTCATTAGGCATTTTTGCCTTATAACTCCCTAAAACTCTAAGCTTTATTTATAGCTTAAGGTAAGGGAATATAGGAAATGAAGTCCAACAAAATTTGGAAGGCCCCAGTTGCTCACACTGCAGTACTGGAAGAAAGCCACATATACATTTTCCATATACTTGTTTCTCTATACATATACACAGTGGTAGAAGTTCTTACTTCAATACACTCATTTGCATCTCCAGGTCAAGAAAATAGATGGTGGGGGGAGACATATTCTTCTGCTTTTACAAATATTACAACAGAGCCACTATTTCCCTGTTTTAATGAGTGGCTGATCAATATAGCCTCCAACTACAGATCCTGATGTCCTGAAACAACCACCCTAGAATGATCATATATGTGTAAAGAAATATGTCCCAATTGTGTCTTTTCTCCCAGTGCAAGAATTCAGGGATCTGCCTCACACTGAGTGAGACCATTGATCCATCTAGCCCAGCATCAACAACTCTGACTGGCAGTGTTTCTCCAAGGTTTCAAGCAGGATTCTCTCCAAGGCCTACATGGAGAACCCTAGTAATCTCCTATCCAGGGCCAAATCAGACCTCACCCTTCTAACATTCCAAGGTGTGTTCAGGGTAAAAAGTAAGGTGCTGGTAGAAACCTTCAATCAGTTCAGGAAGTACTCTGATGCCTAGCTCCCAGAGTGTAAAATTAATTACTGAGAACTATCACTGTCATGAAGACGTCTACTACACTTAAAAGCGTTCCCCCCTTTTTTCAGAAAGACAAAAAAGATGCTGAGGAAAAACCGAGAAAAAACTTAAAACAGGACTAGCCCAATGCATTCTGAGTTGTACTCAGATCATCCACAAAGAAATTTACTTGCAAAAAGAGAGACAGTGATACTCAGATTTGCCAAAATAAACAAATCTATAACAAAGTAGCTTTAGGGTGAAGGTACTGAATAACTGGGTGATTGAGGCATGGAGGACTCGAACAGGTAGGCACTCAGAAGTTTAACAACAAAGCATGTACTCTTTCCCTATTTGAAAATACCACCAATTCCTTCTGTCCATACCTGATAATCCAACATACTGAAATGTGGGAAGAACTCAAGAATACGTGACTCAAAGAAGTAGGGAAATATCCAAAGTATGGGTAATTCTTTGTTGGTAGTATCTAGTAAAGAAAAGAAAAATATATGTACTTTTCCAATTTTTCCTCTAAAAGGGAATGGATAATTTTATTAAAAAATGATTAGCAGCACACGCATACATGTTTGTCTTTGAGGTTTAGAAATGTTGCTTCCCTATGGCCTTTAATAAAGTTTTATCTGATGTGCCTGTTAATTAAGGCTTTCATTTCAGATACTACCTTCACTGATGCATCCTACCTGTCCATTTGAAATCTATTAAAACTGGTTTGTGGGCACATGCTAGGCTGGAGGGGAGGAAGCCCACTTCTGGATCCTAGCTGCATTCTACCTATTTGAAATAGTTTACATCCAGAATAAGACCACAGTCACAAAAGGTGCCATCATTTCTGAGAAATCAATCATTTCAAAACACCACACTTCATACACCAAGTTAGAAACAGTTATCTGTACCTCCTGTTTGCCTCCACATTTCAATCAGCTTTTTGAAACTAAAAGCCAAAGCTTCAACCAAACCTCCAAATGGAGGATCAGCCACCATTACAACATCTTCACCTTTGTCTTGCTTCAAGAATTTCTGACAGATTTCATATGCAGCCTGCAAGAGATCATGGTTAACTTTTAATTTAAACTCATTTTGTGGGATCCAAAGAATTAGGCATATGTTGACACCCAGAATGCCTCCTGGGAATCTTCTTTCCTTTAACAACAGTCTATCACAAAAAAATAAATCCGACTGGGTTCTAAGCAATTGGCTATGTGGGACAGGAGTCTGCTGATCAAGAACTAGAATGACAGTGGCCATGTGCCCTACTTTATAAAAAAGAGTTCTTTGTTTGAACAGCTGTCCAGTCAGAATTGGTTTAAAGACAGAGAATAATAAGGCAGAGCAGGGGCCTTAAAGATGCCCATAAAGAGTTGGCAACTGCAGAATGAGTTGGCAGACAGTCATTGGGTTCACCCTTCCCACAAACATTGAAAACATATATTCTTGTTTAAATTCTAGTAATGACTTTTAAATTTACATATGTAGAAATATGTGCAAATTTGTGGTAATTTATCTTTTTTTTTTTAATTTTCTGTTCACATACAATCCATCTTATAATGTCTATTTGTTCTACTATACAAATATCCCCAGAGTGCCAACAAATCTGGAGCACTCTCTAATAGGAATAAAATGAAGACCATAGCAAAATTATAGACCCGTTCACTGTCAACAACTTTAGGTACTTCCCAAACTTCAGAGTTGTTTTTTTTTTTGTTTTGTTTTGTTTTTTTTGGTTCTAGAATTTACATATATTAAATGATTTTCAGATCATGTAAATTTGGGGTCACTGGCAAACTTTGCTTGGGGGAGGTGCTCTTTTGGTCTAGTTTGTTTTTGGTCTAGTTTGCATAGAACCTGTGCAGAAACAAATTTTATGGATTAGAGGTGACAGCACTCATTTTTAAAATTTAAAATGTAAGCAAAATTGTCAGCATCACCCTGGGCAACGGCAGGTGAATTTCTTTGTCATGTATAAAAGTATAATACATATGGTATGCATTCCAGCATGAATGAGCTTAGTTTCTCTGTGTTATTTTTTATTCATTTTGACTTTATTCATATACAAATTTATTGTATTTTTATTTAGCTGCCTTAAGAAAGCAAACTACTTTTACTATCTCCATGAATCTCCATGAGGTAGTAGCTAGCTATAAACAGCACAATAATCACCAGTTTCTCACATTCATTTCATAATACATTTTATAAGTGCTGCATTCCACAATGACAACACTTTCACACAACTTCAGCATCTCTTACCTTTCCAGCAAAGAAATAATGGTTAAACATATTATAGTGACAGAATTCTTCTTCTGTGTAAAACTGTGAATACCTGTAAAAAGAATTATAGCAATTACACTCAAAATTGAGACAAAGGGCCTTTGCAGACTGCCAGAAATAGTGCACATTAAAT
>CM034708.1:95400942-95428752 GCA_020142125.1 Phrynosoma platyrhinos
CCCCCCCCCCCTTAGTCTTCTCTCTTAGAAGAGCTCTGGTGCCACAACAAACTGCAAATCCCAGGATTCCTTAACATTGAGCCAGGGCAGTTAAAGTGGAGTCAGACCGGATTATTTCTGCAGTGTGGATACAGCTAGAGCGCAAGGGAAGTGGTGGAGGGCTGTTGTGGCCCCAGCAATGGAGATCCCAAAGTCGGGTGGTCTTTCTTCCAAGTTAAACAGCTGTTTTTAAAAAGCATTTCACTTTCTTTCAATTTTTCATTCAATTTCATAACCTTTTGTGTTCTAGAATGGAAACCAGTAAGGAAAAACTCGTTCACCCTGACAGAAATTGATCACCTTGACAGAAACCCTAGTAGCCATTGGGATGTTATTGAATACCACTGGGTGACTTTGGGCAAGTCACACTCTCTCAGCCTCAGAGGTTGGCCATGGCAAACCCTCTTTGAGGGAACTTGCCAAAATAACCACCCATGATAGGTTCTCCTTAGGGGTCATAAGTCAGAAATGTCTTGAAGGCACACAACAACAACAACAACAGCCATGTTCACTGTGTACAACAACCTCCAAAATCCACAAAACAGTGATACCTTTATTGGACCAACCAAAATGCACAAAATACATGTTGCAAGCTTTAGAAGCTTCACTGCCTTCTTTGAAGACTTCTGAGGAAGCTATTTTGTTGGCCTTAACATACGTGAGATAGCAATGCCTGAGGTAATTTGAGGCACAGAAATTAATAATACTTTATAATTCTTTGAACACTCAGTCATTCCTTGAAACCAGTGAGGCTTCAAAAGCATATGACATGTATTTTGTGCATTTCAGTTGTTCCAGTAGGGACCACTGCTTTGTGGATTTTGGATCTTTTACCACTGAGGACCAGTACAGACTGCCAGAAATAATCCATTTTGAGGTCACTTTAACTGGTCTGGCTCAGTGCTAAAGAATCATGGGAACTGTAGTTTATTGTGACACCAGAGCTCTCTGACATAGAAGGCTCAATGTCTCAGAAAAAAACTACAGTTCCCACAATTCCCTAACATTGAGCCAGGACAGTTAAAGCGGCCTCAAGATGAATTATTTCTGGCAGTCTGTAAAGGCCCTTAAATTTCCTTTTATTGATTCATGTTAATTCGATTTATATTTCGTATAAATTTAATTACCTGGGATCAAAGGACTATATTGTTCTAAGACAGTTAATACTTTTTTAAAAATACTATTGTCGTTGTGTGCCTTGACGTTGTTTCCAATTCATGGTGACCCTAAAGGATTTTTTGGGGGCAAAATTGGTTCAGAGCAAGGTTTGCCTTTGCCTTCCTCCGAGGCTTAGAGAGTGTGATTTGTCCAAGGTCACCTTGGTAATATTTAGCCAAATGACTGATTTTCTTATACCAGTCAAATGTTCGATCTTGAGTAGGGCTGCCAGATTAGTACCATCCTAGCCCCTGCGATTTCAGAGCCAAAATGTCATGCCAAGTAATGGCCTCTGGTGATACGAAGCATGATACATTAAGCATGAGGCAGTTGTTCTCTATGTAATTCAAATAGTGGGGAAAGAGTTGAAGAATACGCAGACTTGCCCTGAGATTCCTCCCTTTGCCCTGAGAACCTTAAGTTTTGGTTACATGGGGAAAAGTTGCAAGTTCCCTTACACAATTTGAACTGGGGAGCGCCATATTATTATAAGCCTCAAGAAGCAGGGATGAAGGAGTTTGATGGAGGTATACAAGCAATCTTGGAAACAAAAGTTTTACCATCCACATGGATTGAATTGCCCTTTCAGTGCAAATGATGGTTTACACCGTCCTCAGCACCACCTGAAGAACAGGTTCAGAAACTATGAATAATCATAGATAGTTCATCTGACCTGATTCTTCACTCCGAATCCCATCTTCTGGAGATCTTGAAGCAGCGGATAAATTCCTGAACCTGTGGCCATCGCTTGCTTTGTTACATGTAGCCCACAGTCATTCATGTTTATTTTTAAATAAACTCTACCAGATTCAAGAGGAACTGCAATCCAAATAAGAGCGCATTGAATTGGAAACTCTGGGAATGAGATCTGAACTCCTGAGATCTGAACTAACTTTCAAACTCTTTGCTTGTTCATTTTACTTGAGCAGATCTGTTTGATCCATGCTCATGCCCAAGACTTCACATACATACCCATGAATTCCCACACACTAAGTTACACTTCCAGTAATATATGAAGTTTAATGAACTTGGTATCACAGAATACAACTGCACATTATTGTTTCTCACTCCTTTGGGATGGGTGTCTCAGGGAAAAGTTACTTGCCAAAGCTAAACACGCACATACTGTCCCCTTTGATATCAGCTGTTATGTAATGAAAGTAGTCAGTGCAGAAGATACATGACAAGTCTTGAAGAAAGACACAGGTTCAAATCCATATTCAACCACAAAGCTTATAACCTTAGACCTCTCATATACAATTTGATTTCACATGATTGTTGCAAGGATTAATAAAAAAAAGGGGGGGAAAAAGGGGGGGATATGCATGCCACCCTAATCTGTGGAGAACTGAGATATAGATATTAATCAAATAAAAGGTAACCAATGAAATACTTGTGCAAAAGAGAGATAGACTTCAGGCCATGATTTTTATTGTTTTAAGAGTACAGTATGGCAGTCTTACACATTCTTTAAAATTTTGAGTTGATAAAAATTGAAGCCACAGTAAATTCATAAACATGTCTGTCTTTTAAACCCACAGTAATATCTACATTTTAAGGCTTAGTATGTCAAGTGAACTGTTCCAACAATGCTATATTGTTTTACTACCACCCCTGCAACAAATTCAGAATAGACCCATTTGGGGAGCTCAGTAATATTGCTCAGCAGCTTAAGATACAGCATCACCAGAAATAATGAAACACACAACTTTCACAGAAGCAATTTTTGCTACAGGTATTATTTGAGGTTCTTAACACTGAATTTAGAACAGTTATTACTAATTTCTGTGTCCCTAAATACCTCTGGCATTGATATTTCACATACGTTTGGGCTAACAAAATAGCTTGGACCTGCTCAGAAGTCTTGTAATAAATTGATAATTTTACAAGATGAATCCTTTGCAGAGTTTGGAGTGGCTACAGTACCAAAATCTAGGGGACAGTGGAGAGGGATCCAATATATTAGTAACAGAAGCTATCCACTTTGGTGTCACTTGATTAATTTAACTGACAATGTTTTTCAATATATATATATATATATATTGTAGAAGTGCAGTAGAAATATTGATATACCTAAAGAAAATATATATTAATTTTCTCAATACATCATCCTTACAGTGAACCACAAGTATCAAGATTAAAACACATCTACCATATATAATTGCATACAACCATCATTACAGTCAAGCTGTATAAGCATTCTTAGTAGTGTTATTCGAATCCTCAACTTGGAGTGCAACAAACAAAACTATCTTTGGAAGCACTTCTCAGTAATAACTTGAGAAGAATTTAACATGCATTTGTCCACTCTTTTTCTTACATAAAGGTCAAAAATTCAATTCCTAGTACCAACTAGAATAGACTCACTGAATCAACTGGTCAATGGTAGGTATGTCAATACTTAAAATACCACTGATTCAATGGGTCTACAAGAGTTGGATTTAAGACCAAGAAAGTGGCCCATGATTGACTGGATAAGAATGGAAAGAATGGAAAATGATTGGTGCCCATGGAGCACATGTACCTCGTACAGATAGAAGGATGCATAAACATGTCCCAATATTACACCTAACAATGCAGAATAACCTAGGACCCATATATATTTAGAGACTCATTGGACCCACTCAAGGAATTCATTTATTTGTTAGCAGCAATGGTGTCTACATACAGTGCATGTGTGGCTATGAGTGGCACATTACACATCATGCACAGGTAAGGAAGAGATGAAAACAGATTGCACACTACCACACAGGATTTGATGCAGAGGTCATGTGTGAATCAACTCAAAAATCAACTACATTCAATAAAAATGGGGATAAGAATTATTAAATAATGTTTCTTCTGGATTTGTGGCACTGGCCCCACTTATGTGATATGATAAAATCAGAATTTCTGCTTAATCCCAAATAAACTAGAATGATTGCTCTTGCTTGGCTTTCCCACAGGGAAAAAGAACAGCCAAAAAACCTGTGCATCCGTCATCCCAGTTTATAGTGACACAAGAACCAGGAACTCTGCCTTGTCTTTCTCCAGATAAGATATGAGTCAGAAGTGGCAATTAATTTTGTTGACAATTCTAGTTTGTCTGGAGAAAGGCAAGCCTATGTTCCTGCCATAAATAAACTACAAATGGAAACATTTGTTTAGTCTCTTCTACTTGCAGCACAAAACAGCATTTAATGGTGCACTGCCTTGCATGCAATAAGCCAGAATTTGTTTTATCATACTGTGTAAAAGTGATTTTTAAATGAATGCATCTACTTGCCCTTTATTTTTCACATACTTATATAATGTTATTGATCCCAGGTCCCAGTCAAACTGATCAAGAAACACTTTTGTGATGCTTTGAGCACACAAATCAATAAGAACCCATGTAGCAATTGGTAACTGCTTAAGATAAAAGATCAGGTACCTTTCTTTCAGAGGAATGAAAAGCTGTGCTTCATTTGAAACAAATGAAATTGGACAATGATTTCTAACATTTATATGCAACAGAACAGTTCTTTCCTACAGCTTAATCAAAAGTAGTCTTTGGCATCTGTAAACTTTATTTTTCCCCTTTAATTATTAAATACAGAAAACATTGAACTGTTTATAAAAATACAATATAGGACAAGCTCCTCATTTCCCTGATGTAAAATTTCACAATTTTAAACAAACTGTAAACGTATTACATTCAAAATACAAAACTTAAGTTCCAAGGTTTTGGCAGTCCAGCACTCTGTATTCAGCAGAAATACATTATTCTGAAACCTTTATAAAGTCAAAAGTCTTGCTAAAATTAAGATATTTACTTGTTGCTACCAGTAGGAAAAAAAAGGCTTCCGGCTATGAAAAGTTTGTGTAAACGCATTGCTCAGGTGAACAATTCTTCCTTGACTTCCACCATGACTTCTCTCCACAATTACACGAGGCATTTGAACAAGCTGAAGAGGACTTTTTCCATCTTTCAGTGCCTGAGTAAGGTTAAGTATCTGCAAAGATTAAAATATATGATATTAGTAAATTAGCATGTTTAGTTTCTAATTTAGGATGGGCAATATGAAAATGTGCTTCCACTTCCATGGCCCCTTCCATGTTAACTCACAGAGCAGCCAATCATTTATGCTTTGGAAATCAAAGCAATACTTGGAGCTGAGAGGATGCCAAACTAGATCAGCTTGGAATTGAAAGGATGCTAGATTAACTATGAGGTGGTCAGCACATACAATGTGAGGGCCTTGGAAGTTGTCAGAGAACTGATCTGTTAGTCTTTGGGACAAGGAGGATGTTTTACTGCCTTGGGATGCATGTCAGGATAAATACTATTGGTTATTTGGTGCATTAGCTTCTGCCAAATCTGCAATGCAACACAATGCAATTTACAGAAGAATCCTATATTCCTAGGAATATTTGCATAGGATTGCAGACCTAGCCTTTCAGCTCAAGAATATCTGTTGAATAGTAGCTAAAAATGTATTCCAAAAGGTGCTGATAGACACCATCCTTACCTGTCCTCTCATCACAGACATTTGATTTTCAAACGTTGTTTTGTCAAAACCTTTATCAGTCTTTAAAGGAAGAGAAAGAAGTTGATTTTAGAAAGTGTCATAGTTAAGATCAAACTTACCTAACTTTTACTATTAATGAAAGATTGTATGCATTTTGTATTAAAAGTCTTATATTCTGAAGGATCCAATGAACCTTGTTTCTTTGCTGGTAAAGATAATTCAGAAGAGTATTTAAAGTTCCTGCCATGTAATAGAAGCTGTGTGTGTACATGTCTTCAAACTGTCTGTCTAGTTATGGTGACCTCATGAATTTCATAGGCTTTCTTAGGCAAGGAATACTCAGAGGTAGCTTTGTCAGTTCCTTCCTGCGAATTATACCCAACAGGAACTGGTGTTCATTGGCGGTCTCTCCTATTCAAGTACGGACCAGAGCTGACCATGTTTAGCTTCCAAGATCTGATGGGATTTACTTTAACTAATTCTGCCCAATTTTTGAAGTTACCTTAAACAGTTCATAAAGATCTTCACAAAGATCCTGTACAAAGTTCATGTCAGAAATACGAGGAAGAATCAAGTCTACTGTCTCTTCAGAAAAAGGGACTTTTGCTTGTGGAAGCCAAGCCCAGTGGAATGGATCTAGGAAGAAAAGGGGAAAGTGATGGAGACATTTCTCAACTATGTTGAACATAACACTTTCAGATGCATTGCTTAGTTTACTACTAGGAAATGCAATTTAATATATGCAAACATGCTTATAGCCTTTAGCTTAAAATTTACTTTGAAGTTTCCAGTTGTTATCATGAAAGATAGCACATTTTATGAACAGAAAAAAATATTCTTTTATATTTATTTCTGAGTTTCATTTTTCCCAAATTGGTAATTGGAAATGACATACATACAAATAAAGAAAGACAGAGGTTAACAACAAATGTTGATTAGAACTCAAAAGGGGAAGTTGGTTTAACACATTTGATAGGAATTTCCAAAAAGGTGGGTGCAGCCATCATCCTGCACCTCTCCAATTTCATTGTAAGATAAGAAAGAGAATAAGGCCGTAAGGTTCCTAGAGGAAACAGCATTATTTATCTTTTTGCCCAGTTGGTGACATTACACCATTCTTTTTCCCCAGAAAAAGAAATGAATGCACACAGAAAACCATTGGTTACATTTATTCAAGTGGTCAATTAACAAAATTTGTGACTAACATTAAAAAAACTCACATGCTCTCCACTCATCAGGGTGTTTGAAAGGAAAAGCTAGACCATTATCAATTGCTGCAATTTTGATAATAGGTTCTTTCTCATTTATCCACTGGATATCCTATCAAGAAGAATTAATACATACAGTCAGAATTTAGGGGCACAAGGCATAGATTCCTCTCTTCTGCATCTTACGCATGTGAGCGTTTCAAGTTGCCTTGAATCCCATTTTGGGAGAGAGGCAGGATATAAACTGAATAAATGAATGAATTTAAGTCATTGCATCAAAATAGTAAAAACAAATTCTGAATAAATATTAAGTGAACAAAAATACACTTAATACATATTCCCTATATTAGTACATAACATGAAAACAGTTAATTATTTTAAACTGCTGAATGTAAACTATTCACTTAAGTTATATCCTGGTCTGTAAGAAAAGAGGAAGAGAAAATAAAGAACCCCATGCAGAAATCCAGTTTCCTAGACAAAGATCAACACTAGAACACTGAAACAATTTCATTTATTCTGCAATTATGACATTAGGTAACTACAAATTTCTTTTTATCTTACCTTATCAGACAGGTCTATTCCATCATTCTGTTTTTCATATCTGACTAACCAATTGTCATTGCCACGGTCTTCAAAGAAAGCAGGGAGAAGTACAGTTAGTGAAATGTATGCGTCTATAATAATAACCACATTTTTGAAATGAATCATTCCGAGGTGTTCTTCAAAAGTATATAAAAAACTAGGCAAGATATAAAATTAGAAATAGAGCCCCAACATTTTTCATACAGCAACATTCATTAGAACATGAATGTGTTACCATATTGTGCTAGTTTTGACCTTCAAAGTCTTGGGTCCAGACTATCTGAGACTGCATCTTCCCATACAAGCCAGTCCAAGTTCTAAGATCTTCAGTGGAGGGCTTTCTCTCAGTCCCACCATATTCACAGGCATGGTTGGTTGAGGACACAAGAGACAGCCTTCTCTCCATGACTACTTCCAGACTGTGGAACTCCCTCCCTGCTCTTTATGGCAACATGTTAAGACCTTTCTATTTAGGCAACCCTTTGACTCATTTTAATCATAAGGCAGAAAGTGGTGCTCTCTGTGTTTATTTCACATGTTTTAATTATGTTTTAAATGATTTTAAAATGTATTTTAAACAGTTCAACTATGTACTTTTAACTGAACTGAGGGCCTTTGCAGAATGCTAGAAATAGTGCAAATTGAGTCCACTTTAAGGGTTAGGGTTAGGGAATCATGGGAACTGTATTTTATTGTGGCACCAGAGCTCTCTGATAGAGAAGGCTCAATGTCTCAGGGGGGAAAAAATTCCCATGATTCCCTAGCACTAACCCTAACCGTTAAAGTGGACTCAATTTGCACTATTTCTGGCAGTCTGAGTTAATTGGGTTTTTAAGCTTTTATAATAGTACATTTTTAGCTAAACCTTTATTTTCCATTTTATAAGCTGCCTTGGTCCCTTGGCAGGGAAAAGGTAGGATAGAAACTTAATGAATGGGGAAAAAAAAAAAGAATGTAGACTTTTATCCCAATGTATACACTGAAACAGGAAAAACCAATGCTATTATGTTAGTGGACCATCTGTGGCATTTTACTCTTTCCATCTTTAAAGAATCACCAGCTAATCCACCAGCAGAACCTAGATTAGGTAGCTACCACATTACAGATAACAGAAATGGTCTCCACTGAAACCATCAGTGCTCTCTCATTTTTTCCTGAACAAGCATTTGAAAAGCCATAATGAAATAGTAAACTGGAGCAGAAATAGTATGGCAATAGTGAGGAGTTATGGATTTGCAGTCCAATAACATCTGGAAGGATGCCCGGGTTTCACCCCTGGAGTAGAGGTTTTTACTCATATGCAAGGACCTTGATTTACTATGAGGTACGTTGCTGTTGGGAGGCAGAGAGAATGGTGTGTTGAAGTGGATGCTGATTGGTGGAATGTTTGGAGGGATTTGCATGAGGTAGTTGATGAATGAGAGTTGAGACTTCAGTTTGAGGGGAGGGAGTAAAATTTTATTCCGTCTTTATATACTTTTAGCCTTCGGAATCGCCTTCATTCTAAGAGCTGCGTTTCAGACAAGGTGTCTGTAGTGGCAACACTGAAGATGGAAGGGTGGTTTCCTGTTGAGAATGAAAGTAGTATAAATCCTTATAGGAACCTTGTGGGCATTTAGACTGACCCCACAATGGGTGTCACACAAGGAGGACAGGAAGACATTTTTATATGTGGCAGAGGTGGGGGAAAACCCTCATGCTGAGAATTTGCAGTAAACAACATTAAATTTTCTCATTTGGTGGGTTAACTGTAAAAACCCTCACATTTGGCAAGAATGATGGGACTGTCTGAGAAGAATCCTCACAGCTGATGGCACTGGTGTCATTACTTGACTGGAAAGCTCCAAACTTGTGTACAATGGTTGGATAAAGGGTGAAACCAGCAAATAAAAGGTAAACCCTCCTATTTTGTATAGCCAGCAGTAAGATATAAGCTGAGATCTCCACATTTGGTGGCAGCAGCGGGATAACTGGAGAATAATCCCCCCACAGATCTCTTCAATAGCTTCAAGAACAAAGACAGATGTTATCTAACCTAGTAACACCAAACAGTGAACTTAATACCAGTATGGTTAGGCCATCATCCTAAATATAAAACTGTGTGATAAAATCTCATTTGCAAAACTGGCATTCACAGTAACTGCTAGGTTTATTTAGCTTTACATACATTTATATGTATGTTTTCAAAGCCCTCAAATAATATTTGGAATGGATTTTCAAAACTACATATTTTTATCTCTCAACTGGAAAGATAGCAACAGAAGAATCTCACTCTTGACCCAAAGTAATAGAAATTACTAAATACCAGTGTTTCTGATGACATAATCAAGCACAACCAATTTTTCAAACTGCGACTGAAATTGTTTCCTTGTATTCTCAGGCAAAGGGTCAGTTTCAAATTTCCTGAGCCAATAGTCAGCCTCTTTATAGCCTTCAACAAACAGCTGAAAGGAGCCAACCTACAATTTAAAATAAATCCTGCATTTAGGAAAGAAACAGCATTGAGTTTAAAGGTACCTAATATTGTAGTACTACTGTACACTGAACCTGCTGCTAATGAACTCTAAAAATAGCTTTAAAAACAAAATTTGTAACTGATATCTAGATCAGAAATTTATTTGATGCCATGAAAAGTATTCAAGGTAAGATAACAGCTCTTGACACTTAAAATGAAGTTCAAATAGCCTGGATATACTAAATTAAAACTAACAAACTTGGATCTTCAATGAAAAAGTGAAGCAATTATGAGATTATTGAACTTGCTTCGCTGGACAAAAAAATTATATTCATTATTGCCTACAGTCATGTTGAAAACAATCAGAACTATTTTTTGATAGTCCAGATGCAAAAGCATATAAAATTGTGCAAATTAATTTCTCCTAATTTGCATTCTTTATTTTTCTTATTAGAGGTGTGCTATGCAAGTTACTGAAGCCCTACCCCAGACCACTGAAAATATTATTTGGCATATTTGTTGGATCTGGCTTCTAAGATTTCAGTGGACAGCAGTACTACACCTTCTTTCATACCTTCCCTGCCTGAGAGTTGGAAGTGCACTTTTTATTACTTAAAATTAATACAGAGAGATTTTCAGGCAGCTGGATTTTATGTTCATATCTTAGCACTTCTTCTCAACTATGACACAAACAGCCCTGTCTGTATTGTCCAACAATGTTTATATCCCAAATATCATTTGAGGCCTATTTTGAGCAACAGAGATGATACAAGTTATTATGAAAAATCTGATAAATCAATTAGAATTAAATGACAATAAGAAAGTGATACAGAAGAAAAAATATACACCAAACACTTTCTTAACCAAAGTGTAGCTGTGAATTTGGAAAAGGAGAGGTAACAAGTTACAAATAATATAGTTATCTGTAATAAATTACTTTGGAGGCAATGAGAGTATAATGATGTAACTTTTCAAGAAAACTGTTCTCTCTCTCTCTCTGGCTTTTCTTCGCAAACGAAGATTCAGGAAGGACTCATCCCATGCTAAAGAACACTGTAACTAATATAAATAGAGTTACTTTATTGACATGGTGAGTAATGGTCTACAGTTACTTCCAAAAGTTACATTTAAATAGCATGAAAGCATTTCCTCTCTCAGAAAAGTAATGGAAAGGTAATGAGTAGCATAGCATTTAACATAAAAAGTTTGCTTATCTATTTATTGAATTTATAGCTTGCCTCTCTTGAGATGGGATTTTTTTTCATCATGTAAAAGTAACTAATTTTCCAAACTCTGGATCAGCCCAGTAAGATTTTTTACTTTTTTTCTGAAAAGTAGATTGTACCCTCAAACCTGTACTACAGCGATTCAAAGGTCCCTTGAGTTTCAAAAAAATGGCATGTGAAATGAGGGATAATTATTTGGGAAAGCAAAGCCCCAGATCAATTGTAGATCTTGGCCACTAGGAACTAAATGGATTGTTATTCTGTCCAGGTTTTTTTAAAAGTTTAGTTGGACAATTTGTTTTAAGCATCTTAGATTCTAGGATTCTAGACACCATCAGAATAAAACATTTAAAATCTATTTGAAAGGCTTACCTTAGGAGGTAGTCCTATGCGATGAAATTTTTTGCCAACTTTTGGCACTTTTTCTAAAGCGTATTTTTTCCCTCTTGATTTTGCACGGTCTATTGCACTGTAGTTGAAGGTCTCACTAACAATCCAGACAACCTTAAAACAAACAAGCCTTATTTTCTTAAGTTCAACTGGGATGTTTTTGTTATTGCAGCAGCATTTGAGTCACAAATCAAGAACAAAATATTTCATCCTACTCTGCAGCATCCAGAAAAGGCCAGTGTCAAATAGTCAATTGAAATATAGTGCGCTCTTCTTATCCACGAGCTTGCCGTCTGCAGATTTGAGCTTCTGTGGACAGCAAGCCAACGTTGTTCGTAATGGAGGAGCATTCATGCCACAACACCATAGAAAACAGGACTTAAGGTCCTGTTTTTCTTGTTATCCGCGTGGGCAGGGGATCCAGAATGGATCCCCCATGGATACAAAGGGAGAACTGTATACAAGTTCTGTGAAACAAATGTAACCACTTAAAACAAATTAGGCCTACTCCCAATGCAAAAGGACCAGACTGAACTGGCAGTTAATAGTTTCCCTGTACCTGAGGAAACCATGGTTCTCTTACAGGATGACATGTAGCCTTGATATGGCAGATAATGGTTTCCTGTACTTGAAGAGATCATGCTCCTTTTATAAGATATAATGTATTGCTTGGAGGCCCTACTGGATTCTGTATGGCTCCCAGAACCAGCTGTGGCAGCTGTGGCTGGCAGGGTTGTTTTTTTTTTTTTAGCTTAGGCTTTACTAGAAAATGACCCGAATAGTTCTAAAAAAGTAAAGTGGTGTCCTTTGCAGACTGCCAGAAATAATGCACATTAAATCAAGGTACTACTCTGGCTCAGTGCTAGGGAATCATGGGAACTGTAATTTATTGTAGCACCAGAGCTCCCTGACATAGAAGCCTCAATGTCTCAGAAAAAAATACAATTCCCATGACTCCCTAGCACTGAGCCAGGGCAGTGCCTCAATTTAATGTGCACTTTCTGGCAGTCTGCAAAGGCCCTGGTGTTAACTTTAGCTGCACTGGCTTATTTTTTTCCAGGCACAACTCAAAGTGCTTTTCTAAAAGAAAAACTTCAGAGTTAAAAATTATCTAGGCGCAGTTACCCAAGCCAGCACTTTATCCCTTACACTGACATCTTCAAAAGACACCCCACAAATCCTATTTTAACAGAGGTCTGAGCAGCTGGAATAAGGATCTCTGAGATGAAGTATCCTCTTTTTAATTTTCCTCTCACTGGGTGTCAGTTTCATCCTACATTCTAAAATTGTTTTTATTTCTTTGGGGGAGGGAGGAGATGGAAGAGAAAGACAACTGAAAGTGATTTTCCTCCTACTGTAGTAAATAGTATTAAATGAATTGCAATTACTGGTTTAACAATGCACTTCTTTTATTGATATTTAAGACTGTTCACTGTTTTGTTAATATCGGAATTTTACCAGCCTGAGTTACAGTAGGCTGTAGGGTGGGATACAATAAAAATTTATACAAATGCTTGAAGTTGAAATATTTGCCCTAGCCCAACCTGTAACAAATAAATTTCCTAGGGGGAAGGAGCAGACAGACCAAGCAGAAAAGGTTAATTCACATGGAAACTCTTACTGAAACACAATGTAAATATAACAGAAGTAGTTTGTGACTTTTTTTTTCTGTGGAGCTAAGTAACACAAATGTGAAACAGATCACTGCATCTTATTTCTGCTAGGGTGATTTCGACTGCAAAGTATTCTTACCTTTGTTTTAGGTACCACTCCTAATCCCAGTTTACTGTCCACAAGATAGGCACCAGATTCAGAGAGGTATCCCTGATTAGGAACAAGACAGCCTCTGCCAAAACAGCAAGGGCAACAGATTTTGTGAAAATATTTGGTCCATTTTGGATTCAGGTGACCATAAGGCTCTTCAGATTTTGGTTTAAACACTCCAATAGTGTTCTAAGGAGAGAAAATGAAAGAATGAGCAAACTAAGACACATTTATTAGAGCATCTTCACTCTGAAAGCCATTAGAAATGTTTATGACTATATAAGGCATTTCATTGACAACAGGCAACAGTCTCCTCCAACAATTAATAATAATAAAACTTTTCAAAACAGAATGTTTTCTCATTTGGCTGGAACTCTTAGCTACCTTATAAAATCTGCTATTATAATTCTATTCACACTGTATGACATAAGAGTGTTATTGTGCATTATGTGTGGTGATTAACTACTACGCAGGTTAGTTGGCAAAGTAACTAGGCTATTTTATTCCCTTTTGTTGAAACTTCCAGCGTCTCCCACAAAAAGCTACTTTACTTTACACTTCCTTTTGCAGCTTCTCAGAGTAACAATATAAAACACACTTAATAGAAAGGCAGCAAAACAGGAAACAAAAACATCAACACTTTACTTTGGTACATGTCAAATAAGTATGCCAATTCAAAATTATATAAAAGTAAGTTATACAAAATTCAGATTCCAAGATGAAGCAACAATACAAAAGAACTTTACAAATTTGCAAATAAATCTTTTAAAACAAAGGTGAAGTAGATGGCCTGGAAGGAGTGCTCTCTGGCCGCTCCATTTGCGATTGGGCCAGGATCACAGTGACCGCATGACCCACTCCCAAAGCAGGCAGCTGCCTGCAGTCCCAAGCTGGCGGTACCAGAAGTAGGTTTAAACCAACTCCTTTTTGATCTGGTTCTTTTGATCTGATTCTTTTGTGGTTTCTGGACGCTTCTTTTGGCCCATGTGTTTTGGGCCTTTGCGAGACAGGTTTACATGGAATATTTGTGTATCTACATATTCTACTGTTTCTCTGTATCTGGAGAAAATATAAAGAAGGGAAGCAGGGACCAATGCTTATGCTATAGAATTTTTACTAATAAAAACAGATTAGGTGATACTTTTTGACACCTCTCTTAGAGAGTTGCCCCTATCATTTTTTCTTGTTTACTCCCCCCCATCCCACTTAGTGTCCAAAATATAGTGTCATAAGCCACACGCAACTGCAATTTTTCCCTACTTTAGACCAATTTATAGGGTTAAACATTTTTTTTAAAAAAAGCAGCTTAGTTAATGTGATACTGATTTGATTAATACTAATTATGACCTATGTGTGTTGTGCTACTTGAAATCGAAAGACCAAACTAATGAGCAAACTAATAGTAAAATGTCATGGGCAGAAGACAAAATAAACATTTGCAAAGCCAGACCTTGATATGCAGTCATACCTCAAAGTAATGCAATTAAAGTTTAAAGGAAATACTTGCAAGTCTGAGTAATACAACTATGGGCTTCTGCAGACTGGCCCAAACAGCCGGCCTGGAGGCAGAGTTTGGGGCAGGGCGGCCACACACCAGCTGCCCCAACCCCGCATTGACACCATCCTGATGCTGTGCACTGGTACGCACAGTGCGTGGTGTCAGGACGCCCTCCCCTAGAAAGGGTGCTGAAGAGCCATGCGTCAGCTCTTAGGGTGGTCTTTTGTCGCCCCTAAAAGGAGTGGCATTTTGCCGCTCTTTTCGAGGCGGCAAAAAGGAAGATTAGGGCCGTGGCATGGGGTAGCCGTGGTCCCAATCTGCCACTTCCCGGGGCAGCCCAGAGCTGCCCATCTGCAGTCCCCCTAAGAGAGCCCAATTACAATTTGTCTTGAAGGTATGCAACTATTTAAGTTTAGCAGACCTTCCTATGAACTGTTTGCATCTACATGAAGACTTCCATGTAGCTGGGTGACAGGTGGTTTGAGCTTTGTAGAGGAAGAAGTGGGGTAATGGTGTTATAAAGCAATAATGATTTCTTCAACTTAAAACAACATGGTGCAGAGAAACTATACCTTGATCAGTTTAAAGAACTACAGTACAAGTTGAATCTCCTTTATCGAAAATGCTTGGTACCAGAAGTGTTTGGGGTTTTGTATTTTCCTGGATTTTGGAATACATGTATTTGTATTTACATACATAATGATGTAACTTGCAGATGGGGCCCAAATCTAAGCATAAAATTCATTTGTTTCTTATAAATCTTAGACACATAGATTGAAGGTAACTGTATACAATATATATATTTTTTAATAATTTTGTGAATCAAACAAAGTTTGTATACATTGAACCATCAGAAACCAAAGATGTCACTACCTCAGCCAACCCATGTGGACAATTTTGGAGTATTTCAGATTTTAAAAGTTTAGAAAGGGAAACTCAACTTGTATTTAGTACAGTATAGTACAGTATAAAATTCAAGGTGCTGGTGATGATACTTTATATGGCTTAGGACCCTAATACTTTAAGAAGCATCTCCCCCTATACACACCTGCCCAACAATTCATATCGGTTGAAGGGGCTTTCTTCTGTGTCCCACCAGGAAACATTACTCTGTGGCAGAGCACACTCTCTGTTGTGGCATCTTGCTGTGAAATATCCTGGCCTTAGAGGCCTAACTGGCACCAGTGCTGATGTTAATCCAGGGCCTAGTAAAAGAATGGCCTTTCACAAAGCTTTGGGGACTAACTGATTTCATCCAAATTGCACATGGCTTTAAATTGTTTTAAGCTGTTTAAATGGTTTAAAACTATTAAGTTTTAACTTGTCAAATTGTTTAATATGTTTTCAGTCTGCCTAAATTATTCTGTTTTAGATTGTTTTAAGCTGTGTAAGTTGATTTTATTATACCATGGCCTGAGATCCTCAAATACAGGGATGGGATATAAGTATCATTATTGTTATAGACTCAGTTTTATTCTTAGAAATGTAATACTGAACTATGTGAGATAATTCTAAATTGAAGTTTGCAAGGCAATGCATTTTGGAGAAGCAATACGTTGTCAGTGGGGCTTTTTTGTTTGTTTTGTTGTTTACTTTGGATCAATTGATAGCTCTAGCTGATTCTTGCCATTCTCAATATTGCAGTATACAGTCAGCCCTCCATATCCACAAATTCTTATCCACAGATTCAAGTATCCACAGCTTGAAAATATTTTTAAAATATATAAATTCCCAAAAGCCACGATTTTGTTATTTTACACAAGGAGCACCATTTCCTATGCTACTGTATATAATGGGACGTGCATCTATGGATTCTGGTATCAACGGAAGATCCTGGAAACAAACCCTAATAGATACCAAAGGCTCACAGTACTTAGTTACCCATATCTGTACCTTAGCAATATTTACAATTGCAGCATCTTCTGCTGTCTATATATGGACCATCAGCTTTAAGAGTCAGCCACCCTGCTGTAAGGAAGCACTAATTATATTCACAGACAAAGTGAAAACAGCAAGTTTAGTATGTAGAGAAATCTTGTAGCACCTTTGACCCTAACTGAAAGAAAGAACTTGGGAGCATGAGCTTTCGTAGTTTGTAGACTAAAGTCTACTTCCTCAGATGCAGGAAGTAGACTTTAGTCTATGAAAGCTCATGCTGACAACTTCTTTCTTTCAGTCTCAAAGGTGCTAAAGGATCTCTCTACATACTGATTCTACAGACTAACATGGCTATATCTTTGAATTCTACAGCAAGTTTAGTGTATGCATATTTGTCAGAAATAATTAATTTGATCTTAATAAATTGATGGAATAAATAGCTATATTGTCCTGTACAAATCAACCAATGGCACCCTGCCTTAGCTTCCAATATCTAAAATTTCCCGCATGCTTTGTTTTTTAAAAAAGACTTATACCCCAGATTAGAGAAGATAAATACCCACCATCTATCATTGAATGGTCAGACAATCTTGCTGCTTTAGCTATGTCTTTCTGGTCATCTTATATTAATGTACATTATGCCTAGTCTGTGTTCCTAACTTGTGTATTACCCCACTTTTTTCTCCTTTTTCTCTTTTCATTTTCTTTGTAATTATACTTTACAAAATAGTAGCAGCAGTATACATCTGTTCTCACTTACTACTATGCTGCAGTAGAGTTGCTTCCATCTGTATCATAGCAGACATGAAAATGTGAGGGCAGAGTTACTACTTAACAAGGATACACTAAAAACTCATGCCACAGCAAGTCAGCTAGTCTCTAAGGGGCCATAATGCTTTTTGCCTTCTAGATTATATAAAGCAGCATGACTCTCCTAGGATTTTACAAGCCATTAGCTTCTTTACACAAGCAAAAAGTTCTCATTCTGCTTGCTGGATCTGAGTGTAAGCAAGAAACATTAACTGCATAATGCTAATTTAAAATGTTTAGAAGAGCTGAGTCAGTATTGCTGGCATACATAACACTGCATTCCATGCAACATCAACATACCACTATATATTGTTAACAGGGCTATATCAGAAACTAGGTTCTTCCTTAAGGTTTCCAGCTTAAAATATACAAAGTTTGTTATTGCCTCTTATTGTTTCAGTTAAGAGGGCTGAAATTACATATAGGCATTGTATGCTATTTTCTGGTATGTCTAACCCAGGGGTAGGCAACCTAAAGCCCAGGGGCCGAATGTGGCCCCCGAGGTCTTTGGACAGGCCCCAGGCCAGTCCTGCCGTCGCCATCGCCACCCGCCATGATGATATTGATTATTGTTATTACTTGTTCTTGGGGTTTTCTTGGCAAAATCTTCACAGGGGTTTTGCTATGGCTTTTCTCAGACTGAGAGAGTGTGCATGCATATTTTTTTAAAAAAAATATTTATTTATTTATTTATTTATTTATTTATTTATTTATTTATTTATTTATTTATTTATTTATTTATTTATTCATGGTGCTTCCCACCCAAAAAAAAAAAATTGTCTGAGGGACAGCAGTGCTCCCGGCTCCAAAAGGTTGCCTACCCCTGGTCTAACCTGTTCATCACTATTTGTTTCCCTTTGCTCCAGCATGGGTTCTTGTAAAGTTTTAAAAAATAGAATATGATTTAGCAAGTCTGATACCGCACTGTAAATATCTAAATAACACATTCTGCAGTTAGACCAAAGGTACTCACAAAAAGACAAAAACAAGACTATAGTACAAATTCTAAGTACAGTGGGACCTTGTTATCCGCAGCCTTGCCATCTGCAGATGGCAAGCCCTTTTGTCTAAAATGGTGATGCATGCACGCGGTCGTGTTAGTGGGTGCACATGTCGCGATGCCATTGGAGACAACAAAACTTTGAGGTTCTGAGTTTTTTGGTATCCACGCCAGGGAGGCCAGAACTGATAACAAGGTCCAAGTGTAATAATATACAACTGCAACAGAAAAATGCAAAAATTCCTACTACCATCATTTCCAAGAATAAACTCCACAGTAAGAAAATGAAAACAATATAGCATATACAGATTAGTGGCTGTCAGAAGTGAACATTTAAAAAAATGATCAGGAAATACTAGCTCAGACCTTTGGACAAGCCTGGCCTTATGTGGATCTGACACAATTTTCTTGGAAAGGCAGAAATATATACTTCACATGATTATTCTCTCTAGAGAGAGTCACATGAAAAAAGTTAATTACAACTTTGGGAGCTGCCCTTTTGATAAGCACTGTATCCAGTAATCATGTTGCTGTTGTCTGTGAACCTAAGCCGAACTACTGCAGGGCTTTCTTGGCAACATTTGTTTGGGGAAAGGTGGAGGCTAAGAATGCTACGTGCCTAAGGTGATCCAGTGGGTTTCAATGGTTGAGTGCAGTCACAGATAATGCTCAAACTACTACACCATGATGGCTCTCAGTTGTTATGTTAGTATTACTGTATATACTTGTGTACAAGTCCACCTCATGTATAAGTCAAGGGCAAGTTTGGGGGCCAAAATCATAGATTTCTATATGATCCATGAATAAGTCAAGGGTAAAACCTAGGGGTATGTAAAAAAGGATCTAAGGGGGAAAGACCACTTCCCTCCCTCCTTCTCCTTCTCCAGATCTCTTCTGACCACCTAACACCACTTCCCTGGTGGTGGAAGAGAAGGTTTTAACACTGGATTGAAAAGGGAAGGAACTGGAGGGTAATGGGGTTTGGTGGACTGAGAGGGAAGCAGAGGATAGAAAGAGAAGAGTTTTAGCACTGGATTGAGAAGGGAAGGGAAATGGAGTTTGGTGGACAGGAGAGATCCAGAGAGGGAGGAGGATGAGGAGGGAAGGTTTTAATTTCAGATTGAGAAGGGAATCACCACTTTCATATACACACATACACACACCTGCCTCAGCAGCTCTTTCAGAAATTACTGCTGAGGCAAGGAGAGTGATGCATCGGGGCAGACCTTCTTCCAGGACCTTTGTCAGCAGTATTACTGTACTGACCATATATAAGTTGACACTGGATTTTAGGGTCAATTTTTGGGCATACATTTTTTGACTTACAGTTGAATATATATCAGGGGTAGCAGCCCCCCAAGGCCTTTGGACCGGCCCCAGGCTGGTCCTGCCACCACCAGTGCCACCCCCTGCCATGATGATATTGATTATTGTTGTTATTACTTGTTATTGGGGTTTTCTTGGCAAAATCTCCACAGGGGTTTTGCCATGGCTTTTCTGGGGCTGGGAGAGTGTGCATTTATTTATTTATTTATTTATTTGTGCTTCGGCCCCCCAATTGTCTGAGGGACAGCAACCCAGCCCCCGGCTCAAAAAGGTTGCCTACCCCTGATATATATGGTATGTATTATCAATTGGTCTTCCACATTTGTGAGTTTAACATCTACAGTTTCAATTATTCACAGATTATTTGCCAACACCACACTACAACCCTCGCCTCTCATTCGCAATCTCTTTGCAAACCTAGTGAACCCTTCCCAGCCTTAGGTGGCAGAACAAGCCCATTCCCACTGCCACCACAGAACAAGCCATGGTTCACTGCATTCTGGCTAAGCCAAAGCTCTATAATAGTATTTTAGTACTATTGGTACAAATAACAGTAAAGAATAGGAGAGGGAGGTTTTCCAATATTACTTTTTCTCTGTGGAAGTTCTGTACTCTGTCTTGAACAGTGGCTGGTTAATATTTTGTTCATTGCAATTTGTTTTTTTCTTGTTCTCTTATGTACGGTATGTATTCAAACTGTGTGCGTACACACAAAGCTGTCTCTGGATATAAAAACAACAATAAAGGATAAATAAAAATTGTTTACTCAAGCAAGCAAATTAAATGTACCATTTGAGGTGAAAAGCTGGAATACTTACTCCTAATTAATTTTATAAAGAGGTGTCAATATATTTATATACAAATGTGACAGTTCAACTGCTTTCAGTTGGACCCTGGTATATCTATCCTGAACTGAATTTACTAACAAGTATTCATGCTAATTTGCTGATGGAAATTCAGTGGGTGCATCTACAAGCAAAGCTGTCTGCATTTCCAACAGCAAGCTAATGAGCCTACACACTTATTAAATCTGTAGGTATATTTTGACTTGGTCTTTTAGAAAGGACCAAATAAAGATACTAGACAGATGAAGTAGATTATACCCAGAGACTGCTGGGGTGTACTAATATATGCTCTGGAAATACTACCATTTAGATCTGTCATTTCAATATTACATGTGAAAACAAAAGAACTGAGAAAGAGCCAAAGGACTGCTTAATACAAGAGGAAGTAAAGAGAAGGTTACAGAACTGGTTTTAAATGGTATGCTGTAACACAACCTATTAATTTTAAAGTCAGCTTTCTACATAAATCGAAGCTGAAAAGATCATGAAACTGCAAGAAATGCTTTCACCAAGATTCAGTGGCGTATTTCCATGTCCAATGGTGTATTTCCATATCAGTAACAGAGGAATTCTTCCACAGCCCCCTCATCTACAACTCCCATAGTGTCAAAAAAAAAAAAAATGTACTAAAGAGTTTCCTAGCCCTCCAAAGCATTATTGGGAGTGATGACTGCAGGGAGGAGGGGAGCTTTCCAGCTGTGATGGAAGCAGTTGGTCTAACAGAAATACTATTGGATCCTGGCACTTAAGGGTCACTGTGTATTTTTTAAGTGAGTGAACATATCTTCGTAAACATTACTTTATATTTATACTACTCAAGCTTCTTCATGAGGATAGGTGTGGAAGTAGATATTTCTTACTCTTGTTTACCAAACCTGACCTGCCGACCCCCGCCAACTGACCCCCGCACGTGTCGCGGCCACCATTTTGTTTGTCAAAATGGCAGCCGTGACTTGTTTGCGCATGTGTAGTACTCCTGGCAAACAAAATGGCAGCCGCGACACGTGCGGGGGTCAGTCGGCGGGGGTCGGCAGGTCAGGTTTGGTAAACAAGAGTAAGAAATATCTACTTCCACACCTATCCTCATGAAGAAGCTTGAGTAGTATAAACCGGAAAACCTGGGGAGAAGCAACCGGCACCAGGTACGTCAACGTTGCTGACGCTTGCTTTATTATATCCAGCATAATTCTTTTATGTGGCACAACCCCAAAGCCTCATATCTGCCAAAAATTAAAATAATATGGGTGTAGGGGTGCAAATGACCCCCATCCTCAGCACAGCTGCCCACCCTTGGATACACAAACCAATGTTATACTTCATATATTACATGAAGGAAGCTCCAAAGCTCACAAGAGATTCTTGACCATGTATAATGTATAATTCTTGACCATGTTTAATGTGATTACATATGAGCTTTTTCTGAAGGCCGTTCATTACCTATGCAGAAACAACAGCATGAAAATTAACTAAACAAACCTCAGTGTGACAATGAATATTTAACCATGGCCATTACAGACCTCCAGCAAAGTTATCCTATTGTTATTAACAAGCAAATATAAACATTTCTAATTAACAACACACTTACTTGCTTAGTATCTTTGACAAAGTAGCTCCCACTGGATCCCTGGGAGATTCTTTCTGGGAAAACCCCACATTCTATGGCTTGCTCCACTCGCTGCATGATTTCAGCAAATTCAGGATCGTCATCCAAAAAGCAATTCATCTCTGCTGTACATCCAACATTTCCTGTATGTGCTAAATGTCATTTTAAATTAGTAGTCTTGAGTAATTAAATGCTTTTAAGCAATTAATCACTTAAAGTACTAACTACCACTTATATAAAGTATATAAAATTTGTTAAGGGCTGTGCAGAGATTAAAAGATTTAACAATCATTTCCTTCAGGCTGCAAGAAAAACACAGTACTAATTCTGGAAATAACAAAAATGCCAGAATTTAATATAGTGTTTTTTAAACTCTTTTAACATATGGGATAGTTAGAATGTATAAAGAAAATAAACGTATAAAAGAAATGTATGAAGAAAAGCTGCAATTTACACCTGGAAGGAATGATCATTTTCACTGTTCTATTTTTCACCTTGTATTTTGGCAATACTGTATGTGAGAACTCAAAGAGTCTAAGGGCCTTTACAGACTGCCAGAAATAATGCAGCTTGAAGCCACTTTAACTATCCTGGCTCAGTGCTATAATGGGAATTGTATTTTTTTCTGGGACATTGAGCCTTCTGTCAAAGAGCTACAGTTCCCATGATTCCTTAGCACTGAGCCAGGACAGTTAAAGTGGCCTCAAGCTGCATTATTTCTGGCAGTCTGTAAAGGCCCTAAATATATGATCTATACTCCCACTTGTTATTCTATCCAAATTTCCTACACCTATTAAATTCCTGCTTTAATGCTTCCTTTCCATCCACTTTTGTTGCATTTCATACTTTTAAAACAGACACTTGTGAAGCCAGAGCCAAAAATATTTACTCTGAAATAAACTCAATGAATGGAACCTGTTTACATAACCTGTTTGACATAAATTGCCTATATAAGATTGTAGCCTTTATTTCATCTCGATTTTGCCTTCATCTGCTAAACACAAAATGCGGCAAAAGAAAGGCATTTGAACTGAGGTGGTCAAAGAGTATGTATTCCATGTATTCCACTCCTAGCCTACTAGACATAGGGCAGATACAATGTAGATAAATAAGTGGGCTAGAATTGAGATGGACACAACTTTTAAGTGGCTTTAAGAAAAATGTTAGAAACATTCATGCTGTTCTCAAATATATAAATTCCACTGACTGCAACTTCCACAGAGAGAAACAATACACCTGTGTTTATCAGAAAATAAGCCCGCATGGCACAGTGGTTTGACTATTGAAATAAAACTCTGGAGACCAGGATTCAATTCCCTGCTCAGCCATGATACCCACTGGGTGACCTTGGGCAAGTCACAAAATCTCAGCCTCAGGGGAAGGCAATGGCAAACCTCTTGTGAACAAATCCTTCCAAGAAAAACCCATGATAGGCTTGCTTTGGGGGTCACCATAAGTCAGTAATGACTTGAAGGTCCACAACAACAGTCAACATTAAATTCATGCATATTAGTGTCAGGCAGAAGTATCTAGCAGGTCATTTAAGCACAAAAGGCAGTTTGACTGTAGTGTAATGGCCAAATGGCTAAACTGTGAACCAACAGCTCTCCTATTCACACCTCAGCTTTGCCCTAAGCACATTTAATGGCCACCATCAGGTTACTAATTCTCTCATCCTTTAGCTTCCCCTACATCGTAAATATATAAATAATAATGGTCTACTTTGTAACTCTATTGTAAAGATTAATGAGGCTTGTTCTACTCACCCAAAAAGAATGACATAGTAAAATACACTGTGCTACCAGTGTTTAGGGGAGGCTGTATATTTTCTGGTTTATTTATGTTTATATAGCCTAGATTTCCTACAAGCTTTCACTGAGTACAGTGCACTTAATCAGATGCATGTGTTGCCCAGAATTCACTTCACACATCTAATAAGACAGGGTGTGGTGCACAAAAGTTTATATTATTATAATACATCAGGGGTTGTTGTGTTTTTTTTTTTTAAGGTTACGCAGGTCTCCTGGTTTGTCTTGTGCAGTGAGTTAGATTGCAACAAACTGGCCCAAGATAATTCAGTGAATTTCCTCACTGACAGGAGATTTCAAAAGAGGTTTCATCAGTCATAATGTTATACTCTAAGCACAGCATCATGCCTGCACTGACTTATCCCAGACATAAAATGTTTGCTCAATGGAGAGAAGTATTAGAGCACAGCCCATTCTCCAAGTTTTTTTTTAACTTGTAGTGAGTTTTTATGAAGAATATTATTTAAAAAATGATTCTCCCACATTCACCCAGAAGTGACCTTCAGTTCCACTACTTCACTGTTCTACATGGGAGGATCTGACTTCAGATCATGTGAATTAGAATCCTAGAGTTGGAAGAGATGAGGGCCACCCAGTCCAACCCAGTTCTGCCATGCAGGAACTCACAATCAAAGCACCCCCAACAGATGGCCATCCAGCCTCTGTTTAAAAGCCTCAAAGGAGGAGATTCCACCACACTCCGAGGGAATGTGTTCCACTGTCAAACAGCTCTTTCTGTCAGAAAGTTCCTCCTAATGTTTAGGTGGAATTGCTTTTCCTGTTGCTTGCATCCATTGCTCCACTAGTTTCTGTAGCAGCAGAAAACAAGCTTGCTCCATTCTCATCATGACACCCCTTCAAATATTTGAAATATTTAAATTATCCATTTGGAATACTATATGAAAATGCTGTATGAATTCTAACTAATATTATGAGGTGCATGAATCAAATGAGATATCACCCATTACGCCAGGGGTAGGCAACCTTTTCGAGCCGGAGGCCGGGTTGCTGTCCCGCAGACAATTGGGGGGCTGAAGCACCAAAAATAAATAAATAAATAAATAAATAAAAATAACAATTTTTAATTTTTTAAAAAAAAATATGCATGCACACTCTCTCAGCCCCAGAAAAGCCATGGCAAAACTCCTGTGGAGATTTTGCCAAGAAAACCCCAAGAACAAGTAATAACAACAATAATCAATATCATCATGGAGGACAGGGGCGGAGGCGGCGGCAGGGCTGGCCTGGGGCTGGTCCAAAGGCCTCAAGGGGTCGCATCAGGACCCCGGGCCTTAGGTTGCCTACCCCTGCATTACACCTTACTGAAAATTTACATGGGTGACACAGAAATGTGACAGACAGGGAGTCAGGGAGGTCATGAGCCTGAATTTGCAAAGCAATGGAGGAAAGGGAGCCTTGGAGATGTCTCATCCACACACAACTGGGGGGCAGTTAACAACAACATTGTGATGTTTCTAATTGTGTCTTTAAAACTACTTTGAAGTAACATCCTTTGTGATGCACCTTGGGTCCAATTTAGGTGAAAGGAAGCAAATAAAATAAATAAACAACTAAGTGAGTAATCTCTCCTAGAGTGGTAGTGAGCTATTCGTGCCAGTGCTTGAAAAAGTTACTTTTTTTCTGGACAATTCCCAGAAAAGCCCCTTCTTCACCAGTAACCATGCTGGCTATGGGGCTCTGAAAACTGTCCCTGAAAAGAGCAATTTTTCCAACTTCTGACTATTTCAGATTTCAAGCGTGGGGATCAAGCAGGAATGCTTATTATTATTTTCTATATTATTTCTATTTCCTATCTATTCTAATTATTATTGGAAAATCCATCCCTTTCTAATGCATTTGTTGTCACTGTCATTGTGTACCTTCAAATCATTTATGACTTCTGGCAACTCTGAGGCTAAACTGTCATGAGGGTTTTCCTGGCAAGGTTTGTTTGGGGGGAGGGGTTTGTTGTTGCCTTTCTCTGGAGGCTGAGAGAATGTGACTTGCCCAAGGTGGGTTTCCAAGGGTGGGGAGAAAAAAGATGTAGATCCTGGTCTCCCAGGGCTGCATCCATACAGAGGAAATGACCTGGTTTGAGCCCGCCTGAACGGCCATGGGTCCATGTAGTGGAATTCTGGGTGTTGTAGTTTGTTGCAGCATCAGATAAACAAACAATAAATGGACAATAAAACAAGGAAAGGTAGAAGGCAATAAAAAGAGAGGAAGACAACATGACAAAAGGATAGACTCATTCAGAGAGGCCATGAGCCTGAATCTGCAGGATCTGAGGAGAGCAATGGAGGAAAGGGGGCCTTGGAGCCGTCTCATCTACACAATTTGGGGGCAGTTAACAACAATAACAACATTAATGTGACGGTTCTAATTGTGTTTTTAAAGCTACTTTGAAGTAACATCCTCTGTGAGTCGCCTTGGGTCCAATTTAAGTGAAAGGCAGCAAATAAAATAAACGAACAACTAAGGGGGGTTGCAGACTGCCAGAAATAGTGCAAATTGAGTCCACTTTAAGGGTTAGAGTTAGTGCTAGGGAATCATGGGAATTGTTGTTTTTTTTCTGAGACATTGAGCCTTCTCTGTCAGAGAGCTCTGGTGCCACAATAAAATACAGTTCCCATGATTCCCTAACCCTAACCCTAAAAGTGGACTCAATTTGCACTATTTCTGGCAGTCTGCAACCCCCCTAAATGAGTAAACCCTCCTAGAGTAGTAGTGGCCTATTCCTGCCAGTGTTTGAAAAAGTTAATTTTTCCTGGACAACTCTCAGAAAAGCCCCCTCCTCACCAGTAAATAAAATACATAAACAACTAAATGAGTAAACTCTCCTAGAGCGGTAGTGGGCTATTCCTCCCAGTGCTTGAAAAAGTTAACTTTTTCCTGGACATCTCTCAGAAAAGCCCATTCTGGCTGTGGCTGGGGCTCTGGAAGCTGTCCCTGAAAAGAGCAACTTTTCCAACTTCTGACCATTTCAGACTTCAGAGCTCTGGTGCCACAACAAACTACAGTTCCCAGAATTCCACCGCACGGACCCGCGGCCGTTCAAGCGGGCTCAAACCGGGGTAATTCCGCCGTGGGGATGCACTGCCAGAGTCCTCTGAAGTCCCTCACCGGCGGCGGCAGTGGCACCGAGGCTCTCCCGGTTCCTCCGTCCCGAGGCCGCGGCGCCCAAGAGCGGCTCCGACTCCTCTCCCTCTTCCTCCTCACGGTCCAAAGCCTCCTCCACCTCCACCGCCGCCGCCGCCGCGCCTCGGCCGAGCCTGACGGCGCTCCCCGGGGCAGCCTTGGTGGCCCTCCTTCCGGACACCGTCACGGGCGGCAACGGCAGCGGCGGGGGCTCCATTTCCAAGTGGAGAAGCTCCTCGTCGGCCTCTTCCTCCTCCTCGGGGTCCATTCCAGGCTTAGGCCCAGGCTCTGCCATAAGCGGCGTCGGAAGCCTCCTCCCCTCACGCGCCCGCCGCCGCGCGAGCCCCCATAACCGCCCCCTCAGAGAGAACCCAACCGCCGGCCGCCATTACGCGACTCGCGCAAATGAGCCACTGCGCAGGCGCGAAAGAGAGGCGGAACTCCTTGGTTTGTGAAAGGCCTTTCTTACCTGGGCAGGTGTTCCCTCCCTCCCTCCCTCCAGGTGGGCTAGGAAGCAGGTGTGTCTCCTGACCAGATGTGTCCTAAGAGCAGGGGTAGGCAACCTTTCCCCTTTAAGGGCCGAGGGACT
>CM034708.1:95435164-95460579 GCA_020142125.1 Phrynosoma platyrhinos
TCAGTTTTTGGTGTGACTTAATTCATTGGCTAATAATCAGGCAAACTACTTATAAAACAAATGGATGGAATATGGCTGCATATTTTTGCTTCATATTTTGTCTTATATAAGGAGTAGAGGCCAAATAAATCTTAGATCATAATGGACAACTGCCAAGGCTGGGTGCATTGGCTTCCTCTAGGACTCTACAGAGCTGTATCTCCCCATTGCCAACAAAATGTGGGAGACAGAGCTGAATCTCCCCCTAAAATAACTAATACTTCTCTCGCCTTAAAAGCCACTATAGCCCCATTTTTTAAAGCCTCTCTAGTCCTTCTTTCAGCCTATAAGTGTTTTCTACAGCAGGAAATTGACTGGAAGGAGAAGTCCAACTGCTATATAGTTTTTTAAAAAGCTGTAAGAAAATTTCTAGATTCAGTAAGTAAGTAAGTAAGTAAGTAAATAAATAAGACCCCTGATGTGGTAAAATTGCCTATAGGAACATTCCCCAAAGGCTTGGGACGAACAACTGGCTATGTATTTTGGGGTGAAACAGCCCCCTGAAGATGTTCAGGGTAGGGGAGGAGAGACTTATGGCAACCCTAAACCATATCATAGGGTTTTCAGGGGCTGAGAGTGTGTGACTTGGCCAAGGTCATCCATCGGGTTTCCAAGGCCGAGCAGAGAATCGCCGGAGTCATAGTCCAGCACTTGATTCAATTAAAAGTAATGGCTCCCTTTAGCAGGATTGGAACCCCAAAACCATGATATTGTAAGTGTGGCTGTTTTAATTTAAAAAAAAAGAAAAGAAAAAGATTTCAGCAACACTAGATGGGTGAATATCAGATAGCTTCAGCTTTTGAGATACACTGCAGACTGTTGTTATAGGGTATTTTTCAGTTGAAAACCTGAATGTTTTAATTTATAGAGTAACATCTCCATATTGTTGGTTGGCTTACATAATTCATGGCTGAGAAATCTGTCCTTTCAGTTGTTGGACTCCATTTCCATCATTCCTGACCATTGAACTATTGGCTGAAGCTGATGGGAATTGAAGTCCAACAACATGATCCCCCACACTTAATCTAAACAAACAACAGCATCTAAATGTACGTACTTTAACTGTCTTTTATTTCTTTGTATTCTTTTTGAAGGGAAAATGTCCTGAAGATGGATGGGATGAAAGTACTGTTGAACTTTTTCTTCATGAACTAGCAATTATGGATAGCAATAATTTTCTGAGCAATTGTGGTGTTGGTGAAAGGGAAGGAAGAGTTGTATCAGGACTAGTAGCCCGCCGACATTACAGGTAAATGCTGTTTTTTTAGAATGCTTGATAGATCTCATAAAATATATAAACATGCTTTAAGTATTTTAAAAACAAACAGCACAATGAACTTAACAAGTATCACTTAAAAACAGAGGATTGATATTTTTAGTTTGTTGACCGTTCCTAACATTTGTATCCTACTAAATACATTTTTAAAATGAATGTGTACCAAATGGTTCCCTGTGGTTGTGTGCCTCCAAGTTGTTTCTGACTTATAGCTAAGTCAGTTTCTGACTTACAGCTAACCCTAAGGTAAATTTATCATGGGGTTTTCTTGGCAAGTTTGTTTAGAGGGGGTTTGCCATTGCCATCTTCTGAGGCTGGGAGAGTGTGACTTGCCCAAGGTCACTCACTGGGTTTCATGGCTCAGTGGGGATTTGAACCCTGCTCAAACCATAGCCCAACGCCCTGCTCAGAATCATAGCTCAACACTCAAACCACTATACCACTCTGTTACTATGTCACAAACTATGTATGGTTGTAGTTTGCATAGTACTTGCAGTTTGTGGATTGGGGGTGGAATTGCATTCTGGTAAAAGATATATATCCATTAGCAAACATCTGAAATGCTCATTTACAAAAATTTTCTGACATTTTGAAAATTTTCTGACATTTTCCTTGGATAAATGGAAGATTTCAATGAAGAAAGTTATGTTTGCTCCAGCATTTCAGATATGTGTATGGTGTTCTTCACCTTGTGTGCTTTGCTTGATAGACGATCAGCATTTCTTAGTGATCTATAGCTGTGGCTCCAATCTCAAGCAGGTCCTTCTTTCCACTTCACAGCTGATAACTGCAGCTAGAGCCAGAATTGCTCACATCTTAGGGTAATAATTGTGTCCTTGGATAAGGCCTATCTCGCTGTTGCCAAAATGAGAGATCATGAACTCATAGGTAATTTCCTCATGCTACATTCTGTAGGTGAGCAGATCATTTGTGTAATACTGTGTACTTCTTAGAGCAAATTGTGAGGCACTTGTGGCCTTCCAGGGCTCCCTTCACATTACACCAGTATGAGCACTATGATTCCAACTACCATGGTTCCATCTGAAGGAATTCTGGCATTTGTATTGGTGTATTTGTGTGACGTATTGGTTTGAGCATTGGATTACAACTCTGGAGACAACGGTTCAAATCCCTGGCGCGGCCATGTAAACCCACTGGGGGACCTTGGGCAAGTCAATCTCACTCAGCCTCAGGGGATGTCAATGACAAACTCCGTGATGAAACTTGCCAAGAAAACCCCATTCCTTAGGGTCACCATAATTTAGAAATGACTTGAAGGCACACAACAACAACACAGTTTGGAGAGGGATATTTAGGAATATTTAGACTTCTCAACCAGAAAGCTCTAGTGCTGCATCAAAGTACAAACTCCAAGATTCCGTAGGATGCTGCCATATTAGTTAAAAATAGAATCATGGTCCTACAGTAGTGTAGTGTGGAAAGAGCCCAGATCATGTTGCTTGTCATTTCTTCAGCAGGCTTAGCCAACATAGCCACTGGTCAGGCATGCTAGGAATGGTCAGGCATATTAGAATAGAGGTTCCCCATCCATGTGTTCAAACCTATGAAATGTTTATTAGTTTGATAAAAATCTGAAAATGGTTTCCTTGCTGCCATGTTAACAAATATTAGCATAGTGAAATTGAATTTGTGGGTGAAGAAACAAATGATGTATTCTTCTTTTTCACTTCAGCTTAATTAGTTTTACAGTGGAACACTAATCAGAATTTTGACTCTTCCTTCCATGTATTAAAGCAAAAACGTAGGGAACATCAGTTACATGCAGAGATATTGAATTATAGGAGTTGCATTTTTAAGTGACCCTTATGACAGATTAATTGCTGCTAACATGAACAAAAGCCCATTAAAATTGATTTTATTCAAATGAAGCAGAGCTTATGAGTTAACCTAACTTTTAATAGCCTGATGTCCTAGGTCATCTGGCCTTTGATTAGGCTACTTTATAATTTAGAGATGTTATAAGCAATGCATTTTAAAATATATGTTTATGTTGCTGCTTTAAACATTATGTAATTCCTGTTCTAGCTGTCATGGCAGCAGAGCATCCCTAACTGAAATAGATTGACACAGATTGTCTCAAATTTTTGTTTGGCTTAGAAGTTAGCTATAGTATGTAGTCATCCTGCTGTCCTTCACATTTTCTGTGTTAGAAGGAGGACTTAGGGGAGGAGTATAATCACTTGCCCTTCATGTGGGGCTTTGCAGAAGGCAAAAGTAATGTGGATGCATCCATGGGAGATCCATTCTGCACCCTTCCCCCACAGATACCAAAAAAATGAAGGACCTCAAGGCCCATTCTCCCTAATAGTGGTGCAACATGTGTGTGGCTGCTAGCACAGCCACACACACACACACAGAGCCATTGGGGACAAGGGGGGTTTACCATCTGCGGATGCTTAAATCCGCGGATGGCAAGCCCGCAGATAAGGAGGATCCACTGTATTTATTCTTCCAGCTGTAAACTAAATAAGTTACTAAATTATTCCAGCTTCTCCTTTGCACTGAAATAGCAATACAAATGGCTGGATGTTGCTGCATTTCAGATGTCAGGACTTAGCAGTCATCTTGCAGCCACTCTTAGAGCAATATGTACAGTTTAGCTCTCTGTTGTGTGTCTACAGAAAAGCATAGTGTCAGGCTCAAAGATCTGCTGTGCCAGGCCTGTAAAACATAAGAAACCTCTTAAGCCTGCTGAGAGTTCAATAGCCTCTCTCTGTTCCCAGAAAAGCAGTTGCAGCTAGCGGCACCCTATGTTACCGGGTTGGGAGGGTAGTCCACATTTTAATCCAGACATTAAAAGGAGTTTTCCAAGGTACTGAAAGCTGCTCTGAAATAGATTCAGCACCTTGGGGAGTTCCATTAAACTAGCCAATGCCTGGCATGGATTCACTGACCCTCTAACATGGGATCCACCAGTCACCATTGCAGGAAAGTGATCGAGTCTCCATACCATGGCTCTTGGCTGGATTTGACTTAATATGTCATACAAGTTTAGTGAGGTTGACACAATTAATTGAGTACTTTTTGATAGTAAAAGTCATGATGCTGGCCTTCATAAAGTCATAGTCCAGAACAGAATATGGTCGGGATAGTCCACAGAAAGAGAGAGCCACTGTAATATGAGGCTAGTTTCTCTCAATCGGCATATTTCTTTCTTCCCAACAAACAAGTCCCCTAACCCTTCAGAGCAGATATTGGGAATGGGAGTATGCAAACAGGATGGTATCTAAAGGGTGAAGAGGAATAACCCCCTTCAAATTCCAACATTGATATAATCATGGGTTCATAGATTTGGAAGAGACCACAAGGCCATCCAGTCCAATCCCCTGCCATGCAAGAATACACAACTGAAGCACTTCTAAAAGATGCCCATCCGACCTCTGTTCAAAAATCTCAGAGGGCTGGATCCACACTGCAGAAATAATCTGGTTCAACACCACTTTAATTGCTATCTGAGGCAATTCATAGCTTTTTAAAAAATACTGGATATAACCCATAGTTTTAAAAAATACAGTGGGCTCTCTGTATCCGTGGACTTGCCATCTGCGGATTTAAGCATTTGTGGATTGCAAGCCCATGGTGTGGGGAAGAGGAGGAAGAAGAAGGAAAAATGACTATGGCGGCAGCTGGGGGGAAAGAAGAGGAGGAGGAAGGAAGAGGAGGAGGAGGAGGAAGGGAAAATGGCTGGTAGGAAAGAGAAGGAGGAGAAAGAAGGAAGGAAGAAGAGGAGGAAGATTGGGAGAAAGAGCAGGAGAGAGGAGGAAGAGGAGGAAAAAAAGGCGGTCGTAACTGCACAATGGTGGTGGAGGTTTCCCATGAGATGGCATGCTGGGATCTGTAGTATTTCTGGGCTTCTTTCAGTGGTTCCTGGCAAGTGATGGAGGACCCAAAGGGTTTCCAAGTCAAAGTCCAGCAGGCCAGATGGGCAGACACCCCTGCCCCCCTGAAAGACCCCCACTCGGGCTAAGGGGTGGGAAAGAGGAGGAAGAGGAAGAGGAGTAGGAAGGAAGAATGGCTGGGGAGAAGAGAAGGAAGGAAGGAAGAACGGCTCTGGTGGCAGCCGGAGCAGGAAAAGGAAGGTGCAGAAAGGTGGCCACAACTGCATGGCAGTGACGGGAAGAGGAGGAAGAATCGGAGGAGGAGGCCCTGTCTGGGGGACCCCTGGCCCTGGTACAACCGGGGCCCCTCCGTTCTGGGCAGCTGGAGGAACCCCTGGGCTTCGGGCGGCAACAGGGGGGCAAAGTCCTGTTGTTCCCAATGGTGAAATGGCCGCATTGCTGCTCCACCACTGATTACTGTGGGACTTGAGCATCAGCGGATTTTGTTATCTACGGAGGGGGGTCCAGAACAGATCCTCCCCAGATACTGAGAACCCACTGTATATTAAGTTTTTAATCCCCAACATTCCTTTTTATTTCCAGATTGATCCATGGAATTGGAAGGTCAGGCGATATTTCTGCTGTCCAGCCTAAAGCTGCAGGTTCTAGTCTCCTGAACAAACTTACTAATTCACTTGTTTTGGATATTATAAAACTTGCTGGTAAGTGTAGGAATCAGGTGTATGTTGTTGTGTTTTGCTTTGTTTTTGTTATTTTAACAAATATCCACCAGAATTGAAAAGTCATTGGTGTTCACATCTATTTGCCTTTCACTTGCAGGTGTCAAGACAGCAAACAGCTGCTTTGTGGTCCCCATGGCGACTGGCATGAGTCTGACATTATGTTTTTTAACCCTGCGGCATAAGAGACCACAAGCAAAATACATTATTTGGCCTCGTATAGACCAGAAGTCTTGTTTCAAGTCAATGATCACTGCAGGTAAAGAACTTTTGCTGAGATGGGTACTGGTGGCCTTTTCACCTATGTAGCTGTTTGAAATATTTATTTTAAGAGGGCTGTTTTACAAACAGATAGCAATGTTGTTTCTCAGCTAGCCAGATCATAATACAGCTTACTGGAGGCATGACATTAATCATTTTATTGTAAATATCAGGCTGATGTGGAAGGTTCTATTTTCTGCATACAAGTTGAATAGATAAGGTGAAAGGATGCAGCCTTGCCTGACCCCTTTGCGAATTGAGGACAATTCTATTTCTCCATATTCTGTTTTGACAGTAGCCTCTTGTCCTAAGTACAGATTTATCATCAGGACTATCAGATGTGGTGGCACTCCCATGTCTTTGAGGGCATTCCATAGCTTTTCATGATTTATGCAGTCAAAGGCTTTGCTTCAGTCTATAAAACAAATGTTGATTTTCTTTCCATCATACTTCCAGTGGTATGCCTCTTTTCAGTCCATGCCTTTGTCCTTGCTTGAATTTATTTTACTGCTTCTCCTATGTGCTTCATAATGCGCTTTTCCTATTTCTCATTCTGATCCTTTTGTCTATCTGTTTACCCAATAACTTTCTCCTCTTCTGGGGTTAGAGGTCACTCACAAGCAGCAGGCAGATTTGGCCTCATTAGATATGATTATATTAAAATACTGATTTATCATAAGTCCTGATAATTTTGGAAAGCTACATGTATATTACAATCTTTGACCAATTTTTATAAAAATTGGTGATTACGGATGAGACTTTTAGGCTCTGGGTTTGACTGTGGTTCTCCAATTCTGCTCTTTGACATTTCCCAGAGAGCTGCTTACCCTATTTTATCAATAGCATTTTTTATTTGATAGCATTTTAATGTTTTCTTCCACAACTCTAAAGTTATTTGAAGTATGGCTCATAGCTAAAATAGGCTGGTATTTTGGTGCCACTCTTTTGCTTCACTCACCATTGGAGTGAGGTCCCTAAGAACTACTCTGAAATTTAATTCAACTCTCAGGTTGAAAGAGATTTTGCCTTCCTACTGGCCAGGAAGATAATGAGTCCCCCTTCCCCAAATGATTGGGATTTTTAACTATAGTCCAATCTGACTGGATAATTACAGAGTTCATTGCCTCGTTTATATTCTCATGGGCAATAATCTTTATTACACCAGACATTCTCCAAACTATCTTGAAACATCTTGATTGTATTTGGACTGGATAAGTAGATGTAAGGAAGGAAGGAAAATTGTTGGTTCAGAAAACTTGCATATCTTATATAAAACCATGTCCTAACCATTATTTTTTTCTGTGCTAACTTTAGAAAATGAATACATATGCTCTGTTTTGAGTAGCAAGCCCAAAGCCATAAATCATTTTACGCAAACACACAAACATTCTATCTAAGTAATGGAGTTGGACTAACAGTGATTCCTTAGGCTACATTCTAATTCTGTCAAAGCCAGCGCTGAAATTCTTGTTGATCATTTTTAATCAGTATGTTAAAACTAGCCTTAGTCATTGTTCATAATACAAGGCTTAGCTGATTTGGCACATTCTGCACTTGGAATTCTGTTTTGGATCGCATATTGGGGGGGGGGGGGGAACTGGTTTGTGCAATGTTACAATTAAAAAGTTAGTTGTATGAAAGTGGAAAGGAGAACTAGCATTTTGTTGCAGCTGGCTATAACAGGTAAGATTGTGTTTTTTTGTTGGGTCATGGCCTGCTTATGATTCAGTGTTTTGAGTTGAACAATAATCTATAGGTAGCACAGACCTTGAAATGTAATTCTAAAGCTTGCATATTGTGTGGCCATGTTCAATTCTGTATATTTCTTTCTGGACCTAATAGTTACGGTTGGCTGTCCGAATCCACAGATCGAACCATCCATGGCTTGCAAATACACACACACACACACGGGTCAAGTCTCATTATATACAATGGCATAGCAAAATGGTGTCCCTCGTATAAAATGGCAAAAATAACTTTTGCTTTTACCTTGTTTTTGCCACTTTATATGAGGGACACCATTTTGCTATGCCATCGTATATAATGAGACTTGAGCATCCATGGATTTTGTTAGACACAGGGGATCCTGGAACCAAATCCTAACAGATACAAGGGCTCACTGCACAGTTCCATGACATATCTAGTTGTTTTGATAGGCACAACAAAACATTTTTTAAATTAAATCACGATTACAGGATTAAACGTCAGGCTTTCTTTATATAAAATGCAGGAGGATTATTTGATCCTTGTCTCACAGTCACTTAAGTGAATGTTTTCCATGTAGATTTTCTCAGGACGAAAAGAATTGATTACAGTTCAAAACTAAAATGGAAATTTAGCTTCTGAATGTGTCAAAGAGACTATCTGGGAACTGCCTGAAATTGATCTATCTCTATCTACATCTTGGTTCTGATCAAAAATGGATCCAGAGATGGGGAAATAGTTTTCCAGAAATTCAAATTCTAAATCCCCATCACTAAATCAATACACAGTTCACTCATAATAATAAATTCTGCAAACCAGATCAGCAAACAAACCATGGGCTTCTCACCTGTGGTTGTATAGCATGATATGCAGATTAGGTCTTGGATTTGTTTAATTTAGGATGGGCAGAATTAATGCAGTTTGACACTGCTTTAACTGCCATGGGTCAATGTCATGGAGTTCTGGGATTTGTAGTTTTGTGAGCTGTTTAGCCTTCTCTGTCAGAGAGCTCCGATGCCACATCCCAGGATTCCATAGAATGGAGCCATGACAATTAAAGCAGCGTTAAACTGCATTAATTCTGCAGTGTGACAGCAGCTCTAGTCTGCAGTGTGCATGAAAAAAAAAAGTTGAAAATGGTACCTGCACATTTTAGAGGTTGTAGAGAGAATTTTTGCCCCCCTTCCATCTGTTTTGTCAAGATCAGAAATTAATTTGGCCTAAAACAGGTTAAGGGAAATGTAATGAAATTCCCTCGTAATGATTAGAGGATGTGAGGAGCCTTTTAAACAAAATATTAATTTAACAAAAAATTAATTGAGGTGTCAGGTAAACGGGGAGGTGCTCAAGGACTGCACAAGAGATTGAGAAGGGGGTGTCCCCTTCTTAGATATTTTTTTGTTTTATTTGTTCATTTATTAATTGAGGTTGATAGTTTAATGCTCTGTTTTTTAAAAGTTTTTGGAAAAATGATAATCACTTTTTGTTATTAATTGTGTTTGATATTTTAATGCTCTGTTTTTAAAAAGTTTTTGAAAAAAGTAACAATCACTTTTTTGTTACAAGATGTTCTAACACTATTGTTTGTTTTTTTCACCTAGAGAAGGTTTTGATAACCCCTTTAAAATTACTTTTGTACAGTATTATCATTTGAGTCTTTATGTTGAATTCTGTGTCATATTATTTCTAATCCCTGCCCCCCAAGTCTCCAGAAGATGGACAGAGGGGACGATTAGATCCGTCACTAAAAGCTTTATATTATTTCATCCTCATTCATTTAAGTTTTCCATGAAGTTTTTATGCCATCTAGAATACAGTTGTTCTTCTAACTTGATGCTACAATGCCCATGTACATGTTTATTGTTGTCTATGCTGATTAACATTAAGTTTGAAAGACAACTGTTGTTATAAAAAAAGAAAATCAAATCACACGAAGAAGGCAAACAAAGAAAGGGATACAGTTTGAAGCCTTAATTGCAGTAGAATCCTTGATGTCTACTCATATGTTGTTCTTGTTGGCCGGACTAGGTTTTGAGCCTGTGGTGATAGAAAATGTACTAGAAGGTGATGAGCTACGTACAGACCTCAAAGCAGTGGAAGCTAAAATCCAGGAACTTGGGGCTGATAGTATTCTCTGTGTTCATTCTACCACTTCGTGTTTTGCCCCAAGGGTACCTGACAGGTAAATAAATCCATGTGTAAATGTTTGGTAGTGGTAATCTGTTTTGTTTGTGGGAGGATAGTAGTGAAGCTGTTGGCAGTGATTGGCTAAGCTTCCTTAATATAAAGAGTTGGGGCAAGTAGAACAGAGTCATTGGCTAAACTGCTCAGATCCTAAAGTGGGATGCTGTGGAAAGAAAGACTTATGGTAGGAAAGTGTAGAAAAGCAAGGGTTGATAGAAGAGAAGTGAGGAGCAAGCTAAGGAAAGGATCAAGAACAGGAGGAGCTAGGAAAGAAATACACTCGTCCCTCCACATTTGCAGCTTTGACTTTTGTGGATTTAATAATAATAATAATAATAATAATAATAATAATAATAATAATAATAATAATAATTTATTTATTTATTTATAACCCGCTTATTGACAGACAATCCAAGCGGCTTACAATAAAATCCAAATAACATATTTCAAAAGAAAAAAGCCAACCCACCCCCTTAAAACAGTATTAAATATTAGATAGTTAAAATTCACGGATTTTATTAATATGTTCTCTCTAGGAATATCTAGATCCTCCTGTACAACTCTGTGGTCACCTTTAACCAAAAGTTGCACTGAAGGACCTAGAGATTCCTAGAGAGAACACTCCACTTGGTATTTGTAGCTCCTCCAGCGCAATTATGGTCAGTGTCTGGCAGATGTTGACCACAGAGTTGCACTGAAGGACCTAGAGATTCCTAGAGAGGTGTTCTCTGAGGTAAAAACATAGTGTTTTTATTATTTGAGGTTTTTGCACATTCATGGGGGTCCTGTGCCCCTAACCCCAGCAGATGTGGAGGGACAAGTGTTTTGGAAAAGGAAAGAATCCAACACTGAAGCACTAAGATGCTTTAACCGGAAATAAAAATGGGAATACAGATAGCAGAAACTTGAGGTCCATGAAGACTAGGAGCTTGCTGGGGAAGATGTTCAGTCTACATGAAACAACTTGCCAAATATTTGATGTTGATTTATAATTGGTATAAAAATAATTGCCATGTTTATTTCGAAGCCACTTGTGTTCTTGATGGAACGAGAGCTGACCTACATGATCATTGCATTTCATTAGTACAGCTCTTCTACCACTTCATCCTGCAGGATTGAAATCGTATATTTGAATGCTCTCTCACATCAAGATAAAGCTGCCTACTGGTAGAAAACTATCATTTCACAGACAAGGCCTTTAATCTAGTTTTCTCCCTGCCATGCTGCCTCCATATTTAGGGAGATTTTGTATGTATTGAAATGAGTTTCAATCTAACATTACACTAGCAGATAACAGCTAATAGGACAAGATTCCCAACCCTTCCCCACCTCCTTGCAGATTTCCACACTACCTGAAAACACCCAGAGTTGTTGTGCTGGCTTTGTATCCAGGAGATTTCATATGCCAGACCATTCTACTAGTGCAGGGGTTGGCAATGTTTTTGGGAGTGGGGCCGGCCCCCCTGTCCCCCAGTGTCCCCTGGGCTGCGGTGGTGTACATGCGTGCGCGCACATGCTCACTACCACCACCATGGTGCGCATGCGTACACAAGCTTGGGGTGTCATTTTGGATGACGCCATGTGCGAGCGCATGCGCACGGCTCCGTGCACCTTTTGGCATTCCAAAATGGCGCCCGCCGTAGTGCGCATGCGAGCGCGAGCGCCATTTTGGAAAGAAAAATGGCACCTCGTGATGCATACGGAGCGGCGGCAGCGGCAGCGACAGGACCGGCCACGGGCTGGTTTCAAGGCCTCTAAGCAAGCTTCTTTCTGGTCATCTCCCAAGTATTCACAAAATAGAACAGCAAAAAGAACGTCTATGTCTAGTACTCTGTAAACAATATGAGAGGAATGTTGTACAGATGAACAAATAAGTTGCATAAATTAAAATGTACTTGGTTTACATTAATGATCCATACGTAACTGTAGTTTGAAGGAAGGTAGATCTTGCAAATTGCCCTTCTGGAGGCTCTAGGCTTCTGCTATTTGAATTACTGGTTGATAAGCAGCTTCCATTATAAATGTTTTTCTGCTACCTTTTTATAGATTATTTATTCAGTTCATTTATGAGCCTATAGGAAGTGCTACTTATCCATTCTGTTCTGAGCAATTAAAACCAAAGTATTTAAAGATCTTTTGCATTCAGTAAAAAACTTTGCTCTATGAACTTTATATCTGTAGCTAACAGCTAGATTTGTACAGAACAATCATCAACCGCACTTAATAGAATACTCTAGATATGAGGACTTCACCTCTGCTCCTCTGGACAAGATCGAATCATATTACAGTTTCATGCGTAAGTCATTTGAGCTTGTGAATGGGAGACAAAGCAATGACTTGAAAACTAATAAACTGCAATTGCAATTACACAGTGATAGGAACCTTTCTCTTCCACATTGGATTGTCTTTCAAGTAGTAGTGAAGTGATGTTTGATATATACAGTAGCCCCTCCTAATTCACGAGGATCCGTTCTGGCCCCCCTTGTGAAAATAGCAACTCACACATATTCAAGTCCGATAGGAAATAATGGGACACACGCCTGTGGCGGATGTGTACAGTGGCGCGCAGGCGTGCACCATCATTATAACAATAGGCACTTATCCCTCCCATGAAGAGCAAGACCACAGATTCCAAGTCCACGAAAAGGGAGGGACAACTGTACTAGAAATAATGTATTTAATGCATGCAAATATTTGACTATCTCTGCAGCCATGTAATAAGAAGCAAAGGAAGAGGTTTTACAAGTTTAATGATACCTGTTAGCATATTTATGCACTTTCCAATTCTCACATTATAGGAATAGTCAAAATCTTTTACTACCATGTTATAGTACCTCCTTCCTTCTCATTTTATCACTGCCTTCATGTTTAGACTTTTGACCTGTCTTTATTCTTCCTTTTCCCACTTTCATTTCCATATTACATTTCAGCCTTTGGGAAAAAAAATACATTTGGTTTGGACCTAAAATATTTCTTTGCTCAGTTACCCTACTCCAGGGCATTCTGTGTGCCACCAAACCTTGGCTCTAAATTTCTAGCCAGATAAGGCAGTAATTTTGGAGAACCTTGTGGTCTATTTGGAGCTTGGGAAAGATGCATTTTCCAATGAGAGGATCAGTAGAAATGAACAGGCTGTCCTAGGAAAAAGGCTAGCTACCGTTATCCTTCTTCCATAAAATATAGGTATAAAATAATAATGGGTTTGGTGTAGAATATTACACAGTGGGACCCAGGAGGCCTGATCAGCACTGTTTGTCAGACTAGACAAAGCTCCCCAAAAGCCTAATCAGTCGCCATCTTGCCTGGGAGTGCTGGGAGTTAGGGTAATGTATAATAACATAACTACATTTACTACATTTTGGACAACAGCATATGTTGTTGTATTCCCTAGAATCCGGTGTAACAGACTCCATAGCAGATGAGCTCTCAAATGGAAAGCATTCCTATGGAAAGTTTAAAAACCACTGACACAAAACAAAGATCACCAGCTAAAGTGACCCCAAGGATTTAAATCTGATTCAGCTGATTTTTGCTCCCACCACCTGACTACAACTGTACTCCATGGCTTATCCCTAGGGATTGGAGAAATTGGTGAAAATTGAATGCCCTAGTCTGGCACAAGTTCATTGTACTAAAGTAAAAGCACCACTGGATACTACCAAGAGAATCTCCATAAGCCACCCTTGGAGCACTGAGGCACTAAAATGTGACCTCTAGAGCTAATTCTGTTTCCAGTTTTGCTACTGTTTAGAAGCTCTAGTGTTTCCCTGGAGGGCTTTACATTTAGAAATATAGTCGCATAAAAGTTAAACTTCTGAGTAAAGACTTTTTGCCCCCTTTTCACTTTAAATTAGTTCAGCCAGTATAAATTGAATTTTAAATATAGTTGATTTATTGATTTGATATACATTTGTACAGGTATGCGGTGAAAAGGTATAAAGCAGGACTAATAATTCTGTCTTTGTGCCATGAACATTGCCTAAACTGAGTTGGAAAATTTACTAACTTGAATCACAGCTGTGAAAATAAAAATGACCTGATCTCAGGCCATTCCAATTTGCCTTTCATTCCTCTGCTGCTGCCTTTTCCCTCCAGTACGTTGTTGTGCTCTATCTTGTTCTTGAAACTATGAATTGAAAATATTCAATGGCATTTGAAGGGCCCTTTTTTATTAAAGGGCTGCTGTCAGCCCCTGAAGGTCACACATTTATCTTTCCAACAAGATTACCCCCATTCCTGCAATCTTAGAAAATACATTTTTATATGTTTCGACTTTGTTATAATACATTTTGTCTCAGTATTAGATGAAATGGCATTTTCCTTTAAACTTTAGGTAGTAGTTTCTTCAGGTAATAGTCCTTTAGATGCAAAGAGCATCTAAACTGTACTTCTGTAAGTCAGGGTAGTGTTGAGGAATGACGATAAGGGTATTTGCCTTACCCTTTCTCTTTAGAAGCACCAACTTTTTAACCAGTTCACTTGTTCCACGCTGCAAGGTGTACTGTTAAATCCAAAGTATCTTATTTCTGAGCAGGTATGTATAGGATTGTACTGTTACTCTACAATGCAGCCTCAAGTTAGGATGGTTCAGTCTGTTAAATACACTGTTAATTGCATCTTAAATGAGCCTAAATTCATGTTGGAAGGTGGCCTTCAGTTATAAATCAGGTAAGATTAGTAGCCATATTCTTAGGCTGCTCTCTTCTGGAGACACTGATCCAGTACCCAGAACTATTTGACCCATGACATGAATTATCACGTTCTTTAATAAAATTAGCATTGCCAGCCAATAAGGATTTTACAGATACAGAGTACAAGTGCATAGGTTATTGATCTTGAATCAGGAAAGGGATCAAGTGAGTTACATGCTTCTAGAAAAATCTCATTGTCTTTTCCAAGTATGTGTGAGATGAATCCAAAAAAATTCTGGAAAATACTAATAAGGATTCATTAATTCTTCTTACCACTGAAAACTGCTTGGGTGGCTTAACTGAAATTTTGCTAGGGCCACTGAGAATAAAAAAATATTTTTAGGTTTGCATCTGGCCCAGGTCTCCTATTTAGCCATCATTATTTCTAGATGGTAAAATGGGCATAATTGTTAGGTCTCCAAGTGTGAAAAAAGGGAAAAAAGCAATGATGGCAGGGCACTGGGCCGGGGAGCAGGTGGAGAAAAGGGAGTAAGGGTTCATTCTGTGTTAATAACATTGTTCTCATGTAGAATACAAAACTCCCCCATCTAATATTCTGAAACAACCATTATTCAGCATTTCACTGAATATGCCTAAGATTTGGCCTTTTGTGATGTCTCTTCCAACTTGAATGTGCAGAGCCACAGTAATTAAAAACAAAAGAATCTGATGTCCCTCTAGTAAAGACATACCTTGATGAATACATCAAATCCATGATCACTGCATGAGCTACCAGATGAAGAAATATTATTTGAAGACTGTTCTCTGAATTCAGTTACTTTTCAGTATCCAAAAAGTTGTATTATATTAACTTGTGAAGTTGGATATGGTCAGTATACTCACAATCACAGGGGTTTGTTTGCTTGTTTGCTATGTAGGCACAACAAACCATAGTTTACCCTCAGCCAAAGATTCTCCAACAGAGGTCTCCAGATGTTGTTACACTGCAGCTCTTTGTATCCATGACCTTTGGTGATATTTCTGAGATATCCAACATCTGGGACCCTACATTTGAGTACCACCACCATCCTAATCTGTAGTTTTCCATAAATGAGGATTACAGATTGGTGTTTGTCCTGCACTCTAAGAAGAAGAGGTTATGCGTGCATACATAAATGAGAGTTGCATTATGACTCTGCAAACACTACAGTTCCGTAGACAGGCAGGTCTTTGGTGTGATCCATCAGCACTCTTCTCATGTTATACTTAGCATTAATTTTAGGAGGCAAGCATTTAGGAGACATTACCGGTAGTTATTTTCAGTATCAGAAGCTTTATGCTTCTCATTTCCTATTACTTAGGAACAGAAACATGAGGCTGTTGTTGCACTCATGTTCTTGTGGTCAGCTGATTTGCCGTGGTGGGAACAAAATGATGGACTAGACAGGCATTTGGTCTGATCCATTTGGGCTTCACTTAGATTCTCATTATATCGGAACACAGTCAGACTCACTAGCATAATGTCACACAGTTAGTTTTCTAACAGAATAGGTATTTTACTCTTTGTTCACCTTGTTTCAGGTCCAACATGTTATCCACTAATCATAATATAATACTCTGACTCTTACCATTGGGGTAATCTCCCTCCTCCTCTTTCCCCTCCTCACCTTGCTCTAGTAGTAGAAACCTGTTTCAGAATGGAGAGAATCTATCTATTGTGTCAGGATTAATCGCTAGAATGTGTACAGAGATTACAGACTCTTTTCAGCTAAGCCTACAGGGAGAGGATGGTTTTAATTGCTGCCAAATTCAGTTTGCATTTATAGCTAAGAAGTGCCATTGTTCATTTCCTGGGCCAGAAAGGATTAAAAACTGATTTTTAAAAATAGGATTTTGTGTGTATATGCCCCTTACAGTAATTTAGTTTAAATTGTACTTCAGTGTTGAATGTATGATTATGCATACCATACATACCAAGACTGAACCACCACCAATCCCTTGTACTTCTCACAAAGTGGCCTGCCTAAGCATAACTTGGGGGCAAGGAGTAGTTGGCAGTATCAGAGATAGGTGTTTTTCAGTCTGAACAATTGTAGCTGCATTCATTTTAGGGTGGTTGGTTTAGGAGTCAGTGAGTCACTTTGTTCAGAAACCCCTTAAATCTTACCTTCTGTGTGTACAGAAAGTGTCATAGGTGTCCTTACATGTGTGCCGTGAAGCAATCAGAAAAATTCCTAATTTAGTAATGGTTCCCAGTTTGAGTAGATTTTTAGAAGTAGTTAAGGCAGAAGGCTACATCATGAGATTTCAGAAGCCATGAAAGGGTCTGTTTAGTTCCAAACAGATAATTTAGTTGTTAATAAAATTAAAGGTGTTTATGTGGCAAAAACACCTGAGTTAGAAAATTGGTCCACTTTATCCTGGAAGATTTAATTTTGACAATAAGTTTATATCTTTGGTTAACACTGAGATTAAACTTTGGATAAATGGGAAGGTTATCAACAATGACATGATGTGGAATATTTCTAAATAAGCTGTTTCAGCCATTGAAACATAAAATAAATACTTTAAAGAAGTGTAGGAATCCTATGAATAGGTGAAAACTGTTTTATAGTTTTAGTAAAAACTGCTAAGAATTGTTCGGTAATAACTAACACCCAAAGAACAGTGACACTTATTTTACAAAATTTGCCCAGGAGAGTTTTACAACTGAGGAGAAGCAGAAGCAGTTAGTGATATGGCAAAATAGTCATCTGTCCCAAGACAAAGATGTTTCTGAGTTGTTGTAAAATCCCTTATTGTAGTTTCAGCATCTCTTTCAATTTTAGTCAGAATTTCTGCCCTATCCTAAATTGTAGGACAATAACTGAAATACTCTTACACTAGCTGATCTTCTTTTCTTTCTCTTTGTTTTTCCTTTCCATTTATTTCTGTCTTACCTACCTGGCTTTCTCCTATGACTGTTTTCCTGCCCTTGTCTATATTTGACGTAATTTCTTGTTTATTTGCAGATTGGAAGAACTGGCTGAGATGTGTGCGAAATACAACATCCCCCACATAGTTAATAATGCATATGGAGTTCAGTCTTCCAAATGTATGCACCTCATTCAGCAGGTAAGATGTGTTTACTTCAGATGTGGGCTTTGTCTCTTTAGATTAAATTGAGTCATACAGCAGACTGTGAATTTCTGAGCTCCCTTGTTCTTTTTCCAGTGTATGTGAAATGTGAAGATGCGCTTCCTTTTTTTTAGTCTGGCTGTACATAAGATGAAAAATAGCTGCACATAAACCCGACTTTGTTGAAAATTCTGGAAGTTTCTTTGGGAATAGGCAGAGAAAACAGAGGAGACCACAGAGCTACTGAAGCCCACTACCACTATTTATCTGTATCAAACTTTTTTAGTGGCTAATTTTTCTTAAGGGTTGGAAGTGGGAGGAGTAGAAGCAGTTAGCTAGGAAGTAAAGAGAAGATGAGCACTGAAAAGAAGACAGCACTTCTCTAGTATTTTCAGCCTTCAGAATTCCCTCTTCATGATGAGTGTAACTTACAGCCTGGCTCCTTAACTTTGATGACTGGAGGTAGCTAAAAGTGGAGGAATTCTCTTTTGGTTTTTTCCTCACGCATAATATATATCCCCTTTCTCTATCTCTCTGTTGTTGTTACCAGTATTTCAAAGTTAAAACACAGTACTGATACTGCCATGGTTCTCTTAGAACCATGCTTTTGCAAACTCACTTGAATTTGGGTGACTATGGGGGGTTGCACACTGCCAGAAATAATGCAAATTGAGTCCACTTTTAGGGTTAGGGTTAGTGCTATGGAATCATGGGAATTGGTTCTTTTCTGAGACATTGAGCCTTCTCTGTCAGAGAGCTCTGGTGCCACAATAAAATACAGTTCCCATGATTCCCTAACTCTAACCCTAACCCTAAAAGTGGACTCAATTTGCACTATTTCTGGCAGTCTGCAACCCCCCTAAATTCAGGTTGATGAAAGAATAGTGGTTAGCACCAGGGCTCCTATAATTAAGCCATGTCTAATGTCAAAAAAGTAGGGTGGAAACTATATTGTTGCAGGGAGAAGACTGCTCTGGATTTGATACGATGGGACTGAGTGGAGAGGAATCTTGATGCAATAGAAAGGGATTTCCAGAGAGCCAGGAGGAACCAGGATGGCATGAAACATGAAGCTAAGTCTGTAATTCAGTTTCAGCTACCTGGTCAGTTGAAGAGAGTAAGAATTGCTGCCAGATGACCAGGTAAAGCCTGCAGCCTGCACATTTTCCTTCCTTTCTGGTCCAGAATACCAGAATTTATGTATGTGTAAAGGCGCCTTCTACAACCCAGTACCCTCGAAATGTGCTTGGTTACTATCCTTAACCAGCATGGGTTATTGTCATGATGCCTGTGGAATATGGGGTTGTAGTCCAATATATCTGAAGACCACTAATTGGGGAAGACTTACAAAGATTGTGGGGTGGTGAAAAATAAAGAGGAAACTGTAAACAACAACATTCCTCCCTAACCTTAGCTATATTTTCAAGGCTGGCTATTGCCAAATTAACCTTTGTATTTTGGAAAGTTACACTATTACAGCCAAGCATTTCACAATTAAAATGTGAAGAACAATTTAACTTCTTGTATTAACTATAATGGAAATAATAAATCATTACTAATGATATTCCTGCCAAGAAAATACTTAGTACCATTAGTCCAGAGGGTCACACATTCCTGTTTTTGTTGGGGAAGAGGGAGTTATGATGTCTGCTTAAACATTCAAGGAGGTCACCCTTTTTTTTCGGTTTTGACTTGAGGTGGTGAAAAATAGAGATCTGTTCTTATGACAGGGAACAGGTATAGCAGATATTTTGAAACTTAAACAAAAGGAAATTCTGAAACTGAGTCCAAACAAGAGAGAGGCGCTGTTCATAGGTGAGAGGTTTGTAAGTGAGAGATGAGTACTCCCCATAAGTAATCAGTTTCACAGATAGAGAGTACTTTGTGATGCAGCCCTTGTAGGCTTCCTCTGCACTTCCGAGTATAGTTCAAAATGCTGGGTTTACCTTGAACCCAAGCCATATATGGCCTTTCTTGATGTGTGCCTTCACTTTGTTCCCAGCTTATGGCAACCCTAAGGTGACCCTGTCATGGGGTATTCTTAACAAGGTTTGTTCAGAGAGGGGTTGCCATTACTTTCCTCTGAGGCTGAGAGAGTGTGACTTGCACAAGGCCACCCAGTGGGTTTTCATGGCTTAGTTTGACTTTGTACTTCCTAAAGAGTTTGGGGGATCCTGTTGGGAAGTGGACTACATCCAGTTGAGGCTCAACTCAAGTGGACCCATTAGATCAGCAGGAACTTGTTAAGGCAAAACTTTTTCATTGATTCAATGCGTCTGTTCTAGTTGGAACTTGATGCTTGAGTTACCAACAGTGTCTGAAAAACATGCATAGGACTCTTCTGTTGGAAGCTGGGAATAAAGATACCACTTGTTTAATGTTCAGCCAGACTTTATTGTACAAGGGCAGCTGATTTCCTTAAAATCAGAAAAAGAATTAATCTTTGTTTAGCAGTGGAGCTTATCACTTGGGAGGAATCTATAAAATGCTCAACTTTTTTCTGGGTGCCTTTTTGTTGTAACAATGTTTCTCTGTCCGCTTGCTACAGTTGGTTATGAAATTCCACATGTTCAGAGGAATGCAAAAAACTACATTTTTTGCATACTGAAATATCCATGTCAATTTATAGAGGGTTTCAAATGACATATTCTTCTAGTGAGATGCAGTGCGATCAGTGGTTGTGGTCTTACCCAGCTCTTTTGTGAAATAGAAATTATATAGCTAAAACCCTGTAGCATGGTTTGAAGAGGGTGTTGTTATGAAGTAACTGTTTCAGTTTTTGTCTTTACCATTTATCACTGTTTTCCAAACACCACTAAACAACAATAGAATAAAATAGCCCCTGTAGAGAAGCTAAGACAAAATATACTGTATATCTCATGCAAGGTCATTTGGAATAAATGGGAGGTGTGCAAGATGTGATAGATCTCCTATTCATGTCAGTGGGATTTGCATAGGAACTTTTTGAGTGGAACAGTGCTAGTGTTGACCAACATTGCTCCATTCATGAACTTGACTGGACTTTTTAAGACTATCTCTGTGCTTATATCTTTTGCATAAGTTCTTACCTTGATTCTGTCATTTTAGGGAGCACGAAGAGGCAGAATAGATGCTTTTGTGCAAAGTTTGGACAAAAATTTTATGGTTCCAGTAGGTGGTGCTATCATTGCTGGCTTCGATGACTCCTTCATACAGGAGATCAGCAAAATGTACCCAGGTACCTATTTTTTAAATTGATAGTTCTTGGGAAAACAACTCTAAAATAAATCAAAATAGCTTATTCTCTTCAGTAAGAAAATAATTGATGGATATCTTATTTTTCCCCCCAGGAAGAGCATCAGCCTCTCCTTCATTAGATGTTCTCATTACGTTGTTGACCTTAGGCACAAAGGGGTATCAACGGCTGCTAAAAGAAAGAAAGGTAATATTTCAAAATTAACTGATGGCAAATTACAGCCTTAAGTTGTAACAAATACTAGTGAAGCTGCATCTCCTAGTGGCACCAACAGGCACATTGTACATGCATTAAGCACTCTGGCCTAGTCTGCAGCATTGTCATATTCTTATTTTGTTTCTTGAACTTACAATCAAAGCTCTGATTTTTCAAGATTTCCTATTTATGTGCTTTGGAGGATTGGCTCTCAAACACAAAGTTATCCTATTTTATTCCCCCCAACAACTCACTATATTATAGGTTAAGCTAAATGAATATGATGTGTTCAGGATTGTCCATAAGAATTATTTGCTAATAGATCTACTAGCCTTGGATTTCCAAAGCTGCCAGCTCTTTTCAGCCTTGTCTTGATTTATTGTCAGGCTGGGTTATCTGTAGCCAAAATGCCAACTAGTTCCTGGGTCTGTGAGACTAACAGCAGCAGGGAAAGCTGGATGTTAGCATATTGGCCATTCCACATACTACTGTGCCATATGTTGTGTACTCATCAATAAAAACAGTGTCAAGGAATGTGATCCTGCAGGGAAGGTTCCAAGAGATTTCAAGCAACCATCCAACAATGTCACTGTGTCCTCCCTGCCAGAAGTGAGTACAATCATTCAGGAGTGTTCCCAACCACCAAAGTCCAACAGTTGAGTTGCCGTCACCTCCAAGATAAATGAGAGTGCCACCAGACCTAGTAAAATCAATATGGTACAATTTCCCTTATTGATCTCTAACAAAAAAAATCATAAAATGTGACCACAAGCACAGTCTCAGTGCAATATTCAATCCTATGTTTTAGCATTGAGAAGCTGAACAGCCATCACTTAGACAACACCCTGTTATTCACACAGCAAACCCCAGAAAATACTAGAACTTAGGTTAGAAATACAGAGTTAATATTGCGCCCTTTTTATCTGTGTCATTCACAGTGCATTCTTTTATTTTGTGTTTATAACTTGTTGTCATTTGTGAGACCCATTAATGTACTTGCTATTGACTTTCTCACTTAATTCAACAGAATCAAGTGTGTGTGTGTGTGTGGGGGGGCTTTTCTGGATTATATACATTAGAATATTAAAGGGAGTGGGATTACATACCTGAGTGGTAGTGGTTCCCTACAGAAATAAGACTCCCAGAGCATAGAAAATGAGCATGTTGGGAAGAAGGCTGGGGTGGGCCTCTTCCTCCCACAATTTAGTTTTCTATGGGTTTTTTTTAATTGAAGGGAATATTTAAACATACAGACCCCTGCTCACAAACTCTCACACTACAGATATGAAAATCTCTCATCTTTGACTTCACTGAGTTTATCCAAATGCCACCATATTTGTTCCTGTCCTTGTGTCATGGTGGGTGGCGAGACTTTGAGTTTTCTTCCCTGTGTATTTCTGCCTATTTTTCTTTAATTATACACATATTAAATATTCACTTTTAAAAATATGTACATTGTTTTGGATGCACTTTATTTCTTGAAATTGCCCTGCAAGGCTCACAAATGTGAATGGTCAAAGGAAAGTGTGCTTTTTCTGGCAACAAAATCATGAGGTGCAAAAATGCCACATCTGTTGAGATTGCTGAGGATTACAACATTTTTAGCATCCCTAGCATACACTCCATACTCCAGATCTGCCGAAAGTGGTATAGTCTGATAGAGATCTAATCCTTGAGACTGGTGAATGTTTAAATGCAGCCTGATAGACAGCGAAGAAAGCAGAGAGTTAAAAATGGTCTACAAAAGATAATAATTTTTGAAAGCTCTCATCTGACAGCCAGGCACCACTTGTAGAACTTATGAAGATAGTTCATAGAAGCCTCACAATGTTGCAGATCAAAATGCAATCAGCACACGCAGCAATAAGAGGGGAAGCAATAACAACAATACCCTTATTTTGTGTGCAGATTTCTCCCCTGTTACAACTGAAGTGCTTTTGTGGAACTCAAAAGAGTAGTCTCTCATAATTGACTTACTTTGACAACAAATACTACATTGATTCCCCCTTCCCATGTGTTTTGAGAGATACTGTGGTTTACTTATTTGTGGGATGTTAGTCACATTCATGTTAATTCAGTTATTGCATCTTTCAGCTCTGGTGTGTTTAATCTTTAAATCTAGGGTTGTTGTTTTTCTTGCAGGCTCAGAGTTATTCTTGTATGTAATTAAACAGAAGCAAAGTGATTTGCTGTTACCTAAAATATACATCACTTTGATTGATGGATGATGTCTCAGTGGCATTGTTCAGTTGCTACTTTTGAAACAGAACAAAACATCCAGCATTGTGACTTGCTCATTAATTCCTGGAAGTGACCTGTTAACACAGTGCCACTGTCTTGTTTCAGGCTGCTATAGGAATCTCTAGATAGAGTCAAGGCAAATAATTCCTAAACTGCTGCGGCAGAACAGAATAGCATATCAGGTGAAACAAATAAAGGCCTTGGTCAGAGTATATGCCCCTTACACATTGATTACATCTAGGAGCTCTGGTTGCGCAGTGGTTAAATGCCAGTACTGCAGCAACAAGGTTGTGAGTTTGATCCCAGAACTCCAAAGTTTGCTCAGCCTTCCATCCTTTCGTAGGTCGATAAAATGAGTACCCATCTTATTGGGGGCATTTAGCTTACAGATTGTAAACTGCTTAGAGAGTGCTGAGTTCACTGATAAGTGGTGTAGAAATGTACATGCTATTGCTATTGCTGTTGCTAGGAAGCTACCTGCTAGATCAGTGCATGAGCTCCTATGCTGGATATACCTCCAAATTAGTCTATGAAGAGGATAATTTTGCTGGGATTGTTTCAGTTATGAAGATGAGACTGCTCATTTCATCAATGCCTGAGTCACTGTACTGGATTTGTCTTCTGACTTATAAACCACAGGTAGATTATTAAGCTCTGGAGAAAAACAAGGAGGACAACTCCTCCATAGCCATTAAAAAAACTTTCCAGGGAGAAAAGTGGACTGCACCTCCTCAGTCTTCAGTACAGGAGAGGGAGGACTATGAATAATCTGACCAGAAAATTGTGGAATAGTAGGCAGTCTACCCTAGGGATGCTGTGGCTTAGTGATTAAGACACCAATTCTGATGATTGTAAGATCAGAAAGTTGGCAGTTCGAGGCCCGGCTGCTGCATGATGGGATGAACTCCTGTCACTATTCCCAGCTTCTGCCAACCTAGCAGTTCAAAAGCATACAAATGCAAGTAGATAAATAGGTACCATTTCAGTAGGAAGGTAACAGCATTTGATGCAGTTATGCTGGCCACATGACCACCAGAGCAGTTCTTGGACAACACTGGCTCTTCAGTTTAGTAATGCAGATGAACACCACCTCCTACAGTCAGTTACGACTAAACATTCATGTCAAGGGACTACTTTTACCTTTTACCTTTGGGCAGTTTACACACAAGCAGAAACATCTATGCCAGTTTCTCAAAAACAAAACAAAACAAAACAAAACAAAAAAAAAAGTAGTGGTGACCGAGTATGTGAAGATGAGATATTCCTAATGATTCTTCACAAAGGGCTAGTAACCATTTAAAAAATTAAAATCAGTTTTACTATGCCAATTCCATCCACTTATTCCAAAAAAATAAAAATAAAAATAAAAATAAAAAAATAAATCAAATAAATCAGCTATACATGATTTGGAGCATCTTAATTGCAGGGCTATATTTACAGCAACAGTAAAGAAATTCTGAGGAGTATTAGGAATTGCTGGAAACCAAAAATTATTTTTTATTTATTGGGTAGATTGTAAAGCTTTATAAAATGACCATGGTGAAGAGATCTTGTAGCATCTTTGAGATTAACTGAAAGAAAGAACTTGACAGCATGAGCTTTTGTAGACTTTAGTCTACATCCTCAGATGCAGTTGGTGGGGTGGAAAGCCAAGGACAAGTCTATCCCTGGCTTTCCACTCCACCAAATGCAATAGAAAAAGACTGAAGTCTACGAAAGCTCATCCTGCCAACTTCTTTCTTTCAGTTAGTCTCAAAGGTGCTATAAGATTGCTTTACACACTACATGACCATGTGCCTTACAAACAGCATAGGCTATTATTTGGCCCTGTCCCTTGCAGCCACACTGTGTGGAAGCCCTGAGTGAACAGGGGGACTTGGCAATGGCTGTTCCTAGGCTATGGTGCTCCCTTCCTAGGAAGGCAAGACTGGGTCCCTCTTTAGGGTTGCCATA
>CM034708.1:95460679-95477470 GCA_020142125.1 Phrynosoma platyrhinos
CGAGTAGCAACACAGCCCCCCAGGGGAGAGGACTGACAGTGGGGGGTTTTGTGTTTTTGTTGTTGTTGTGTGCCTTCAAGTCCTTTTCGACTTATGGTAACCCTATCATGAGTGTCCTTGGCAAGTTTCTTCATGGGGGGGGGGGGTTGCCTTTACCTTCCACTGAGAGGCTAAGCGAGTGTGACTTGCTCAAGGTCACCTAGTGGGTTTCCATGGCCGAGCTGGGATTTCAGTCCTGGTCTCCCATTGTCCTAGTCTAATACTCAGACCGCTACACCATGCTGGGCTCTCCACTGTAGTACAGCACTCAGTTGTTGTTATTCGATGTTGTGTACCTTCAAGTTGTTTTCTGACTTATGGAGACCCTGCATAATGCGGTATGAAGTGGTATATAAATGAAATGAAGCTGCTAAAGCAAATCTATCCTGGGGTTTTCTTGGCTCGATTTGTTCAGAGGAGGTTTGCCATGGCCTTCTGCTGAGGAGGCTGAGAGAGTGTGACTTGTCACCCAATAGGCAGGGAATCGAACCTTGGTCTCCAGAGTCCTAGTCCAAAACACAAACCACACAAAACTGCATCCCAGTCTTATGTCCAGGAAGAATGTCAAAATGTCCTCCATTTTGAGCATGACTGAGAAGCATGAATTTATATTAATGGATTTTTAAATTTTATTAATGTTTGTGGCTTTTAGTTGGTTGTGCCCTCCATTTTTCTTGAATGGCCTACATTTTGCCCTATACTTGGCCTACATTTGTCCCGGCTTTATGGAAGAGAATTATGGTAACCCTATCCCTCTTGCTGTCGTTTTTTCCCAACAGGCCTTTGGGAACTGAGTGTTTTACAAGAGAAGGGCTTTTGTTAGCATGCTGTACCACTTTTGTCCATTGTTTTTCAGTAGATTATTCAAATGCTTTAATTCTATAGCCAGTTTAATGCCATTTTAAATATATGTTTTGTGTATGTATTTGTTTATATGGATTTTTACTTGCATTTCTTTTTATCTTCCAATCTGCATTGAGTCCAAGCTTACAATAATAAATAGTGAGTTCTTTAGTGGATAAAGAATTCAATATTTAACCACCTAAATCAAGAAGCAGAATTGTTATCTGGAAATGTAGCTCTGCCCCACAAACATGAGTCTCTAAATGTTATAAATATGTTTTTGTTACTGAATGTGTGTAGAAATAAGAACTACCACCCTTCCTTTTTTGGTAGCATACTTCAAACGTATGTTTTCCTGAATGGTAAAATTTAATAGTGATGGTTTATTGCCTTTTGCTCTGTGAAGGCTGAGGCAGAGCTATTATGTTCTCAGCAGGAGCTATTTATAGCTTGACATTGAGTGCTCTTTTCTATATTGGTTCCACTACACCTACTCAAAAAAGAAGCCAGGCTAAAAAAAAAATCGGAATAATTTTCTCCCTTTTCTTGCTTTATCCTCATGTCAAACCTTATTGCAGGTTATTTGAGCTCATATCAATAAAGAGCCTAGCTGGTATCTTGCAGAGGGGAAAGTAATCTCTGCAGCAAAACCAGACAGTTCAGGTCGTTCCCCCCCCCCCCCCACAAAGGAAAATATTTCATCCTCTCTGTCCTGTCAGTGGCTCATTTGGTTTCAAATCAGCCTTTTACGACAGAGATGGGGACTCTCCCAGTGTCACTGTATTACAGTTCCCATGATTTCTTACCATTGTTCGTGCTGTTGAAGTCTAGCAGGATCTGGGTCACACTCCTATATGATGGTTGCAGAGTGTTAACATTTCATGAACAGACTTACAGGGCTTCTTTTCTCCTCCTTCCCCATATGTAAGGCAGATTCGCAACACACACCACACACACACACACACACACACCATGCCCCAATTGGCATCCAGTGGTGGGGAGGAGGTTGGGGACATTTGGATAATGTATAGCTGCTTCTCTACAGCCAAGAGAAAAGAGCAGCCATGCCCCCCCCCCCAAACTTCCAGTGAGTATACTGACACCCCTACCCTTCTCTTACCATCAGGGTTTCTACTCATCCTTCTTGGCCATTTAATGGCTGAAGGAGTGTGAGCTGGTGATGTAAATCTACCCTCTGTGAAGTGGGGGTTCTCAATGAGGTCAGTGGTAACCAACAAGCACCATACCTCCTTGACCAGTAAGCACCATATGCTTGTATAAAACCAGTTATACAAGAATGCGTTATCAATTGGGTCATGGCCCTGGAGGGCCATATATTCACTAACCTCTGCTAAGCAAGACTAAGATGTTTGGAAGATTTTCCTGTCTTTTCCTTATACTACTTTTGTTTGCAAATATAGAGACTGGGGAGTAAGAAGAAAGTGGGCACATAACATAGTACAGCAATCATGATCTTAAGACAGTGTCCATCCTCCAGCCAACTCATCCTCCTAGCCCACCTCTCCCATCCTCAGGCTGTTTTTTTTCTGCTGAAGAAACCTCTTAGTCAAAGTATTAAGTGTCTAGGCAAAGGAGGTATTTGAATTTTAGTCTGTCCATGTCAGAGTATAGCAATCAGTCCACTATTCCCCACTGTCTGTTTCAGTAGCAATAACTCTCATACTCATTCACTGCCAGTCTGGAGGACTGCCAATTTTGTTTGGGGGTAGGGGTAATGCTGCTATTTGAGAGGGATATTAAAGTTCCCCAAGTGAGAGTTGACAAAGGTCCCCTTTTGTTTGGAGTTAGACTTGAATGTGTCTGTTCAGATGTAACATCAAACCATGTTGGCATTATAATTAACAAAGGTTAAAAACCTGTATGCTTGTGTAAGTCTTGGTTACGTAAGTGTATGCTACCAACAGGGTCATTATGTCCTCCAACCTTCGCTTTACCAGATCAGAGAGGTTTTGTAGACTTCCCTGTGCTTTCCTGAATCACTTTTGCTTATAAAAATAAAGACTGAGATCTTTTTCTCTTCCCTTCCTTTTCCATTTACATGCCAAGACTAGAAACCTCTTCTAGTTCTGATTGGATCCCACAAGCTGAGAAAAGATGTTTTGCATCTTGGCAGGAAAAGCAGGAGAGTGCAGATTAACCCAAATCTCATCCTTATAATGTCAAAATATGGTTTGGCATTATATTTGAATATATTATGCATCTCAGTTAAATTTAATACTCATTTGGGCAATCTTCTTCATCTGGGCTTTCCTATGGCAGTTTTGCTCACAATTGGCATAGGGAAGGGGATTTATACATGTGTATGAAAAGGGGAGAGAGATGATTTTTGGATTTTATTAATGTTGGCCCTGGCTTCAAGGCTTACAGTGCTGATCTTGGGAGCAAAGATGATTAGCTTGTCTCATCTCTGCCCTGTCTCCTTATCTTTTTATGCCACTACATTGTTTGGAAAAGTCATTTGATGTAAACTTCCTAGTTGTCAGATTCCTAGTGGTCTCCTCCACCTGACCTGGGGTGCAGAGTTCCCTGAAATCAGATGAGCTTTTTTACATTCTTTGACAATTGTTTTCCAGGAGCCCCTATCAAGGAATCTGTTAAGTTGGCGAGCAGCCCTAGTTTTGAGGTATTTGGCTATGCCTTAAACAACTTTGTTGCTGCTTTGTTTCAATTAACTGTTTTGATTGTGAAGGAGGAAGCGTTTGATGAAAATGGTGAAACTTGATGTAAAGAGCAGCCAATAAGACTAAAATTTGACATTTTCTTTTCCTCTAGGAAATGTTTTCCTATCTTTCAAGTGAAATGAAGAAATTAGCAGAGGCCTACAGTGAAAGATTGCTGGATACACCTCACAATCCTATCTCCTTAGGTAATGATTCTGCATAGAATAAATATGTAGTACATAAAGGAAACAGTTCTTAGTAGTTGTAAGTACAGTTGTCCCTCCACATTCATGAGAGTTAGGGACGCAAGACCCCTGCAAATGTGGAAAAAATGTGAATAGCTCCCCCCCCAAGCCAGTTAAAGGGATGGGAGGGTGCGGGAAGAGGAGCAGGAGCATGCATTCCTCTTCTTTTCCTGCCCTCCATCCCTTCATCTGGCTCCCCACTCCTTCTCAAGGCAGAGAGCTGCTTGGGGAAAAAGGCAGCTCTCTACCTGGAAAGTTTATGCGTGCATCCTTTCCAGCTTCTTCTCCCTCCTGGGCTTTTTTCTTCCAAAGGGGGAAGGGGGAAGCCAGGAGGGAGGAGGAGGAGTGTGCACACAGCAACCTTGACATCACAAATAATCGAAACCACTAGTGTCAAAGCCGCAAATGTCAAGGGACGACTGTAATAACTAGCAGTAAGGCACTGCAGTTATGCATATTGGTTTTAATTGTCTTGTAGTTATGCATTCAACATAGTTATGTGTACTAGTTGTGCATACAGTTGCAGCTTACACACTTATTGCTTGATTTCGAGCCCAAGCAAATACTTTCCTGTTGAAGAAAAGCATCAGCCAGGATGTATGTTCATTAGTGTCACCAATATTTACTCATTTTTACCTCTAAAGTGATTCTTGACCTGGCTGTATGACATGTTAACATCTGAAGTACATACAATTTAGGGCTGGCTTTGAAAAATGTTGGAAAGCTGCAAGTGGTACAAAATGGTTTACAGGGAATGTATTAGTTTAGTATTGAAGGCGGTTTTATTGGATTCCGGTTTGCAAAATTTAAACTGTAGTACTTTGGCCACATTATGAGAAGACATGTCTTACTAGAAAAGGCAATAATGCTTGGTAAGATAGTAGGAAAAGATGAAGACCACATTGTAGATAGACTCAATCAAGGAAGCCCTGAATCTGCAAGATCTGAGCAGGGCTGATGCTGATAGGGTGACTTGGAGGTGTCTCATTCATGGGATTGCCATAAGTCGAAGTCAACTCAATAGCAGTTAACAACAATTTTACATAGAATCATTTAATTCATGTAACTTTTTCAAAACCTTTATTTATCATTGTAAAGTATGTATTGGTTGTTAGAAATAAGTAACATAGCTATGTATATTTTCAGCAATGTCACTCAAAGAGCTAGATGAACAGAGTGGTACAGCTATTACACAGCTTGGATCAATGCTTTTCACTAGACAAGTTTCTGGTGCAAGGTGAGTACTTCTGTTGATGTTTCAGTTCAGAAACACATTGACTCAAAATCTCTTGAATAGTAGAAGGTAGTCTCCAATTTGATGCCAAGGTGGCCAGAATCTGGAAGAACACAGTAGATAGGCTGGCTGATCTTAGGGTTTACTCAGAAGGAATTCCCACTGATTTCAGAGAAGCTAATTCCCAGGTGGTACATGGAGAATTGTAATTTAAGCGGGCTGCATCCCTTTTCAATTAGCAGAACTGGTTTAGGAAATTGCCTTATACTGAATCAGACCATTGGTTGAGTTCACCTAGTATTGCTGACATACATTAGCAATGGCTGTCTAGGGTTTCAGGCAACAGTTTATCCAGCCCTACCCAGAGGAGCCAAGGAGTAAACCTAGGTCCTTCTACATAGGAAACATGTGGCTTACCACTGGGTAATAGCCTGAATTGGTTTATGGCTCAGGTTACTGTATTTTCTCCTTATGTATTTAATGTAGCTTTGTATTTTTCAGGGTGGTTCCACGTGGGACTGTCCAAACAGTGAGCGGCTATACTTTTGAAGGCTTCATGGCCCATACAAACAAATATCCCTGTGCATACCTCAATGCTGCTTCAGCCATTGGAATAACAAAAGAAGATGTCGATGTGTTCTTGAAAAGACTTGAAAAGTGTTTGAAGGCTCTCAGAAAAGGAAAAAATGATGGAAAAGATTCACCTGTAGTGAATGAAGACATTGTCTTTGATTTGGAAAAATGCAGTATTGTTGAAGGAGATACCAAAAATTAATTATAATATGCAAAGCTTCTATCAGGTCCATTTTGTTTCTGATAAAAACCAAAAGTAAATGACATATGTCACAATCCCTCAAAGACATGTTTTGCTTTAAAATGACTAAAACTGTGCAAATTTACAGTTGTACTCTTGTTCATGTCTTAATGATTTCAGTGGAATTTTTGCAAAAGTCAATCCCATCAGATTGTGCCCATAGAGAGCATTCAGCATGAAGAATGTTTTAAACAGTTGTCTGATGAAAATCTAGCATATGCCTTTCCTGCTGTGTGAAACTCATAAATCTGTGTTCAGACTATATATAAGAGCTTAAAGGGCAGACCTTCAACTTGTCAAGTTTGAACTCAGTAAGTAACATTGTTTGTGTCTGAGAGAGAAAGATTCTGTTAATGCGTGATTGTAATAGAATAATGATCAGTAAATGGCACTGCATGGGTCTGTTCCTTGGCATAAGTGTTGCAGTTTGGCTATACTTTGATTTTCTCATACAGGCAGATATATATTTATAGTCCTTATTTACCCAATTCATAATTGCAGGATTTTGTGACCATATTTTGATTTTGTTGTTGTTTGTGTGTCTTCAAGTCATATCTGACTTATGGCGACCCTAAAACAACCCTATCATGAGGTTTTCTTGGCAAATTTCTTAGGAAGTTTGCCATTGCCATCCTCTGGGGCTGAGAGAGAGTGACTTGCCTAGGGTCAACCAGTGGGTTTCCATGGCCAGCTGGGGTTCAAACCCTGATTTCCAGAGACTAAGCCCAACACTCAAACCGCTACACCACACTGTTGTCAATTATACTACAGCTGTAACTTGGAATACCTGTGGGATCCAAATTGTGTGATCTTGCCATACCACCAACCTTTGGGTTGTATTTATTTTGTCAGTCTTGTTTTCATGGTTACATGACATAGATAAACTCTGTGCTATTGTGTTTGACCCATATATATACCTCTTAACATAAACCTAGTTCACATATGGAAAAGCACCCACAAAATTCTAATTTTCAGTGGTTACCCTTTGCTAAAGTAACAAACATCCACTCGGCTGAAGTGTTCTATTCATTTCCAAGACTTTTCTGCTTATTTAAATTGCTTTCTTCAGCCAATACAAGGTATGAGCTTGCATAAGGTTCTCCTCTGTGAGTCCTTCTTGGAATGAGTACAAGCTGCACAAGAGCATAGGACAGGAGTTGTGTTGTTGTTGAGTCTCCATTCATTTTAATGGAACTTTTTCAGAACTTCCTAGTACAGGGGTAGGCAACCTTTTTGAGCTGGGGGCCGGGTTGCTGTCCCTCAGACAATTGGGGGGCCGAAGCACCAAAAATTAATAAATAAATAAATAAACATTTAAAAAATAAAATAAAAGAATATGCATGCACACTCTCTCAGCCCCAGAAAAGCCATGGCAAAACCCCTGTGGAGATTTTGCCAAGAAAACCCCAAGAACAAGTAATAACAACAATATTCAATATCGTCATGGTGGGCGGCGGCGGCAGGACTGGCCTCGGGCCGGTCCAAAGGCCTCAGGGGGCCGCATCCGCCCCCCCCCGGGCCTTAGGTTGCCTACCCCTGTCCTAGTAGATTGTACAGACTTCTAATAATGCCAGATCCTACAAGTGAGCCACTGCCTTTCACTGCTGTTTTGCAAATTCCAGTGTGTTTGCCCATGCCCCATTGCTCTCTCATATACACAGACTTGGATTTAAGCTTTTAAAAAGACTCCAGTAGTGTCAGTGGATTCTTTGAAAGCCTGGTTACACTGGAGGAGGTCTTCTATTGCAAGGAAATGATATGCTTATGAGAAGAGTCTTAGCATCCTCGTAAATGCAAATTATATAGTATATCTAAGCAGTTACCGTATATTTTCCCGTCCCCATTTCGGAGACACAAGAATTTCACACAGTATAAAGAATGTCTACTTTTTAGAAGGATAGGACATTTCTTCTGGATGTCTGTATGATCATTTTGGATGTAGTGTCTGAGCACAGAAGTGGTATCATGTAGGTGGGGCTGGCAAATGTTGGTCTCTTCCAGAACAGCTTCATTCTGCACATAAAACAAACATGATCCTATATGTGGAGACCTTAAAAACCAAAGTCATTGATTGTCATAATCGTCTATTCAGATTGGAAGTGTAATATACAATGTCCCTCCATTTTTGTGGACTTCAGGGGGGACAAATGGTGGGGATTAAAATGGGGTGCGTGCCTGCGGACGCCCATGGACACGTGCCACCATTCAAGCCAATAGGGCTTGAATATTGGCGTTTTTCCATTTTCACAGGGGAAGGGTCTGGAATGGATCCCCTGCGAAAACAGAGGGGCAACTGTAGTAACAATCCCAAGACTGTAGGCTCCTAGCCTTTGTGGCATTTGTTTATCTGGAGTTACTTGTTTTATTCAATTTAAAACATTTGTCCTTTGAACACTGTATTATATTACTTTTTTAAATTTAAGAGCACCCCTCCCAAGTACTTTGTGTTTACACATTTGCATCTACTAGTAATGTGAAATACTCAGATTTTGATTTTAATTGAGTAACTCATGCAGAGGTCAGGGAGTCATTTTTGCTTTTTTTTATTATGCAAAGGACTTTTTAATTAAAGACTTCGGGCAAAGTTAACTTTAAATAATAGGTTGTTTGCTACCTTAGGGATTTAATTTCAGGTACATTTTATTGACTATGATTGAAAATGGTTTCACTGTAAAGACACTTAATTTGTCCATGTATTTTTTTTTTTTTTACCTTTCAGAAAATTCAGACTTCAGGAGGTATTGGTATTTAATTTAGTAGACTAGTTACCAATGAAAGCCTTAAAAATACTCATGTAATTAGGCCTTGCCTTCCTCAAAAGGGAACCCAACTCTTTGGACTGATTTTCATGTTATTACTTTGCTGGTGGATCCCTTAGTGTCATAGTAACTCCTAAATATGATAAGAAGTTGTCATCCCTACATGGATAAGCATTCTTCCTATCCCAAAATGGGCATTAAAATGGCAATCCCCTCTACAATAGTTAATTTTACATGTTAGTCCTACAATGTAAGTGTAAGTCAGGAAGAAATGGTAACCGTGAAGAGAATTATCCTTTCTACAGAAAAGAGTAAATGGGTTAGCAGTGGGTAGTCTTGGGTGAGCTCTTATACTACATGTACTGCTTTCTGATTGTCATTTTTGGATTCCAGAATCAAGATATTCAATGACTGATACATAAAGAGTTCTGTCAGTGCTGCCAGAGTTACTATGTAGTTTGCACATTATTTTTTTTCTCGCCCTTTGTGAGGAAAGGTCTCTTACTCTTTATGTGTCTCTATGGTGTGGGCTATCTCTTTAACTGTAGTTAGGTCATTACATGGGATGCCACTATGGGATGTTCTTATTTTCTACAACCATCTTCTTATGCTGTCACTCACAGACCATCCTTTCAATACCCTTGAAGTGAAACATCAAGTTGCTGTTAGGCTAACAAGGCCACCAGTTGTGAAATCCTGTGGGGGGGAAAATGAGAAATTCTGCAAGCAAGCACAAAAGAATGTCAAAATGGGCCCATATACAAGATGCATTATTCAGACATTACACATAATTTAAGAATTTCTAAACTCTAGACTTAATTGCTTAACTTCAAATCAGCAAGCTTGATTTGCAATGGTTGAATTAAGCATGAGCTTAAAGTAATGAGTAACACTGGATGTCTTCAAGTTAATTGGGTGAACACTGTGATAATCTTGAATAAATTAAAGGTAATTGTATTGTCTTGGTGTGAATGTTTTACACACTCCACTTTGTCAGCCACCACGTTTGTGGATTTATGTGTCATTTCTGGGAAGATGATTCAAAAGACCTCTTGATTAATATGTCTTTAAAAAAAAAAAGTCTTATGTTTTGGGGTCAGTGTGCTATTTTCTGGCCACTACATTTTTCATATTCCTCCATGTGGTAGCTTCTGCTACAAAAAAGAGCTGATTATAGAGGAACTTACACTCATTAGGTGATTTTGTTCAGGAGAGAACTTTCCCTATGAGGAATGGCTGTGGACATTTGGGGCTAAGCCTTAAATAGGAACATGAGGGAAACTTATAAAATTAAGAATGATAGGGAACAAGGGAGCAATTTCTCTAGAACTTCAGGTCACACGCTGAAGCTAATTGGCAAAACATCTCCACACAGTGCATAATTAACTTTAAATAAAGAATTCTCTGCCAAATTGTGTGACATCAGCTTTTAAAAAGGATTAGGTAAATTCATGGAGGACAGTTCTATCAATAGCTATTAGCTGGAATAGTTTGGTTGCTAGATGATGAGAATGAAGAATGTTTTATTTGGAAAGACTCCAGGGACAACTAACTGGGTGGCTCCCATTAGGTGCACCTTGGTGGTACCCAACTCATGGTCTCCATCCTAGTGCAGCTCTGCCCCACCTCATGTAGCATGTTATCAATGAAACTGCTAGCTTTGGTGGACCCTCTCAGATTTAGGGCCTTTGCAGACTGCTAGAAATAGTGCAAATTGAGTCCACTTTAAGGGTTAGGATTAGGGAATCATGGGAACTGTATTTTATTGTGGCACCAGAGCTCTCTGACAGAGAAGGCTCAATGTCTCAGAAAAAAAAACCAATTCCCATGATTCCTTAGCACTAACCCTAACCCTTAAAGTGGACTCAATTTGCACTATTTCTGGCAGTCTGCAAAGGCCCATAATACAGGAGGAAAAAAACACAACTATTAATGTTAATCATAGCCCTGCATTTTGTCACTTGATCTATTCTAACATTCAAAGGGATCAAGAACATTAATTCCATGATGGACCCTGCTGGAAGATGGGACCCATTTGTTTCCTTAGGATGACAGTTGCTCAGCATGGGTCTAATGAAACTGCATGTTAATTGGCTAATGCATATAAATTGATTTTTGTGTGCACATGGTTAGCAGTTGGAGTGGCACCCGTGCAGGTCCTAGCTTTTATCCTTACTTTGTAACAGGTATTTTCTATTCTCTATGAGTGGCCTGGAATATCATTGAATTCCAAGTCTGTATCATCCACACCACTGTATTTCGAGTTTCTATGTAGGGTTATGAAAGCTGGCAGGAAGAGAATCAGCTCATTTGAAGTGTGGTTCTGAAGGAAAGCTCAGCAGATACAATGGATTGTAAACAAGACAAATGTGTCCTAAATAAAATCAAGGCTGAACTCTCCCTGGAAGCCAAAATACTTTGGAAGCTATCATACTTTGGCCATATATGCCTCATTTTTACAAAAAGCAAGGAAGACCCTTTGCTTTTCCCATGCCAGGGAAAACATGTTAGCCCAGTTTTAGATTTAAAAATCCAGCTCTTCCCATCATGAAATGAGTGTCTAGCTAGCATTACTAGAGGCCCCTTTTCACTCTTCCATTGCCAAGACCGGAAATTTGTTTGCCAGCTTGACAGCAATTAATAACCACAATGACTGACCTCCTGGATTTGCCCTATTGCAGTTATAATTTTGCAATGCCATAAGTGTGCTTAATATACAGTAGTCTGACGGGTACTCAAACTACACATTACATTTTATACAGCATGCGACTTCCTATTCTGATTTTATTTATTAGAACGTAATAATGTAGGACACTTATCCAGATCAGAGACAGATCCAAAACATGCTGCAGAAATAATCCAGTTTGAGACTGCTTTAATTGCTCTGGCTCAATGCTAGGAAATTCTGGGAACTAGTTTTGTGAGACACTTCGCCTTCGCTATCAGATGTCTGGTGCCACAATAAACTACAGTTCCCACGATTCCCTAACATAGCCAGGGCAGTTAAAGCAGTCTCAAACTGGATTATTTCTGCAATGTGTTTTGGACCCTAGTGCACCTGGACCTTTATCCTACAGCAACTTCTCTCCTTAATACCAATGCTATTTGAGGCTTTAACAGCCACATGGGAGGGGATTGCAGAAGGGAAAGATTAAGCTTCCATACCCATGGAAGGACTGAGACCCATATATGCTCATGTTCAGGTTAATAAAACAAACATTGGGGGTTTGTGCTATGCAATGTATTGTAAGATGTAGTCTGACCCTTAGGAAGGGATGGTGCTTTATTTGGGGTGGGGAGTGAGACTGGTTGATTCCTGGGAGCAGGCAGGTGGTATGTTGGCTTTAAAATCTCTGCTTTTGTTTTCTTTAAAACAAGCTTATAACCATTATGACTGAAAGAACCTGCAATTTTTTAGATAACGCTACAAAGGCAAGACAGCCAATGCTTGTGTAAATGATGCAACAGAACAGAAAGCATGGAGAGAGGAGCAGAAAACAGCAAACTCAGGAAGGTGTTCTTAACATGGCTTAATTGTTTTTGAAATTATCACTGAAATGGACACAGTTCAACAAGCCCAACTAGGTCTGTAATTCTGCAGGCTAATGGCAGTCAGAGAGTGAAAGGTTTTGGTTGAGATTATGGTGGGAGAGGGAAGGGTAAAATCTGCATTCCCAAGGGAAAAGAAACCCGCGAAGTCCACCATAACTATCCTTTAAAACAATCCCGACATAGTTGAAAAGGGCATGCTTAACCTCTCTGCTAGCCTGGCCCTCGTGCCTCTCCCCCCCCCCCCCCCCCCCCCCCCCCCCACACACAGAAAATTCATACATCATGTTTTTTGGAAGTTACTGCAGCACCGAATATTGACAGAAAATAAGGGTTACCAAATACAGCAAACTGTCTTGTGTCGAGGAAAGCAAAAAACTGCAAAAAGTTGGCACTGCAGTTTAGGATATGCAAGCCAAGAGATCTATACTGTGTGATCATCAGTTTTCGCAAGAAGGGCTGGAGCCCAGACGCTTACCAAATGTGCTGTTTTGTATCAGCATTTCTTGTTGTTTGGATGGCTCAGTTTTTAATAATGTTTACTTCCCGAAAATGAAGGCAGCATCCCGTTACTAAGATCTGGATGGTTTTATAAGTGCAACCAGTGAAACTGTGTTGTGGTGAGGAGCTTGTATGAAGATCTGTACAATGAATAAAATCAAAATCTGACCAAGTTGTTGCTATTGACTTGTCTTCACACTCATCACACCCCACTCATGGCCCCTGAGATTATACCCCATATTCCCCTGTCACTGCCGTGGCCACATCCCTTGTCTGCCAAACTGAATAAAAACTGGAAAGGACTCCTATATCTTTAGTGGTTGTCTAAAAGAGGGCATTTTGTTTGTCACCTGGTTGCATTAACTGGTGTGACTAAGGTTATAATCTCAGAGGCGACACACCATCTGTCTGTTCAGTCACTCCTCAAATGGAAAATGGAGTCAGGATGAATATACTGCCAATCCTTGGGCTCCATGAAGAGGAAAAGAGAGAGAGAGAGATCTACAATCCTCTTCTTTCTCCCCAGGAGTATTTCTGGACACTATTGCAGTACAAGATGCTTCTGTGTGCATGTCTGTGAAGCCACAGCGGTTGTATGAGGACCCTGGAACATTTCTTCCAACTGCACCACTGATAACTCAGCCTTGCTTACTGACCATGTACTCAGCCCACATTCTGAGTTCACAAAAGAGCCTTTTAAAAGAAAATAATAACAACAGCAATAATAAAAACAAAGGCTGCCAAGCACAAACGGGGCCTTTAGTGTTTTTCCTCAGATGTAATTCTGGTGGCTGAGCTTCATGTCCCATGCCATACGTGCATCTTGTAATTTCAGCATTTCTTTCATGGACATCACAGAGCCACACCTTCACTGCTCCACTATTTTAAGACCAAAGAGGTTGAGAATATGGGCCTAGATCCAATGTGACATTTTGTTGTGTGCCTTGCAGTAGTTTCTGACTTATGGAGACCATATCATTGAGTGTTCTTGGTAAGATATGTTTGGGAGGTAGCCTCTGCCTCTTTCTGAAGCTGAGAGAGTGTGACTTGCCCAAAGTCACCCGGTGGGTTTCCATGGTCAAGTGAGGATTTGAACTCTGGTCTCCAGAGTTGTTGTCTAACAATCAAACCACCAGACAGCCCCCTCAAACTCCTCATCTAGTGTATTTGCCCTGGATTTGTCTATTGAGGAAAAGGCAATGACAGAAACAGCATACATACATGTGGATTCTGCACTGGATTTGCTAACTCCATGAATGCATAGCCGCCAGGTCAACAAAGCTTGTGCTAGGGCAATGACACCATTGGATACAGGCCATAGGACATACTACAGCTCTGTCTTTGGAGTATATCCCCAAATAATACACTTACTCCCATACACTCCAAAGTAGCACACCTAAAAATAGAAAGAAATACACAGTTGTGGCTTGGTTCCTTTTTATTGATAAGTCTCAAATCCATTCATGGGAGAAAACCCTGCTAAGTTTGCAGAGCATTTTTTAAAATGCTAGCAACCTTGATATGGTGACCACAGCACCTGTTTTCCCCTGATAAGATCATTATTTCTTTTCCCTTCTCTGCAGTATTTCTGTCTAAAGCAAGCAAATTATCCTAAATATTGCCTAGGAATCAGCTGGTTGGAATGCTGACCTGTATTTCTTGATAGGGCAGCTGGTGGCCAGGGAGGGGGCAACCTCATTTAAAAAGCTAAATGGGGTGTATCACTTTGGAGGTAGAAAATAAACCATTTTAGAAGTGCACTCCCTCCCACCCCTTCAGTTGCTGAAATATAACAGCTTAACTGGGCATCAAGTGACTTTTTCCAGGTGCCATTATGTTACTCCCATCTCCATTTATCTGCCAATCCTACCAAAAGAGTGCAAGCCAACTATGTATCTCAGAGTGAAGAGATAATGATGATATATATGGCAGAGGCTGTGAGAGAAGTGTTTTGGGAACGGAAAGATTTGTCACTAAGAGCAAAGATCCTTGTTTACATTGCCAGGAACTTTGTTTGGCAAGCCTCCTGTACCTACTTGCCAGGGTGGGCAAACGGTAGCCCTTCAGATGCTTTTGGACGTCAGCTCCCACAATCCCTCACCATTCACGATGCTAGTTAAACTTGATGATAGCTGTAGACTCAAAGCATCAGGGGCTTTTTCACACTGCACAACTATGGTGTTATGATTCCACTTTAAATACAATGGCAACAGCTTATGGAATGGAATATTTAGAATTCATCCAAAGAGCTCCAGTGCCTCACCAAAGTACAAACACGATTCCATATGGTGTTACCATAGCAGTTCAACTGGAATCATAATGCTCTAAGTACATAGTGTGAAAGGATCTCAGGAGGGTGAGAGCTATTCAGTCCTGCTTTACATGATATCTAGGCATGCCACCCAGTACGCATTTGGACTATTATCTGGTCTAGATTCCAAGCTTTCATTTTTAAAAGCTGGGGTTCATCAGATGTAACTTTCCTCATCCCACAAATGCAACCATGTGGAAACTTCCAACTTCTGAAATTCTTCTTGGTGAAGGTGCTCAGGCTCTGTAAGGAAAAATGGTGACGCCCCTCAAAATTCTCCTCTTTTCATTTGTACAGTTGGCCCTCCATATTTGCGGCTTTGACCTTGTGGGTTTGATTACTTGCAGATTTGATTAATATGTTCTGTCTAGGAACCTCAAGGTCCTCCAATGTGAGATTATGGCCAACTTTTAGCAGAAGCTGCGCTGGAGAACCCAGAGATTCCTAGAGATAACACTTCTCTAGGCATTTGTTGGTCCTCCAGCACAATTCTATGGTCAGCTTGTGGTAGATGTTGACCATAGAGTTGTGCTGGAGGACCTAGATATTTCTAGAAAGGTGTTCTTTCAGGTTAAAAAAAATAGGTTTTTTTTTTTTAAAATTGTGGTTTTTCCATTTCCAAGGGGGTCCTGTGTCCCTAACCCAGTGAATGTGGAGGGTCCACTGTAGAGGTTTTGCCAGTTTCCTTGAAAAGACAAAGCACCCAAAGATAAAGTTAAGTAAACATTAACATACTCCATTCGCACATTTATTAATGGGCCTAATTTGAAAAGAAGATAAACAATTTCATTTTGTCATCTGTTCTTTTATTAGGCTCGTTTATTTCTGGAATGCAGGATAGGGAATTTACAGTTCTTTGTAAATATAAGATGACACTAGATAAGATGATATTAGAGAAAAGAACACATGCTTTTAGTATTTTCTATTAGCTGTCCACCTGCAAGGGAGGGAACATACGGATCTAAATCCAGTTCTTAGACCCAACTAGAGTAGACCCACTCAATTGGTTGTAACTTTCTAAGTCAACACTTGTGCAAACTCTATGGATTCAAAGCATCCACTCTGGTTGGGACTAACAATAAGATCTGAGCAACAAGTTTGAGAAGTGGGGCTTTTTCACATAAATAGCTGGGAGATTAAACACAGTTAGACCTGTCTAAGCAGTACTAGCTGAATTTTTATTTTTGGTTATTAGCATACAACTAAAGATCAAATTTGAAAGATGCTATTCCATTGCTGTTATCAGCTTCTAATGTGTTTAAGTCCCAGCCCAGAGTACTGGTGGTTGCTCTTGCAGGCCTAGTCAGTTTGGGACCAGGATATTTAGCATACCTTCTGTTGCTACATGATCCTCTCACCTTATGTTAGAGGTCAGGAAAGTGAATCCTGCAGGCTATATGCAGCACCCTAAATACAAGCTTTGAGCGTCCAGGGACCCCCAGCACCCCAAAAACATTTGGATTTTTCACAAAAAAAAAAAAAAGGGAGGAAAGGTTCTGATTTATTTTCTGTTGCAAAACCAGGCTTCTCCTGAAACTAATAGCCCAGAAGAGCCAAAATGTGATAACATTGTCCTATGGGGACATGGAGGGCATTTGGACTTGGATTGCCATCTCACCCAGTTGGCCAGCTTTCATTCATCCTCTAGGCATGCCACCCAGTGCACATTTGGACATCATCTAATCTAGATTCCAAGCTTTCATAGAATCATAGACTCATAGAGCTGGAAGAGACCTCAAGGGTCATCAAGTCGAACCCCTTTAAAACGTTAAGTCTTTCATCCTTCTAGGAACAGAGTTATCAGTCAAAAATTAT
>CM034708.1:95532845-95553324 GCA_020142125.1 Phrynosoma platyrhinos
GTATCATGGCCAGGGACAGGGCAAGGGTGTAGCTATAGCAGGGCAAAATTAAGGCATTGCCTAACAAGAATTCTGCCTCCTCCAAATGACATTGTCCTTCAGTTGCCAAATTTCTAGCATTGCAGAGTGAGACACTGAAAATCATTGATACTTAGAATGGTTATATTTGCTGAATTTGCATTCCTTTGGTAACATTGCCTGACCTTTTTCTTTGGATGTGTAATCTCTATTTCTAAATGCTCAGGTGAAGATTTAAGGTACATCAATGCTAGAAATTTAGGGTTGGAAGGAATTTTTAGGAGGCAGTGTGTGTGTGCGTGTGCATATGTGTGTGTCAAAAGCCTCATCTTAGCCTCTCCTGGGAGGACAGCCTGTGATCATGATACTGCAGCAATAGATTAGTTTAAACCCAATATGAACATGTTCAAAGTCTTATTAAAAAAAAACAACAGAGACATTAAGCCTTCTTCCCACCCCATCCTATCAGGAATATAGCTGTCTTTAAAATATTAAATGGAGCCTTGGACAGGGAGGAATACATTTTCTCCTTATTGAATATCTATTGTGCGCTTTGCCGTTAAAGTAATTGAAGTAATACATATACCATGATGGGGGGAGAGGGGCTCATATAAGAACTTTACAAGCCTAAAATGATCTCACAGTACTAATACCACAATGCCAGTACCAGATGCTTAAACCCTTTTTAAAGAGATGGGAAATTCACTCTCATCTCATCTTGTTTGATTGACTTTATAACATGTGAAAAAGGAAGTTTTTCGATCTGTGTATCTAACTAAGAGCTGCATCTCTTCATCAAAAAGGAATAATACATCTTTGTAATAAAATATACTCATTTAATTTTATTTATCTATCCATCCCCTAAGTGAGATTATATGAATTAGGCAAGCATTTTTGGGGGAGAATTGTTGCCCCTGTTCTCTTTTTCCTCATGTCTCCACCTATAATGGTATGTAATGCTTTCTTCTAATTTCAGCTTCCATCATCTAGCTCTCCTCTTCCATTTCACACCTGACAGATCCAAACACATTTTCAAGTTACTAGTTGTTAGCTAATAAATGACAGTATGACACTTATTTAGCTGCATCAGGCGTCATTATGACAAACAGACCCATTAGCATGTTTGAAACTGTTCCAGCTCAGTGGACCTCCTCATACTCATGGGGACACCTTTGCCAGGAAATCTGCACTCTGCAATAATGTTGGAAAAGATATATAATAGCTGTTTCTTTCTGTGCAGGGGGGAGTTGGAACAGAGTAACATGGCACATAATTATATTCTAGCAGGATGAGTTTCTTACTTCACTTGTCACTTTGGAGCCTTCTCAGGGTGAGGCAGAAAAGGATCTAGATTTCTTTAGGGCATTTTCTCACAGAGCAAAATCAGGAAGCCAAAATAAGGGTGTAGCCACACTGCAGAATTAAAACAATTTGACACCACTTTAACCACCATGACTCTATCCTATAGAATCCTGGGATTTTTAGTTTGGTGAGATATTCAGCCTGGTTTGTCAGAGAGCTTTGGTGCCTCACCAAACTACAAATCCCAGCATTCTGTAGGATAGAGTAATGGCAGTGAAAGTGGTATTAAACTGCTTTCATTCTGCAGTGCGGATACACCATAAGTTCCTATGAGGTAGGTTCCTTGGTGTTATGTATCTTTAAGTCAATGCTGATTTATCCCTCTCACACTATTACAAGTAATATATAGAGAGATTTTGTAACACTAGGCGCTTTGAGACTAACTGGGGAAAAAAGATGTTTGTAGCGTTAGCTTATGTAGACTTTAGTCTACTTCTTCAGATGTTTATGGTGCTACAAATCCTAATCCCAATTAATTACTTAATTAAGATGCTAGTCCTAATCCTACAAAGGTGCTCAGTTAAACTCCTGCACTCCTGTCTGTCCTTGGCTTCCACTCCACCATAAGCATCTGAAGAAGTAGACCAAAGTCTAGGAAAGCTAATGCTACAAACATCTTTTCTTTTTCAAGTAGTCCCAAAAGTGATACAAAATCTCTCTATATATTAATTCTACAGACTAACATGGTTATATCTTTAAATTCTACCCTGTTAAAAGGTTTTCTTGGCAAAATTTATTCAGAGGAGGGTTTCCATTGCCTTCCTCCAAGGCTGAGAGAGTATAACATGCCCAAGATCACTCAGTGGATTTCCATGGCAGAGCAAGGATTCAAATCCTGGTCTACTGGAATCCTAATCCAATATTTTAATAACTGCACCATGCTGGCTCACCATTCACCAGCCCATTCACTCAGTATATTTCCATGCTGAACATCCAAAGAAGAAAGTTTCTCCTCTTCTCCATCCAGCAAGGAAACAAATAAAATACGAGAATCATTTTTGGTTCTGGCCCTATGCACTCAGCTCCTGACCCGCTATTAGCACATGGTCTCCAACAATTACCCTCAAAAAAAATAGATCATTGACAGAGCATATCATTTGCATGCTGAAGATCCTGGTTTCCCAGACTTCTAGGAAGCATGTGTATGTGCCTTCAAGTCACCTGTTGACTTATGGTGACTCCATTAATTTCATAGGGTTTTCTTGGGCAATAAATATTCAGAGGTGGTTTTGCCAGTTCCTTCCTCTGAAATATAGCCTATACCTCCTAGTATTTGTTGGTGGTTTCTCATCCAAGTACTAACCAGGGCTACCCCTGATTAGCTTCCAAGATCAGACAGAATCTAGTGTCTAGGGTGGTGTAATATACCTCTGTTTGGGACTTTGGCCACAACTGCTACCAGACAATCTGGACAACTAGGTCATATGTGCTATAATGCATTTTTCTTATATCATCTGTTATTTCAGATGGCATCATCCCTGATTTCTTCCATTACTGTGAGAATGAACTGAAGCTGTTGGATTTAAGTGATACTCTTCTTGGGCCATTCAATAAGAATGTTCCTCATTTTGTGTTTTGTGGTTGAAAGGTGCAATAATGCCTATTGGATGATACTAATTATATGAGCAGAAGGCTTCTGTTTCCTTTCCTTCTAAGCAAATATAGGAGTCCCAGTGAGTGGGGCATAACTGGAATTATCCTGAACAGTGCATGCTTAGGTTTCAAAATTCTTCAGAGCAGGAATGGGGAACCTGTGGCTTCACAGATCCTGTTGGATTTCAAATTTTATCTGCACCGGGAGACACTCCAGAAGGGGGGTGACCCCTGGTTGGTCCCCTGCCCCCTGCAAGGCCTTCCCAGGGCCTTGGGTGCATTTCCTGGGCCTCCACAAGGCCTTGGGCACCCCATTTGGGCCATTGCAAGGCCTTGGACATGTTGCCTGGGCTGCCACAAGGCCTTGGGTGCCCCATCTGAGCCACTGCAAGGCCTTGGGCATGTTTCCTGGGCTGCCACAAGGCCTTGGCACCATGTCTAGGACACCATGGGGCCATGCACTCTGAAAGTCCTGCCCCCAGAAGCCCCGTCCCTGCACTGAGTATCACCAAGTCAGGGTGTGCCACCGTGCCCCAGTCAGCATGGTCAGTGTTATGGGATGATGGAAACTGTAGTCCAGTAACATCTGGAGAGCAACAGGTTTCCATAAATGTAGAAGGTATGTGCTCCTATTTGCCTGCAAATACTAGGAGGCTAGTCTGTTGGTCTTGGTCAAGAGAAGAGTATTTTTCCTTCCTGAATTTTCGGCTTCAGCTTCTAGCTCAAACCATATATTTGAAAGGACCTTAACTTGAGTGTCATGATCAGTATCCTGGAATTTGAGTCTCCAGATGTTCTTGCACCTATTGACTTGGTCAAGTGATGAATATTTCAACTCCCAGAAATCTCAGCCAGCATGGCCAAGTCCACGGATTCTAGGATTTGAACTCCTGCAACTTCTGGGGACTCATGTTTGAGAGTCAGCAGTCTAGATTTAGATACCACTTCCCAGAGCACTAGATTTGCCTTAATGTTTCTCTGACTGACATTTCCACAGCCCAGTGCTGTATGCCCACAACTAAACTAAAGTTTAAATTGACAAATCTGTTAGTTAAACTGGTTCAGGCTACTATCACTGTGTCCATGCAGTTTTCCTTCTCAGTGATAGTGTCAAGTTTGCACATTTGAATCTATGAGATATTCTCTGTAAATGCCTTATCTATTCATTACTATCTTTTGAAAAAGAATATGGTGTAGCAATGCTTGGTACTAAGAACTGTATGCCTAAAAGGAGCCATAGCATTTAGTGTTGAAGAAAGAAAGTTAGAGCCATCTAGAAGTTGTCCCTCTTGTCTATCTGTTCTAATTCTCTCTTGAATGTAGCTGTTCTTAGGGATGACTCCATTTCCTGTCCCCAGAGTTTTCCTCCATCTCTCTGCCAAGCAAGCAACAAATTTGGCATCACACTTTCAGTCACTATAGTCATCTTACATTGAGTTCCTATCATGAACCCTTTGTTTCCTTGTTTCTCCTAAACTGGTCTTTTGATTCTTAGTCACTCCTTATGCCCTGCACCTCCTCTTTAATAAAAGTACAATCAGAACAATGACAATTACTATCTTGATTCAAATGCTTTGCTTTCCCAGTCATACTCTGCTAATATTGTTGTTCTGTTTGCACCAACAGGTCAGTCCATAGTGGGATGCAAAGCTATCTTGATTGATGATCAAGTTTTTGTGGTGGTTGCTCAACTTTTTGGTGGCTCACACATTTACAAGTATGAGGAAAATTGGACAAAATTTGTCAAGTTCCAGGACATAGAAGTTTCCCGAATTTCGAAGCCAAATGATATAGAGCTTTTTCAGATAGAGAGTGAAACATTCTTTGTCATTGCAGATAGCTCAAAAGCTGGGTTGACAACAATTTATAAATGGAACAACAAGGGGTTCTACTCTTATCAATCCTTGCATGAATGGTTTCGAGACACAGATGCTGAGTTTGTTGATATAGATGGAAAATCTCATCTGATCTTGTCAAGCCGTTCACAGATTCCCATTATACTTCAATGGAACAAAAGTTCCAAAAAGTTTCTCCCACACAGTGAGATCCCCAACATGGAAGATGTGTTGGCTGTGAAAAGCTTTCGAATGCAGGACACTCTCTACATCTCGCTCACAAGATTTATTGGTGACTCAAGAGTAATGAAGTGGAATAGCAAACAGTTTGTGGAGATACAGGCTCTCCCTTCTCGGGGAGCCATGACTCTCCAGCCTTTCTCCTTTAAGAATCATTATTACCTAGCCTTGGGAAGTGACTATACTTTCTCCCAAATTTTCCAGTGGGATGATGAGAAGAAGCTCTTTAAAATATTTAAGGAGATCTATGTGCAAGCGCCTCGTTCATTCACAGCTGTGTCAACAGACAGAAGAGATTTTTTCTTTGCTTCTAGTTTTAAAGGCCATACACAAATATTTGAACACATAATTGTTGATTTGAGTCTATGAAGGAGCTCTGGGATGGCAGTGGGAGGGGGAAACTCATATATAATGACCTTTTCATATGAAAAACAAGTGGAAAAGACAGATTATCCACTTCCTGGGAATAGGAGATACCCATGGTATTAGTCAGCAGTTTTCTGAACTTTTTAGAAGTTTGCATATTTAATCAGGGATTGCATTAACTTGGTTTAATTGCATGCCATGTCCATTGGTATAAAACTTACTATTACTCTGAGAAGGAGTGTGATGCATTAAAATTAATTCTAACAAATCAAAAACAATGATGCAAAATTGAAGAAGGAGATTTAAAACCAGAAGAGACAGGACAGGCCCTATGCGAAAGAAAAGATCAAAAGCCCCTTCTCTGAGCCAACTTTTTCAGAACTGGAATTTAATAAGTGACTCCACATATTTGATTGTGATGTGTAAACGTGACTATGCCAAGAGAAAAAAAGCCTATGAAAGAAAGAAAAAGAGTTGTAGCCAATTGGAAGGATTGTGTTACCAGTCACTGGAACACCAGAGAAAAACAATTGTCGGTCTCCCTCATCCAAAAGCTGAGGAGCATTTCTCTAGGGGGCATTAGTGAATTCTGATTTTGTGAAAGTTGATTAATGTTTCTTAAAAGTTGACTGCCTTATCTGCTTTAAGGGAGGAGGAAACAGTACACATGTGATCCATTCCCTAAACATCTCACCAGTTTGGCTAGGTCATGGCAGATCTGTATTGAGTGTGATCAAGGTCTGGACTGATTCAGAGCCCACCTGTGTTCACACAGTGATTTTTATGGCCTAACCACATTGAATGAATGGCATATATGCTACTTCTAACCCATGTCTCCCTGAGAGTGTTTTGCAAAGAAGTGTGGAATGTGGCAACATCACACCTAGCATTTCACTATTGCAGTTGTTCCAATGGCTATTCCTTCAGATTGCCCCTGATCCAGGCAGAATTAAATTTCCCAGTCACATTAATTTAAATGGGAGTATATGACACACTTGTTTAATGCTCTCATTGAAAGATGTGGGAATTTATAGTTCTTATCTTTGGCTGGATTATGTTCCATTAATTTATTTCTTTCATGCACATTATATGCTTTCATCCTGGTTAATTTTCATATGATCTAGCTAGTAGAACTTGGGTTTTGGTAATTTTCATGCTGTTGGCCAATTTGTGTCTTCTTTGCTTTGTTTATCTGTTTTATTTACTCCATGGTTAAAACACTTCCCATTTGAATTTCACAAACCTGAATGAACTTCTCATTCAAATTATGATTAGGCAATTGAGTTAGGCTTAATGTGCTAATGGGAATACCATATGTACAAGTATTTCTTAAATTGCAAATGGGCTGTGTGTGCATCTACATCCCCATCCAAGAAGAAAGATATATATATATATATATATATATATATATATATATATATATATATACACACACACACACACACACACACACACACACACACACACACACACACTATCATTGGGTAGTTTGAGGATGTAGGGGGATGGATTCTATTGTTCTTTTTATTCTTTTTAAAATTTATTTATTTATATTAGCATTGACTATCTCCTCCCAGAATAAAACATGTTTGCAAACAAAAGGGACATTATGATGACAGTCATGACACTGGCAAACACACTAACCTTATTCATCCCCAGACTTAAAAGGCTTACAAATGTTAGACATTTTACTTCTGAGGAACTGAACAAATCTGAAAGGAAATCTAATTTTCAAGGAATTTACTTTCCTTCTGAAGGCTTTGTGAAAACGGTTGTGACACTTGTCCATGAAAAGTTTAACATAGCTGAGTTTGTAGCACACCCTTTTTTGTTTCTGAGACCCAAAATGTCCTGGTGATGATATAACTTTGCAACTTGTCAGCATACCTTTACCTTTAAGAATAAACATACAGGGGGATAGATTGCCATCACTTTTTTTCTAGATCCCATTGGCCATCCCTTTCTTTCATCTGCCTAAGCAGAGAGCCTTCATTTTTTTCCTTGCAGGAGATATAATCAGAGAATTGAGTGATGAGATCCAGGAGAAAAGGGTCAGGAAGCACAGTGAAAGCAGGAACTTTTTTTTTAACTGTTAAAAGTCCCTTATAATGATAATGATAATGATAATGATAATGATAATGATAATGATAATTTATTTCTTATATCCTGCCTTTTGCCTAAGCAATATGAAACCTGCCAACTTGTAACTAATAGACATCAGAGCTGACAGTAGTGCAAACAAGACATCAGAGAACTGGGTGCTTATAAGAACCAAGCCTCCCTCTTTCTCTCTTTGTTTTTCTCCTTCTCTCTACTTAACACACACTTTTTCTTAAATTAGACTGGAGAAGTCTGTAACTGCTTTGTTTGCAAGCAAACTGGTTCTGCAGTCAAGCAATTTCTTCTGATGGCCCAGCACTCTTGTTTTGAAGACAATATTTTACATACAGTATTATGTTTGGAATCTGTGGGCTAAAATTCTCTTTTATCTCTTCCTATTTGAGACAAGTCAGCAAAGCGATAGGTTGGTATTAAATGAAGCACTGGAAATGTTAGTGGTAGGTCACTCCTGGCAATCCAGCTGTTAAAAACTTCTGCTGGTGCCAAAATGAAGCAGGCCCAGTGAATGATTTGAGAATCAAATTTTGTTCAGCAGGCTTTAAAAATAAATGTTACAGATGACAGAATGAATGCAGGTTGTGGCCTTCATTCATCATAACTAGAGTAGCGTTGCAGTGTGTGGCGACTTTGTCATGGCTGGCTGGGAACAGACTGTACATTTACACAAACAAGCATTGCTCTCGTCTTCTATTCAAGTTATAAAACAAAACCATCCTGTAATATAGCAATACTATTTATTGTTTTCTCAATGGAGCAGGGTATAGACTTTGTCCAGAAAGTAAACTTTACCCAGGCAATTTGCTGTCTGTGGTAAATACCACTCTCAGGGTTTTGAAATAGCAATATTTGGCATTTTGGAGCAATATCATAATGGCCAAAATCCAAAGAAAACATCTAAGAATCTGGTGACACCTTAGAACAGGGGTCGGCAACCCACCACCCTTGGGCCAGATGCGGCCCACAGAGGCCTTCAGACCAGCCCCTGCCTGGTCCTGCCACCGCCGCCATTGTGGTGCCGCTGTCACGGCGCTGCCGCCGCCTTTTGCGGCGGCGGGGGTCCTCTGGGGCACCATTTTGGAATCTATGAACAGATACAGCATGCATCATTATAAATCTATGAACAGATACAGGACACAAGAAAGCCTCTCGGAGGCCTGGCACTGCCGAGGGAAGCCTCCTGGGGGGCCCCTGCAGTGGCGCTGGGCCTCTTGTAGGCCCGGCATGGCTGAGGGAGCCCTCCTGGGAGGCCCCACTGTTGTGCGCATGCACATGTGACGTGGGGAGGGGTGGCCGCCATTTTGTTTTTCAAAATAGTAGGGCACGTTGCTGACCCCTTCCTTAGAGACTAGTAGATTTATTGTGTCATTAGCTTTTGAGGATTCAAGCGCACTTTGGCAGAGGCAGACAGGAAAGCCTTTCCAAAGTAAATGTAGTCACCTTTAAGGTGCCATGAGGTTCTTTCTTGTTTTTGCTGCAAGAGGTATAACATGACTACTTTTTCTGTAATCCAGAGAAAATTAAGCATGCTGATGTCCCACTGGAATCAAGGAGACCTATGCACTTCACTCCTCAGTTCCATTATTTTAATGGCCTGCGGGTGCATGTATCGATTGCTGGATTGTGTCCACTGTTTCCTCTTCAGCCCCACCACCATTCCATTATAAAATCAGTAAGGCACTTTCTGATGCAACTAATAAAGCAGATTATAATCCCACAATTTAATAAGACAATTTCTCTGCAACATTGACTGATTTCAATTTTCCAACTTCTGGAAAGGCAACAGCATGATCGTTGACTTTTATGTTACAATATGTGAAGTAAAATAGATATAGTAATATATAGTAAATCTTAGGTGATAGCATTAAAACAATCAGAATCCTTTGAAATAACCAAGAATACAGTGTGCATTGCTTCTTTTTTCATAAAGCAGTTTTATATCCACAGTAGAAGAAAATATTTCTAGCTTTTAGGAACTGTATTCATATCTTGCCTGTTGAGACAACATACTCAATTCCCCCCACCCTTCCCCATCTCAGGAACCATGTTATTTCCACAACAATTTAGGCTGAAACTTAGTGACTGGCCAAAAACCACCCATTGGATTCATGGTTGGCTGGGAATTTGACACTACATCTCTCAGTCCTAAATCCAACACTCACCATTATAACACACTGCCTTACATTTTCCACTGCAGTTAATGGAACTCAAAAGCACTTTATTTTGGCTGCACCATGCCTCTGTAACATTTATTTCAAAAGGGTTTCCCACTTAAGTGGTAGACTGTATGTGTAAACCACTGCTGGTCAGTGTATGTAGACAATAAAACTGCCCTTAGTGGACCAAAGATCAGATATGGTGTAAGATCCCTTTCTCTGTTCCTGACCATATGGAGGTAGCAAACATTACTATGGAGTTTATCATAGGGGGAAAATTGGAAGTTTAAAATGGTAAGAACCCATTATTAACTCACAATTGCGCAAATGGTTTCCACACGCAAAGCGCTGTTATCCGATGCAGAATCCAAGATTAACCTGCATGAATGGTTTTCACATGATGGGACCAAATGTGCCTCCATCCCAATAATGATTAAAGCGCACGCATCCTGCAAAAGTGAGTAAATGATTTTCACATGTAAACCACAACAAATCTCTGTATATGTATGTGTGTCCCTGCCTTCCCTCAGCAGCTGTTCCTTTAAAAGGCCTGGCTATGGGAGAAAGCTGAAGCTGAAGACAGACAAAATACACAGGAAAGAGTGAGGGTGAACTCAGCCTTTTCTCTCCCTTGCTTGCTCTGTCACTGCCTTTGCCTCAGCAGCTAATTCTTTAAGAGCTCTGGCTAGGAGGGAAGGCTGAAATGATCCCCATACTGTGCCCTTTAAGGGATTTTGGACTTCAGCTCCCAGAAGCCTCAGCCATGTTTGCTAATAGTCTGGGATTCTGGGAGCTTTAGCCCAAAATCCCTTAAAGGGAACAGTTTGGGGATTGCTGCACTTTGGCATTCATTCACTGTACTCTCTCTCTCTCCCCTTGTTTTTTTTAAGAGCTCTGGCTACGAAGAATGGTGGGTACTTATTTTAGGAGCTTTATAAGCAGTATTACGGTATTGCCCCATATTGCCCCACAGTCCTGGAAGTAAACTCGCCCCAAAGAACCAGGGGCAATCTGGCAACAAACACAAAAATGGAGACTCCCATAAATAAGTAGCTTTCACATTACAGCAATTGTGCAAAAAAGTGAATTTGTAAATGAAACAGAAATGAATTCACGATATTTCCCCAAAAATGCCTATTTGCTGGTTCATGTCACTTGTCAGATTCTATGCGGTTTGCACACAATGTCATATGAAAACCATTCTCACATTTGCTCCTAATATGCTGGATAATCACAGGTTCTTACCCATTTAAGCTTCCAATTATCCTCATGTGATAAACTCCTCTGTTGCGTATTGGGTATTATATTTTCATTAGATGTGGCCCTCTAGATATTTTTGGACTGCTATCCCTTAGCTCCTTACCTTTGGCAAATGCCAATTCATGCTGACAGTTGCAGTCCAGCAACATCTGGAGAGGCACAGTTCCTATATCAAAACAGATGGTGGTATATTTCCATCATCTTGTTTTATTGGGCCCATCTTTGTTGGACCAAATATTTATTCTAGTTTGCAAAGGGTTTTAAAAAAGGAAAGAAATGGGTCTGTACATCACTCCTTAGTTCCATGAGAGTGGGTGTTCTCTTTGTGAGGTTTTTAGGAACTTGCATCACTGAACAAATCCTACATAATGTGTGAACAGTTTTTTGGGAACTTGGAAGTTAGCTTCTCCCTTGCAGCTAGATATGTACAGCTGCACAGCTGACATCCAACAGTGTCTCTTTCATTAGTGTATTTCTCTTAGAAAGCTAAGGGTATGGAGCATGCATCGTTATAAATCTATGAACAGATACAGGACACAAGAAAGCCAGAAATTCCAAAGAAACATGTTTCACACATCTTTCCCTCAGCTGCAAGATCCCTTTGCATACTGATATTCCAGATTAACATGACTAAGGGGAGATGCTAACTGGCACTTTAGGCTGGCCTGGGGGTGGAGTTGGGGCAGGGTGACTGCACCCGGCTGCCCTGACTCTGCCCCAACTCCGCCTTGATGCCGCATGCTCGACCACACGGTGTGCGGCATCAGGGTGTCCTCTTGATGCAGTGTGCAGACACACTGCATTAAAGGGGTGCAAAAGAGCCACAGTGGTGGCTTTAAGGGCAGTTTTTTGCCACCCTAAAAAGGAGTGGCAGTTGTCTGCTCTTTTGGGGGTGGCAAAAAGGAGGATTGAGGCCCTGGCATGTGGTTGCCATGGTCCCAATCTGCCGATTCCAGGAGTGGCACAGAGTCAGCCCTATGTTTGATATTCAGCTTTCACAGAGGTGAGCTTTCACACCATAGCTTTCACACTATAATATAAAAGCAATCCTTCCCCACTGATGGATGGTGCAACAAAAATAGGATTATGCAAAGGATTCTTGAGATTAACTGGGAGAAAGGAAGAGGTTGGTCACATAAGATTCTGTCGATTCCTTGGATGGATGGAGTGAAGTGCCTAAGAACAGACTTTGCCTAAACTCAAGGTAAGTAGATAACCATATGAATAGTGGTAGCAGTTATTGGAATGTAGTGTGATGCCAGTTGGCAACCAGAAAGGAGATGTGATGAACTGGCCAAGAGATGCTTCATGAAAATGGAGTGTTAACTAGTGTTATAATGTGTGTAGTGTGTCAGTGGAATTACTGTCGATGGACTGGAGTTTGTGGATATATTCCAATTCTGCTGTTTCTCTTTCCAATACTCCTTTGCAGATTTTTTTGTACAAGGACTGCTGTTCTGAGAATGATGTATATAATGCACTTTGAACACTGAGAAGTGCCATGTCAATGCTGTTGCTCTTCTTCTTCTTTCTTCTTCTTTGTTTCTTCTTCTTTCTTCTCCTACATTACCACAATGTGCTTTCACAGATTGGATTTCACATGGTGAATTAGTATAACCCAGTAAAGCCAGAGAGGGTTGAAACTAACTTGTGTCTCTTCAATTTAAACACTTTCTTCCAGCTAGGTTTGCTAGAATGTGATTGCTAGGTTACGTGTATGCCTGCCAAAATCATTTTTATAAGTTCTATCAAGGTTAGAGAAAGCATTACTAGAATGCATAACTGGCATGGGGACAGAAACCACCAGTCACTTGGGGAAAGCAATAAGTAGCAATTATAACATTAACATTTGCCTAAAATATGGATCATGAGGTCAGTGATATGAAGCAACAAAAAGGATCTTTTTCTCACATATATACAAAACAAAAACAGGGGAAAAAAATCCTGATCTAACACCAGTAATAATCGACTATGGACATATCCTTTCAAAAATGAGATGTTCTTTAATTTTTTCAAAGCAACTCACAGAATATAATGAACCAGCCACCAAAAGCCCATCAGTTTCAATTGGATTTAGCAACAGCTAATTTATTCTATCATGCACCCAAACAATCCATGTGGAGTACTGTGCTTAAAACACTGATGTCATACTAGAATTTATTTAATTTGGAGGTTACATTCTGTGGTTAGATACCCTTAAGTTCCCTGAAATCGATAGTATGATGAAGTTGGATAATTTTAAGTAGGAAGTTGGATAATTTTAGCCATAAGCAAACATATTTGGAATAAAGATCAAGTGAAATAAACACGGTTTATTTTCAAGTAAGCATGGGTTACAATCTGGCCAAAATTAAGGCATGTAGGTCCCACTGATTTTGATGTGGGCGTGTGTCACAGAGTTGCATGCTGAAATCTCTCACAAAAAGCAGTGACAGGTAAAAATGCTTTACTTTGGCTGGAGCATTTCAACAGTTGAGCATATGCTGCCTGAGAGACTTTTGTAAAGAAACTAGGTTTTGAAAGCAGGTTGACTTTGCTTCTGCAAAGACCACATCACGAAATCAGACCAAGGACACAATGCAACAAAGTTAGAAATTTTCAAGCCCAATTGCTCTCAGTGTAAGAGCTTAACACACCCGATAACTCTCCCATTAAGCATGTGCTTAATTCTCCCATGAAAATTAATGGGATGTAAAAATGTTTAACTTTGGCTATATTACGCCCTTGCTGTTTGAAAGATAACAGATCAGAACTGCTAGATGCCTGGAAGGCACTGGAATGGGGACGGGGGGCGGGATAGGGAGTGAGACACAAATGTATTAAGAAAATGAATTCTTATTGCAACACCTTCTTAAAACAAAACAAAAAACCAATAACCTCTGAATGAGGAAGAATATTATACAAAATATCTTGTTAAATTGTATTTCCTTTCACTGTTTATGCAGCATGTTACAGTGCAAGCATGAAATACAGAGAGAGAGAGAGAGAGAAGAGAAAAATGCAAGTTTGCACAATATTATTTGTGTTCTTTTTAAGGATTGTGAAAACAGCTTTGAAGTATCTGAAACTAAACACAACACTTTTGTTTCTGTTGTCTTGATTTGATGAATGAATAATGGGCACAGTCAAGGTCTACCTTAAGCACATGTAAGACCCACTAATTTAACTGCATTTACTCATTGAAATCAATGGACAAAATGTTCTAAAATGTTAGGCTGGATCACACCTTACATATTAGAATCATGGTGACTATATCTATACATACCTCATATAGTCATACAACTATCTACAGCACAAGATGTACAAAGAGAAGTAAAAGAACAACACTGTGCCATTTCAAACATTTTTTTGGGCATTGTGTGAAAATGCTTTAGTTTGTAAGAGTATACTGTGGCAGCACTAGAAACATTTTAAGGCTGTACATATATATTGCTCTTTTTTTAAAAAAAACACCAACAAATTAATTACTTTCTATGCTATTAATGCAAATGTGTACTGTCAGAATGTGAATAAAAATCAAAGCAAGCATAACAATGCTCTTGTTCCTGCTAAAATAGTCAGCTCCAAAATGTGAGAACAGCCACATGTCATGAACCTTTATGAAGACAGGTTATCTTGCGGTATCAGCATACCCTCCAGTTTTTCACAGATGGAAATCAGGACATGTCTGGCAAACCAACATCAGAGTGTTGTCAAGATAGTTAAATTTATTAATGATGAAAATTAAAACAAGTTGGGAGAAGCTGCAGCATTTTGGTTTTGCCCAAGTTTACCAAAAAGGGCAAGATTCTGGGCCCTTCTCTCCTCTCCTCCATTCTAAGTTAAGTGAGTGCAAACTACTTTTGCACTTTGAATTCAGCTTACATCAAGAAACATAAGCTGAACACAAAGGGGGAAAATGGGAGAAGCAGCAAGAAACTGGACATTTTAAAAACACCTGAAAAAATGGGGTGAAATAGATTAATTAGGACTGTCCCTGCCAAATCAGGACAGTTGGGAGGTAAGAGTCAGAGGTTTCTCAGAATATTTGCTCAGATCTGCTGAGAAGAGAAATCTCTTGACCATCTTTTGAAGCAGATATTTATTTAGTAGCTGCTCCTGGCCTATGATGTTGTGCTCCCAAAACCAAGGCTCAAATGCCATACCTGAGACAGCACTTTAAAACAGAGTGGACAATTTGTGACCATGTTGCTGGACTGCAAGTCCCTTCAACCTTAGATAGCATGGTCAAGGAGGTGGTATAATAGGAATTACAGCTTAATATCATCTGAAGGGGGGACTTTGTTTACCACTACTTTGACAGGTATCACTACAACATTCAGACACCAGTCCAGAGCTGCATCTAACATATTTGACCACCTCCAAATTATTTTCACTAGTAATCATGAGCTTGTTTGCATGTTCTAGCAGGGCAAGGCAGCAATCATATACCCTTTATCAAAGAACTTTACACTCCTTCTATCTGGGATGGTCATCCTCTTTCACCATGTGCAGCTTCAGGAGGGCTGCACATGGAGTGGTGAGGAAGGAAGGGGACACCTGCCTAGCCAGCCAGATCAGCTGAATCAACTCCGGAGATCAATGGGATGACAGATGTCTCAGCCAGATCACCTTCACATCCATAATAACAATTATGAAAAATAATAACCATGAAATGAAACAATAATGCCCAGAAAAGAAACTCAGACAGTGAAAATTCCCTTTTATTGAACTTTGTGTATATAATAATATAAGTTAAAAATTTTACAAAAATAAAATCAAAATAATGGGTTAATATGTTTAAATTACACTAATGTATTTTTGGGGGAGAAAAGGGTTTTTTTGTTGTTGTTAACTGCCCTCAAATCGATCTCGACCCATGGCAACTCTGTGGATGAGACAACTCCAAGACCCCCGTCCCCCACTGCTCTGCTTAGTTCCTGCAACCCCATACCCGTGACCTCCCTAATAGAGTCCATCCATCTAGCATGTGGTCTCCCTCTCTTTCTCCTGCCCTCCACCTTTCCTAGCATTATTGTCTTTTCCAATGAGTCGTGTCTTCTTATGATGTGTCCAAAGTATGACAGCCTCAGTTTGGTCATCTTGGCTTCCAGGGAGATATCTGGCCTGATCTACTCTAGGGCCCATTTGTTTGTCCTTTTTGCTGTCCATGGGATCCTCAGCACTCTTCTCCAGCACCACATCTCAAATGAATTGATTTTCCTCCTATCTTCTTTCTTAACTGTCCAGCTCTCACATCCATATATGGTAATAGGGAAGACAATGACTTGTATGATTCTGACTTTTGTGTTCAGTTGTATAATTTTGCATTTTAGAATCTTTTCTAGTTCTTTCATAGCCACCCTCCCCATTCTTAATCTTTTTCTGATTTCCTGACTGAAGTCCCCATTTCTATCAATCTTTGATCCCAGGTATGAGAACTCTTTTACTACTTCTATTTCTTCATCTAGGCTGAATTTGTTTAGATTCTCCATTGTAATTATTTCCTTAATTATTTTCTTTATGTTCAACAGTAGGCCTGCCTTTGCACTTTCTTCCATGATCTTCCTTAGTAGTTGTTCCATACCCAACATATATTTGTAATATGATACCTAGTGCCTCTTCCTTTTCTGAACCCAGCTTGGTTATTTGTTATTTCTCGCTCCATATATGGTGAAAGTCTTTTTTGTAGAATTTAGAGTATTACTTTGCTTGCATTGAAGATTAATCTATCCTTTCAATGGTAACTGCAATCCTTAGTGTCCTGTTTCCTAAGGATTAGAACATATCTTGAACATTTCCAATTTGTAAGCTATTATTTGTTCTCTAGATTTGTTGGTAGATTTGAGTTAGAATGTGAGTAGATTCTATCTCTATAGCTGGAAATAGCTCTATTGGAATGCCATCTGTTCCTGGTGATTTATTTCTCCCAAGTGTTTCAAGTGCAGCTTCAACATTGCTTACAAAAATTGAGGGTTCATCTTCAAATGGTTCTTCCTTGAATGAATGTTTCATCCTTTTCATCTTTTGTATATAGTTGTTCAGTTTATTGTTTCCATCACCTTTTTATTTTTTCTTGGTCATGCAGTGTGTTCTCTGGGTGGTTATATGATATCCCACTTTTGGTGTAAATTTCCCATTGATTTCTTGGATCTTGCAGATGTAGTCTCTTGTTCTACCTCTTTTGTTCTCATCCTAAGTTTCTTTGCATTGATTATTATAGTAATTATCCTTTTCTCTGTGTACAAGTTGCTGAACAAGTTGTATTTGAAATTCGGACCCTATTTCTGCCATCTTTTTCTTTTGTTTCTTGTCTGTCCTTAACTTTTTGAAGAGTTTCATCTGTCATCCACTGACACTTCTCTTTATTTTGGGCTGCAAACAGTTTCTTTTTCTATTCTCACCAGACAATGCCCCTGGCTTCAGTACAGAGTTCTTCTGGCTCTTAGTCAATCAGGCTTTACAATGCAAATCTAATTTTACATGGTCTTTAAATTCTACAGGGGTGTTCTTCAACTTGCATTTTGGTACAGTGATTAATTTATTCTTTTTCTTTCACTTTCCTCTAATTTTTGATATTAATGATTCATGGTCTGTGCCACACTTTGCCTCTGGTCTTGTTTTTGAAGAGAGATCAGAGCTTCATCTTCTACTTACAATTATGTAGTCTATTTGTAACTTTTGCAACTTAACATTTTATTACATTATACGTTTAATTTATACATAACATATTTATTCTGTAAAAGATGGGAGAAATGTAAATCACACCTAGCAAATCAGCAGAGACCCACAACTTTAGATGGGTAATACAAAAAGCTACAAAAAACAAACAAACAAACAAAAAACATAGGAACCACCTCTGGATGACTGTCTAGACATGGTTTCCTGGAAAGTTGGCATTTTGCACTATGTTCCAGAATACAGAGTTTTGGCCCTGATTCATTTGAATTCTTTTCTGGCTTGTTGCATTACTCTCATTTTTTCTTCCTTAATCCTTCCTCAAGAAGGATGTTGACAAGCTGAAGTGTGTCCAGAGAAGGGCAATGAAAAGGGTGAATCATCTGGAAGCCATGCCTTATGAGGAGTGGCTTAGAGACTTGGGTATGTTTAGCTTGGGGAAAGGAAGGTTAAGAGGTGACATGATAGCCATGATGTATGAATATTTGAAGGGAAGTCATATTGAGGATACAGCAAACTTGTTTTCTGATGCTCCAGAGACTACGACATGGAGCAATGGATTCAAACTACAGGAAAAGAGATTCCACCTAATCATTAGGAAGAACTTCCTGACAGTGAGAGCTGTTCAATTGTGGAACACCACTAAGTCCTTGAAAAGTCTGTTTTCCTTTGTGTAAGAATACATGCTCACACATTCAGAGCAAGTAACAATCTAGCGTGGCATACTTGTTTCCCCATTAACACAGAGGGATGTACAGAAGAGACACCAGCTTTTATTTCCATTTAAGACATGGGATGTAAATGCACAAGGATGGATTCTATCTCATAGCCCCATCCCCAAGCAGTACACATCCCGTACTCAACCCGGGCTTCTCCCAGACCTCTTAAAGAATGGGAAAATCCCATTCTTTAAAAGATCTGGGAGAAGCCTGGGTCAGGTATGGTAGTAGCAGTTATTATTTCTAGAGCAGCAACATTAAACTACTATGTACCTGGTGTATATGCATCAAAATAGAAGCATAGACCTTCGTTTCCATTTTTGGAATCCAAAAGAATAAGGAAAGAAGGACAGAGGGAAAAAGAAGAAAGCAATCCATATGATAATGCCAACATGAAGCAATAGTGTTTAAGAGACATTTATGTGCACATAGAGCCAGTGTGGTGCAGTGGTCTGAATGTTTGATTATGACTCTGAAGATCAGGGTTCAAATCCCTGTTGGCTATGGAAACCCACTGTGTGACCTTAGGAAAGTCACAGTCTCTCAGCCTCAGAGGAAGGTAAAGGTAAACCCCTCTGAACAAATCTTGCCAAGAAAACCCCATGATAGGGTCACCTTAGGGTTGCCATAAATCGGAAACAACTTGAAGGCACACAACAACAAGGATTATCTTTCCATGGTGGTTGTTTTCTTTTCACTGCTTGAAGGTACTGGTAAAATGATACACTTTCATCAGCTTCTGGCCATGGAACTAAGTACCAATATGTAAAAGCACTCACCTAAACATTATATTATATATATTTTTATATCTGCATTTGCTCATTGAAGAAATCCAAACAGATGTTCTTCTCAGACTCAGTTTTGCTTGCATCCAAAATGCCATTTTCTCTTCATCACAGTATGTAACACTTCAAGTAATCTGGGGAGATAAAATGGAGCTTCTGGTCTCCTGGATGTTATGTGAGTCTCTTTCCCCAGTTACTGAGGGATGGTGTTCTGCCTCCTCTGACAAACTTTGCCCCTTTGCTGCCCCATGTGACTTTGTGACTTTTGGAATACCATCTTCATTTTTGCTACCAGTGGGAAAACATGTACAATGGAAGGGAGCAGAAGAACAAGATCAAAAGGGTGGCAGTATAAAAAAACTACAGGATTCCTGCACACAAAAAAGAGACAGTGATGTATGGTCTACAGGGAGCAGCCACTAGCAATATTCTAGAAGAATTCAATAGGGGGAATATAGCAAGGTGGTGGGACAGCGTGGTGACTAATATGGGAAAACTAGGAAGGGTGCATGACAAACAGGGTTGTGGAGCAACATGCCATAGTGGCATGGAAAACAAATATGGCTGAAACTAAGATGCATGGGGAAATGGGGGTTCCCAGCAAGACCTTGTATTGGCATAGGAAAGTAGCCTGCTGCATCTCCAAGAGACACAAACCTGTGAAAACACCTGAGTAAACAGAGAATGTCAAAAGGAGATGATAGCCAACCTTCTGAGATCAGCAGGAAGAAATGAATAAAGAATTAAGGCTAGAACCTCAAAAGGAAAACAGAGAGAAAGGATGTTCGAAAGTAATTGATCAGAAGCATAGATCACACCTCGGTGGCTACCAGAAGTCGAAATGGGAAAGGAGGTGGTGACAGAAACCACCTACTACAGCCTTGCAGTCCTCACATTCATCATCAGAATATGCTCTCTGCCTGGCAATTCAAAATAGCAGGTAGGAAATCCAACAAGGAAATCCATCCTGGTGCTGCACAGTTCCCCCTGTCTCAAGCCTCTGACTTCTTACAAGGCCAATGCAAACTGCAACTTCCCTTCCAATGGCCCCATGTGAGTTCCAGAAAACTCCCACCCACTGGCTCCACAATGTTTCTTCCTTGAAACTTGCAAGTGTAACCTGTCATTGTCCTCACATCTGCAGTTGGAATGGATAGTTCCATCTCTATAGACATTAGGACCCCAAATCAATAGGACCCCACCCAAAACATTTCTCCCAGTACAGAACTGCAATAAAAAAGAAACTAAGAACAAACATGAACTTACACATTTTTCAATAAATGTAATATTTGTTTATATAATCAAATAATTTAAATGTTAATAATGACTCCCAGAACTTTGAAAATTTTGATCAGAATTGGTTTATAGAA
>CM034708.1:95553424-95564306 GCA_020142125.1 Phrynosoma platyrhinos
ACAAATAAAAAACAATTAAAACAATACAAAGATAAGAACATTTTTAAAAATGCATTGAAATACTGTTTAAAAGCAGTCTAAAAGCAATCCTAGTATCCAGTTTTGAAACAATTAAACAGCAGTTTCAAACACTGAATGTCATGTAGAACAGCACTGTTTTGGCTGCCTGCCAGAAGCTTAAAAGAGATGGGGCCAGTGTAGCTTCCATGGTTGGGGAGTTCCCCAGTCGAGGTGCTGCCACAGAGAAAGTACTATTAAGTGTACCCACCAAGATAACTTTGTGAGGTGTTGGGAGATACAAAAGGGCCTCCTCTGAAGATCTCAAATTTATGGCAGGCTCATATGGGAGGATGCAGTCTGTCAGATATCATTTAGGACTTCGTAGTTTAACACCAGCAGCTTGAATTGAACTCAGAAACAAATTGGAAGCCAATTTGAAGCACATCTCCTTTTGTTTATTTTGTTGCTTATTTATTTTATATTTTTATATTACCCATTTGATTGGTTGATAATCTATTTTATACTTTTATTCATGGATTGATTTTATATTATTTTTGTCTCTTTGTGTTTTCTTCCTCCAGTACATTTTGTTTTCTTTCTTTCAGAAACAATGGTTTCCTGGCATGCTACACACATTATAACACTACCTAACTCCCCAGCTTAGGGGGCTCTCTTGGCCAGTTCATTGCATCTTCTTTTTGGCTCCCACATTACATCTCAATTTTCTTATGGTTATCTACTAATCTTGGCTTTAGGCAACATCTTTGCCTTGTCCCCCAACAACTATAGTTGAAACTGCAATTGTCACCTCATCTCCACACTGACAACGTTTTGATTCCCTTGGACATTCTCACACAGAATCTGTCCCTGGGCTTTCCACTTCACCCCATGCATCTGAGGAAGCAGGTTCAAGTCTACAAAAGTTCAAGCTGTCAACTTCTGTCTTTCAGTTAGTCTCAAAGGTGCTGCAAGATCCCTTTGCTTACAAATCACATTAATGTTCAGTTTCATCTGCAGTTTCACTTTCACAACATTATAATTCAGACTGTTCTATCCTTGGTTTATAGTTGTGTCATTAAACTGAAAAATCTCTCTAAATGGTCACTAGACACAGGAATGCAAAGTGTACCATGGGGGTCAAGCAGATCAACAGCTTGGAGCAGCCGCTGGCCATTCCAGCACCAGTCCCTCCCCACTGGACATAGGACCACAACAACCAGATGCCATGGTCCACAATGGACCACTAGCAAGGAGTGCTTTTTTGTTCTCCTTTGGTGGCTGGATTTGGGCCACCTTAGATGGCCGCGGCACAACTTCAGCCTGATCCGGGGGCATGCATCATCTGTATGCTATGCCCCTGGATCGGCCCAAAGGTGGCACTTTCAGCTGATCTGTTTTGGGCCAGAGACCAGTTTCCTCATTTGGCTGCCTAAACTTCCACCCATCTTTGATCTATCTTTGATCAGCACCTTTCCTTATTTGTTATAAACATAGTATTCATCATATTTCTGACAATCACATTGTTGAGTGCTTTACGAAGAGCCTGTATTCTTCTCATTTCACTTCTATGAAGTGAGAGCACTGACATTTGTTTTTCAAAAATGATATCTCAACATCTTACAATTTCTCTGGGCAGTCAATGAATTGTGCTAATTTAGGCTTCCATTCTGAACTTTCTGTTGTCAACTGGAGACACATTTTGACACATTGTCCAAAACTATGTAGACTGATCTTCCATAGAACTTTTCCTCTCTTCTTTTTTCAGTTTTGAATAGAGGTCTTCCATGACATGGTAGAACTCTGTGAGCTAGGTTATTCACAATAACACCATCCTCATCTTCATTTATTTGTTACCTGCCTATCCCTATGGATTGAGACAGGGAACAACAGCTAACAAATGCATGATGTCACTTAAAGCACATCAGTTAAAAACACACAAAATTTAAAAGGACAAATAAGACATACACATAGTAAAACAATCCACATTTAAAATTTATCATTTAAAATTCACAATTTAAAAATCATCTGGATAAGTAACTTGAAGAATGACTGTCAGACTATGCAAAATGTAAGCATACCAAAGAGGGAGAGGCTTGTGTTCTTTCTTGCTAAAAGCTAAAAGCTACTTACACAAGCTTCTTCCCCCTCTAAAAAAAGTATACTCTCAACACAAGTAAAAACTGAAGTATGCATTCAATAGTGGGTAGAAGTGGTATCCATCTTATCGGCATGCACTACATTTGTGTATTCAGTTTCCACAAAGTCAGTAACAGACAAAATAGAATTTGGCTTCTTTCCTGAGAGCTAAATTCTCTATATATCTTGAAGATCAGTGTTTCTCCATCAAACCCCAAAGTCTTAATTCCATGTTTGAGGCAATTATGGATGGTATGACATTTGCATCCCACTTGTATCAGATAATCAATTCAGCAGTTTTTATTTCTGATACACTGTCTCTTGTTTTCCAGAATGTATAGAGGCATTGTCAGCCACATAACAGGACATGTCAATGCAGAAATCAGTCCTCTGTGGAAAATAGGAGATCCACGTTACAATTGCCCCACTTGTCTTTTTTGGCATCATAAAAATCAAGAAAGCCATGCCTAAGTCCCTCTGACATAGAAAAGTAATACAGTTAATAGAAAGAATTTCTTGTCTCAATTGTTGAAGATATCAAACCCAGTGGGGGTGGGATGGGGTGGAGTGGGGGAGCTGTGTATTGTCTAAGTCCTTAAGCAAAAATTATAGTAGTGTTGGTGTAGAATATTTTCTACTATGCTGTTCATTTGCCTTGTTGCTGTGATCTTTCAAGTTGTTTCTGAGTTATGGTGACCCTAAAGTGAATCTATCATGGGGTTTTCTTGGCAATATTTGTTCAGTGGGGGTCTGCCATTGCCTTCCCCTTAGGCAGAGAGCATGTTACTTGTCCAAGGTCACTCAATGGATTTCATGGCCAAGCAGGGAATTGAACCCTGGTTTCCAGAGTTGTAGTTCAACACTCAAACCACTATACCACAACAGCAGTACCCTCAAGACATTTTCTTGGCAGTTTCAGATTATATTTTTGGAATCCTTTGTTTATAGATTCTTTGCTTGTTTAACTGAAATAGTGGTAAACCTTCCTACTCCAGCTATTATCTGGTGAATTTTTGGGAACAATCTCTTTGGTAAATATTGATGGCATTTTATTTATTTATTTATTTTTGCTTAAGAGCTTGGATAATGCACAGATTTGTTGCTCTAATTCCTTGTGTTTTACCCTTTCACCATGGCCTCTCATTGATTTCCCCCCCCTCATACTCAACAGGAAATACTTGGCAGCATAGAATGCATTTTGCTGTAACTGTGATGTTTTTGCAAAACCAGTTTTTGAGTGCATGCTCCTTGCACCAAAGCTATAGAAATCAACTCTTTTTAAAACAGTTCCCCTGCCTGGAGGTTCTCCACCATCATTACCACCACCATTGGCAGTCTTTGATAGAACATTTGTGTTTAAATTTAAGAAACAAAAATCATACAACTGGTTAGTGTAATACAGACAGACCCTTTCCTGGCTCAACAGACTGCAGTATGCTTAGCTGCCAAGAGATATGGGAAACTGTTCTTTGTCAGTGCTGGCTATCACCACACCTCTATCATTCTGCTAACTTCATTCTCTATCATTCTCCTAACTCCTAACTTCCAGGACTGTTCCCATGGTTTTTCTCTTTACTGACTTATTGACCCCACTTTTTCTTGCTTAGGCCTCTTTAGATGACAAGCTAGTGTGGGACCACAACAGTAGCTTGTCATATCCCCGTTAGTGGCCTCCAGAGATTCTTGTACATCTTGAACTCCAGGCAATTTCTGGATCTAGAGCCCAAGTTCTGGTGATTCCAGAACAAATCTGAGGAATTGGCAATGCTATACTAAGGTTGATGGGAACTGCAGTCTGTGACTTATGAGGGCCACAGATTTCCTACTAATGCTTTAATTAATACCTTGAGCTCAGCATATAACTGCAAATGCTTAAAAGCAGCTGTCCTATAAGGCTGCAACTTCTGCAGGCTTTCCCTTTTTGCCTAAGGCTGAAGTGCTAGAACTATCTGAGAGCAGCCAGAGCATCCTGGCATGCTAGTAGAGAGGCAGAGGATGTTGGATTTTTTTTATAGTTCTGCTAGAGACAGAAACATGCAAGGATCATTTGAAGAACAGGTAGTTAAAATTCATAAAACCAAAAACCAAACAAAAACAAAACAAAAATTCATAAAACCAAAAATTCATAAAACCAAAAAAATCCTGCTTAATTTGGTATTTATCATACAGGAATGTTTCCAGCCTCTCTAATCATTGCTTACGTTTATTTGACTTATTAATGTTTGAAATGTTCCTAATTGGTTTCATTTTGTTTTGCACAACATTTTTACCAAAGCCAGGGCCCATTAATTTACTAGCAAACATCTTAAAAGCTTAATTCTGGCAACAGTCTACTCAGAATTCCGGACAGAGTCACCATACTGAAAAGCACATTAGCATCCCTTTCTGTTCAATGAAAGAACAGAACTTCCAGGGTTTTCTGGCACTAATCTGTCCATCCATTGGCAGGTCTCCATGTACCTGCTTTCAATTATTTACAGTCTAGGAGAAGATGAAGAAGAAAACAACTCAAAGTGCTAAGATGCTGGGAAAGGGGTCACCAGAGATAGATGGTTTTCAGACAATGAACTTGGCTTTCTCAGTAGCCTTCACACAATTGAATGGTCATATGATGTTTGTTCCTCCTCCTGTTTTGCCACATTTTATTAGCAGAACATTGATAACCCTCTAGTTTTAAATCCTGTTAATTACAATTATTAAGGAAGGTCGAAGAAGAAAGTACAAAGACAGGCTTAATGCCAAATATAAAGGGGGAAAAATAATTATCATGGAGGACCTACATACATTCAACCTAAAGAATGAGAAAATCAAAATAGTAAAAGAATTCCCTTACCTTGGATCAAACATTGAAATCAGAATAAAACTGGGAATGGGAAGGGCAATGATGAAAGAACTAGTAAAGATCCTAAAGAGTAAAAATATACAACTGAGCACTAAAGTTAGAATTGTCCAGGCCATTGTATTTCCCATCACCATGTATGGATGGGAGAGCTGGACAGTGAAGAAAGAGTAACCCCCTCAGGGAACAAGAGAATGTATGAAGCCTTATTTTAACATAATAAAATTAAAAAAAGAAAAGAAAAGGGATGTGTAACTTTGGCTCCGGGACTATGTGAAACTCATGGCTACTCCCCCTGTAGCTCTCACGGTTACCTATTTTGCCTTATGAGAAGCTTGTGGACTGAGTTAGGCCTTTCTTTTTTAATTTTTAAAAATGTTATTGAGTTATTAGCAAAGTGACATAATGTGATCATTTTTTAAGACACCAAACAAGAAATGTATCAACCGCTGCATATTTTTTCTCAAAAAGCAAGATTTTCAATGGTTATGTAAAATGTTTGGTCCACAGGCTCACAGCATGAGAAAGTAACAATAAATTAATAAATGAATAGCTCTTTACCATTCAACTAGAGCATCTCTCCATAGGTCCACATGTGATTGTGAGGGAAATGCAAACTCCCCACTGACATTGATGAAATTAATAAAAAGAAACCAAACTGAAAAGAAGCTTAATTCTGGCTGGTCATTTGTATTATCTTGAATAGAAGTGTTCTTCTTGTTTTGTTACTGACTGCCCTCAAGTCAATTTTGACCTATGGCAACCCTGTGGATGAGACATCTCCAAGAACCCCCTATCCTCCATTGCTCTGCTTATTTCCTGTACATTCATACCCATGACCTCTTCAATAAAGAGGAAGGCATGCAGCCTTCCTCTCTTTCTACTTCCCTCCACCTTTCCCAGCATTATTGTCTTTTCTAATGAATCCTCCCTTCTCATGAGGTGTCTGAAGTACGACAGCCTCAGTTTGGTCATCTTGGCTTCTAGGGAGGTTTCTGGCTTGATCTGCTCTAGGACCCATTTGGTTGTCCTTTTGGCTGTCCATGGGATCCTCAGCACTCTTCTCCAGCACCACATCTCAAATACATTGATTTTCTTCCTATCATCTTTCTTAACTGGCCAGCTCTCACATCCATAATGGTAATAGGGAAAAACAGGGGCTTGTATGAGTCTAACTTTTGTGCTGAGTTGTATATCTTTGCATCTTTGTCAAGACGGATCTCTTCTGGCAGGACTTTCCAGATTAATTCTTCCTGGCCTTAACCTGCACTGTTCCAGTACTCCTGCACATGCACAAATGAGTCGCAGCCGCCATTTTGGGAAACAAAATGGCAGCTGCAATGTGTGCAGCAATGGTGCGGTGGCAGTACGTGCAGCGGTGGTGGCGGCGGGTCGGCAGTGGTGGTGGAGCATCGTTGGTGGGGGTTGTCAGGGGCTGTGCATGCGTGCTCATGCACGTGCGCCACCATTTCCCCCCCCCACACCATTGGCCCACGGAAGACCCGGGGATCCCTGGCCCAGCCCCAAGTAAGGGGAATGTGCCGACCCCTGGTCTATATAGTTCATCTTTACTTGGATTAAAGACCAACAATAAATTACTTTAAATGTATGTTCTCTCCTTTGGGATTATGTATATTTTATAGGAAGCGTTTTCCACTGGTGTTTTCCATTTAACATTTTCCATGTTTATTCATAGAGCAGCATCTCATGTTTTCTTGAAGCCTCTGGATAGCCTCTGGATTCAAACAATATAGATTTTTGACAGCAAACCTTTAGTATTTTGGAATTTTGTATTAATATTTCTCATTTCCTTAAAGGATGTTGCATCTGATTCTGATGTTTGCCTAGAGATAAAGTGGAGAACCTGGTGTATTTGAATCCACACTGGTTTAATTGTAGCTAACTGATCTTAGATCTGTGTTAGTCAGGGAGCATTTCAAGGTAAGGCCTATTGTCCTCAAATAAGACATGTGTGGGGAAAGTGTGTGTTATCGTTGATCTTGTTATCCAATGCCTTTCTATTTGGCTGTGCTATATATAAGCTTGTGTGCTCAACATATATTAGACTCTGTGTGTGTGTGTGGATCCAAAGAGTTTGGCAAGGTCTACAGTAGGGCAAGGAAAAGGTGAAAACAGCAGCTGTGGGAAAAGGCATACGTTCAATACACCAAGTAAAAGAGTATCCACAAGAGACTAATTATGTTGTAGTCAGCGAAAATGCGATTGGCCAAGAACATCATTCTTCAGGATGTACAAAGGCCTGGGTTGTGAAAACAAGTCTGGACGAAAATGGCAGGTGTCCAGAGGGAGATTGTAGATCAGAGTGTGGTGGCTGAACTCTGGATGATGGCTGAAGGTAGGGGTATGCTAGGCAGAAAATCCCAAAAGTAAAAAGAAGCAGCTTTTGCCTACATTCCGTTCAGGTTAAGTACAGTTTAATATCAACATTATGTGAAAATCTACCTGCTCTTGCAGGTTTTCCCTACCTTTTAAATCCTATTTCTGTATGGGATTTTCCCCGTGTGATAAAGTCCTATGTAAGGAAAGGCCACACATGCCTGTCATGTCACTGTTAAAGGCACAGGTGCCTTGCTTGAAATGCAGGATCAGCCACAAATATTTCTCAGAGACGGAGAGTAGCTGTATACATTTCAAATTAACCTCCCAAATACTGTAAAGAATATGAACATCTTAAATCCATGCAGAAAATACAATGTGAACCATTTATTTTCCGCGCATTCTCTCATTACTACTTAACTTTGCACAAAATGCACATTTCAGCAGAACCCTCTTTCTCCTCTGTTTTTCCCCAATGTGAGCCTCTGAAGGTCATTTTGGAATGGCTTACATCACCACATTTAAATCTAGCTTGCAATATTTGCTCATTTGCATATGTGGGCTTATCTGTCAACACATTTATTTCTATTTACTGCTTGGACATTAGTACTGGATTGTGTGAAAAATGACCACTTTCTAACTACCGGGACTGTTTCGATTCTTCTGTAACTCAACAGTCTGAATCATCATCCAGCTGCAGGTGCTCTGTTGCAATTTGCTCTGCTTCATTGTGGTCAGTGGTTAATAAAACACTTGCCATCTGTTATTATCAATACATTCCTGATTTTAAATGCCCATAGGAGAAATGTTTGGCGGATGTGAGGGGGATCAAAGTCCTCTGCATACTAATTGCAATAACAACCATCTTGATAATAGCGGCTCTTCAAACCAAGCCTTTGCAATGGCCTGTTATACATAGCGGCCATAGTTAGTAATTGTGTGCAGCACAGAGCTCAACCTTAATACACAAGTGGCTTTCTGAAAGGTTTCCCCACTCCATGGCAAGCAATGAATTAGCTATACCTCATTTCCCATATGGTTGCTTCTTTTCTTCGTACAGACACAGCGTAGGACTTGTGTTTGCCAACAAAAAGGCAAGTATATACCTCACTCTGCACTTTGCCCCCATCTTATGTTATGTACATACTGAGAAAGGAGAGTCGCATTGTGGAAGGCCCTGAGAACTGAGAAGAGGGAGGGAATCCAAGGGTAGGAAGCCCAGAAGCAAGGTGGCAGTAAGGAAGAGAACAGAATAGACAATGAACTGAGAAAAGAATCTGGAAAGAATGGTGGGCAAAGCTTGAGGAAATGAACAGAGGACCCAGGGAACTAAGGTAAGAATGGATTCTGAGGATGTTTGTTAGAAAAGAGAAGAAATTATTGTAATATAGTGAAAGTAAGTGAGAGGGCTAGGAATGGGGGCCAAGAAAAAGAGAAGTGTATGGAAATAAGAACAAAGTGACCAGGGAGTTGCAAAGCAAGGTGCCAAAGAAATAATGGACTGCAGAGAGATGGGGTTGGAAGAAGGAGGAATCAGCTAGAAAATGGAACTTTGGCAAAGCGTCAGTCATATAAGCCCTACAGAGAGTGAAATTCTGATATTTGTTACAGTGTTTTTGAAGTAGCATGATGCTGTTACTTGCTGCAGTGATGAACACCATTTACATGACTTGTGCTGTTTATTATTTATTTATTTATTATATTTATTTATAGCCCACCCTTCTCCCAGGACTGGGACTCAGGGCAGCTTACAAAATAAAAACAATATAATTAAAAAGATATAAAAATAATACACTAAAAAAGAATTAAACTACTACAATAAAATAAAATTTAAAAAGAATTTTAAAATGTTTAAAACACATTAAAACAACATAGCATCCCAGGCCATTCTTTAAAAGTTTTCTGTTTTGAATGCCTGTCTGAAAAGGAAGGTTTTTGCCTGTCGGCAGAAGGCCATCAAGGAAGGGGCCATTCTGGTCTCCCTGGGCAGAGAGTTCCAGAGTCTAAAGGCAGCTACGGAAAAGGCCCTTTGTGTCCCCACCAACCGTGCTTGTGATGGTGCTAGGATGGAGAGAAGGGCCTCCCCTGAGGATCTCAGAGCCCTGGCTGGCTCATAGATATGGTCTGCCAGATATCCTGGACCTGAGATATATAGGGCTTTAAAGGTTATCACCAGTACTTTGAATTGTGCCCAGAAACAAACTGGCAGCCACTAGAGCTGTTTCAACAGGGGTTTTGTATAATCTCTGTAACCTGCTCCTGTTAGCAGCCTGACTGCAGCTCTTTGGACCAGCTGAAGTTTCCAAACACTCTTCAAAGGCAGCTCTAAGTAGAGAGCATTACGGTAGTCCAAATGGGATGTAACCAAGGCATGTACCACCAAGGCCAAATCTGGCATCTCAAGGAATGGATGCCATTGGCACACATTTTAAATGTGCAAAGGCACTCCTAGTCACTGCAGAGATCTGGGCTTCCAGTTTCAAAGCTGAGCCCAGGAGTACTCCCAAACTGCGAACCTGCATCTTCAGGGGGAGTGTGACCCCATCTAACACAGGCTGAATCCTTATTCCCTGATCTGCCTTCTGACTGACCAGGAGCATCTCTGTTTTGTCTGGATTAAGTTTCAATTTGTTTTCCATTATCCAGTCCATTACTGATAACAGACACTGGTTTAGGACCTGGACAGCTTCCTTGGATTGGGATGGAAAGGAGTAGCAGAGTTGAGTGTCATCAGCATATTGATGACAGCACACTCCAAAACTCCAGATAACCTCTCCCAATGGTTTCATGTATGTGTTAAATAGCATAGAGGGCAACACAAAACCCAATGGCCAGGGGATCGAGCAGGAGTCCCCTAGCACCACTTTCTGGGTTCACCCTCCAAGAAGGAACAGATCCACTGTAAAACAATACCTCCAAGCCCCATCCCAGAGAGGTGGTCTAGAAGGATACCATGATCAATGGTATCAAAAGCCACTGAGATATCCAACAGAACCAACAGGGACACACTACCCCATCCAGTTCCCTGCGTAAGTCATCCACCAAGGTGACCAACACTGTCTCTGTTCCATAGCCAGGCCTGGAACCAGATTGAAATGGATCTAGATAATCCATTTCATCTAGAAACCCCTGGAGCTAGGAAGCCACCACACGTTCTAAAACCTGCCCAAAAATGGTAGGTTGGACACTGGCTGGTAATTATTCATTATTGTGGGATTCAGGGATGACTTTTCTAACAAAGACCTCACAACTGCCACCTTTAGGCAAGATGGAACTCTTGTAGTCATTGACTACCTCATTTACTCATTCAACCAGTCCCCCTCTGGCCTGTTTAATAAGCCAAGAAGGACAAGGGTCCAAGACACATGTAGTGGCTTTTACCTCTTCAAAAATCCTGTTCACGTCATCAGGCTGGACAAGCTGAAAAGGATCTATTAACACTGAACAGACAGGTGCCAAGGTTACATTCACTGGCACTGTATTAACTGTAGCATCCAAGTCAAAGCAGATCTCAGTGAATTTATCTGCAAAATGCCATGTAAATTCTTCACAGTGGGCCTACAAGTGGTC
>CM034708.1:95576600-95586796 GCA_020142125.1 Phrynosoma platyrhinos
ATCCTGGAAGGCTGCATTTGAATTAAAAGGTAATGTGATAAGCTCCTTGGCCAAACATGGATAATTCAGTTTTTGATATAGCAAACTGGGATAGGTCTCATTAGGGTAGACTAATGAAAATACTTCACTTAAAACATAATTAACACATGACATCCCTGCCACAATGAACCCACTCTATTATTATTATTATTATTATTATTATTATTATTTAAAAAAAGAAGGGTTTAGAGACAAATTTACACTGTGATATAGAATATTTACATTGTGAAATACAATTAAAGACCAGATATTCGGAAGAATCAGCAGAGCTCTGAATGTAACACTTAATTTTTTCCCTGTACACTGCCCCTAGGAATGATGGTAAATCAACATAATCTATCATTTCACTAAGATATTCTAAACCCATTTTCATACTGTGTGAAGCCAACCATTCTTCCTTGTATCTAAGAAGGGCTTCCTAGCATTTAAAGACTTGTTGAAGACTTAAAAAAAAAAAAAGCCCTTGGAAGACCAGAAATGATGTTCCTTTACCCTAAAGGAAACATCAAATATCCACAGATTTCTTTCCCTCATTTTTTAGGGGGGGGGGGATGTTCTCAGATAACTGTTTCATATAACATTATGACATGGGGGATTTTATCGACCCTACCATCTGTTCTTAATCAATTCTTACTATTGGTTCTGTAACACTGAAACTGTTTTAAAAATATGTATCCCAGAACATCATCCTACCTTGCTAGCTACAGATAGCTTTCATTCTGTTACAGATGGTGTCATCATTCTTAAAATAGTTTTCCTAACTCTAATTGCTGGGGAAGTTGGTAAAACATCTTGAAGTATGTAAGTCAGAGAAGGTTGTTGTGGTTGTTTGCTGCCTTTGAGTTGACCTCAACTCATGGTGACCCTGTGAATGAGATGTACTGGAGAAGAAAGCTGAGGATACTATGGACATCCAAAAGGACAAACAATTGGGTCCTAGAACAAATTTAGCCTGAACTCTCTCTAGAAGCCTAGATGACTAAATTGAGGCTGTCATACTTTGACCACATCATGAGAAAGCATGACTCATTAGAAAAGACAATGATTCTAGGAAAGGTAGAGGGCAGTAGAAAGAGAGGAAGACTGCATGTGAGATGGATAGACTCAGGGCCGATGCAAACTGGCCTAAAGGGCCAGCCTGAGGTGGAGCTGGGGCGGGGCGACCACACACCAGCCGCCCCGATGCCGCACCCCTGACTGCACAGCGCTCAGCATCAGAGTGCCCCATTGGCACAGTGTACACACAAGCTGCACCAAAGGGGTGCAAAAGAGCTTCAACCGTGGCTTTTTGATGCCCCCAAAAAGAGCGGTGTTTGCCCACTTTTTGGGGACTGGTAAAAAGCTGGATCAGGACCATGGCATGTGGTTGCCTCGGCCCTGATCCATTGCTTCCAGGAGCAGCACAAAGCCGCCTCTTAGGGGCTGTCTGCTTTGGTCTTCAATCAGGGAGATCATGAGCCTGAACCTACAGGACCTGCGTAGAGAGGTACAGGATAGGGGGACTGGGAGATGTCTCATTCACAGGGTCACCATGAGTCAAGGATGACGCAAAGGCACCTACCAATAATGTTGTATTTTATTGTAGTAATATAATTAAAAAAATAAAAATGCACATTTTTGTGCAAAATAAATTGTTCTGTTGGTCCAGTCTTTTCCCTACTTGATCTGACATATGCTAACTTAAAAATGAGAAGGCAGAATAAAATATTTCAAAACAAGTTTTGACGTGTCCACATAGGGAAAAAAATAGGTCATTTCTACTGGCATTCCTGTGAGGCTGGATCAGTACAGATAACATCATCAGTTCAGTCCATGAGCATGCCAGGGAGCTCTTTAAAATCTGTGCTTTCATGAAATATAATGTTTTGCAAAATACATTTGACTTTGAGATCATGGCTTATTTGTTGCCATCTGCCCAGCTTCTCTCCCACTTTGAGTATAGCCATGAGGAGATCTGTTCTGTATTTTTTAAAACTGCAGATGTAAGCCACGAGCATTAAAAGAACTAGAACTCTAATCTAAGAAAAGGGAAGCATACAACGTTCAGTGGTGAGGCTAGTATTATCATCAGAGCGCCTGTACTTGCACAATGTAGATAATATGAGTGACAGACAGATGAATCAGAGGTAATGCTTTGCTATTACTGTAAACTATATAAGATGATAAATGCTATGGTATTTCACCCACTTTCACTTTTATGCCTCCCATCCCTACTCACACTATTCCCTACTCATCGCTGATTCAGATCTTTGACAATAATGCCAAATTAAGAGGAGCAGCTAATACTCTAGAGGACTGAATCAGGATTTAAGATGTCTAGTAGATAATAAAGCACCACAATTTTATTCTGTTTTTTTTTTCCACATCTGCAGTCACAGGCCATACATCATGGGCTACTTTATTTTCAGTTCTCTGAGAACATCATAGTTAATGGCTAGTTTTACCCTTAACTTGGAGACATATGGCATTCCTGAACTATAAGGTGGTGGCTATTCTCCAAGGAATAATTCCACATCACTTCATCCATTTAGGATTGCCAAGACATGTAGAGGAGGCAAAATAGGAGAAACCATAACAGCCAGAGATAGACTGCTTGATCATTAACTGATTAATATATATGCATTTAATATTTATATTTATTTAATTTCTACCCTGCTTTTCTCCTGTCATGGTATCCAAAGTGGCATGCAAAATTTAAAATAAAAGTATAATTAAAAACTTTTTTTTACAAAAGTTAAACAACAATTCACAGTTCTTTTATAAAGGCATATGATTAAAACAGTTTAAAATAGATCTTTAAAATAGTTGAAAGGATACATGATAGAGATACCCAGCACACTACTATCAAACACCCTGCTACCATTCTATCACTCCTTTCTCACAAATAGGGCCCAAACCAGCTCACAACATGAATTGAAACAAGGCAGTTGAACTGAAACAAGGCATATGAATTAAAACCTATATTTTTTTTAAAAAAAGTTTAAAAACTAAATAAATAAGCTACATATTAAAACATCAAGACTTTAAAATATAGATAGATAGAATCATTTAAGAACATGATAACAATAAAAGAGCAGCACACACACTCCATTAAATGACCTTTCTGTATAACCACTTTTAGTCGCCTGTTTTAAAAAATGGTCTTTATCAGGTGGCAGATGGAGAGCAGGGAGAGGGCTAAAAATTATTCCCAACAAATGGGATGGTTTTTAGATAACTAAAAAGATTAACCCAGTGCATCAGGCAGCAGACTGTTTAATCTTCCTGCACTAGGATTAAAAACAAAAATACAGTCAGCCCTCAATATTGAAGGGCTACCTATTCATGGTTTGGAGCATCTAGCCCAGCGGTAGGCAACCTTTCCCCTTTAAGGGCCAAGGGACTTCAGCTCCCAGAATCCCAGGAGCTATTGGCCAGCATGGGACTATTGGCCAACATGGCTGAGGCTTCTGGGAGCTGAAGTCCCTCGGCCCTTAAAGGGGAAAGGTTGCCTACCCCTGATATATGGACTTGAGATACAACAATATTTTGTTTTGGGGACAAGGGGAGGAACCAAACCCCTGACAATATAGAATGCTGATTGCAAACAAATCCTCTTACATTGAAGTAGCTACACCAATGAGTGTCACAATGTACTGAAAGTGATCATGTCTGGAACTGATGGAATCAGGGTTGAGGTCTCCTGTACACTTCTTGCATTCCCTAAACACCAGTGAGAATTCCTCTGTTACCTGGGCCAACTTATTGATGATCATCATGTGTTGCATTTGCTTTCCTTCATAATTGTCACTGAACATAAGCTAGAGCTTATATGAGGGTCTACTCTGTGGCAATACAGAGGGCAAAGGCAAATTTCTTCTCTGTCTCTATTACATCTGCAAATTGCTGTTTTGAGTGGTCAGAAGTCTTTTACACACAGACCCAGGAGAGGAAAATCTAGCCCACTTGACAGCCTGCTGTGAACTACTTTTCCAACATGTTGCAGATAAAATTGCTCAGATCTGCTTGGACTTGGATGCTATAATTCATACAGAGCAATGGATGCTACTTTGGGCCTTTGCAAACTGCCAGAAATAGTGCAGATTGAGTCCACTTTAAGGGTTACGATTAGTGCTAGGGAATCATGGGAATTGTATTTTTTTCTGAGACATTGAGCCTGGTGCCACAATAAAATACAGTTGCCATGATACCCTAACCCTTAAAGTGGACTCAATTTGCACTATTTCTAGCAGTCTGCAAAGGCCCTTTGACTGCTGCTCATCTAGTGATATGGGATACTTTCCAGTTTAAGCAGCCTGAAGATGTGGACAGGATTCTTGAAAATGGGAGAGCCACCATATGTGTGTTAAATCCTTGTCCTTCCTGGTTCATTAAAAAAAAAAAAAGCTAGAGGGGGACTGGCTGAGGGGGTGGAGGGAGTAGTAATTCCTCACTAAAACAAGGCAGACATTCCAGCTTGCCTGAAGGAGGCAGTTGTAAAAACATGGTTCCAAAAGCCCTCTTTGGTTCCCACCATTCTAGGATAATTACCTGTATATATTCAACTATAAGTCGACCTCATGTATAAGTCGAGGACAAGTTTTGGAGCTGAAATTATAGATTTTGATATGACTCATGGATATGGCAAGGGTAAAACTTAGGGGCATATAGCAAAGGATCTAAACATTGAAGCAAAGTAAAACAATGTCAAAAAACTTACAAATTCCAGCAGACATAGCTCTTTGTGCTCACTCTTAAGGCTGGATGGATGAGAGAGTAGAGGGGATCAGTGTTTCCAAGAGAGATTATACTGTTGCCTTTTACCAGGGGATGGTTCCTTCTTTTAAGAGTTAAGATACACTACTTATATTGACCCGTGGATAAGGTGACTTCCCAGCTACAGGGCTTTCTGGATGGGACAGATTATCTTGATCTATTTCAGTTTCTAGATCTATTTCAGCCTGGTTTCAGGGCTGGCTACAGGACAAAGAGGGCTTTAGGAGGCTTGATAGATTATCTACACTAAGAACTAGATGAAGGGATTGTGTCCCTGTTGGTTCTGCTGCACCTCCTAGCATCTTTCAGTACCATCATGGTATCCTTCTGGGCCAACTAGCTGAAATGGGACTTGGGGGCACTGATAGAGGGGTAAAACCCAGATGTTGGTATTGCTCCTGTTTGAGCCCTTGGCCATTAGCTTGTGAGGTCCCACAGGGCTTGGTTCTTTTGTCAATGCTATTTAACAGATATATGAAATACCTGGTAAAGGATGTCTGTAGATAAAGGGTTCAGTGTCATTTAGTGAGATGGTACTTGACTCTATTACTTCTTTCCACAATAATCCAAAGAAGCTGTTTTGGTTCTGAACTGATGCCTGCCATCAGTAATGGACTGGATGAGGATAAATTAATTGAAATTTAATCCAAACAAGATGGAGGTGGCCCCAGTCAGTGAAAGGCAGATTAGAGAACTGGGATACAGCCTGTGCTGGATAGAGTTACACTCCCCCAGAGGATGCAGCTCTACACCTTGAGTGTGTTCCTGAGTTTGATCCTGAGCCTAGAAGCTCAGGTTTTGGTAGTGGCCAGGAATGCATTCACACAGTTAAGACTTGTGCAGCAGCTGTGCCCATTCCTTGAGATGTCAGATCTGGCCATTGTGACACATCCCTTAGTTATATCCAAGTTGGATTACTGTAGCACAGTCTAAATGGGGCTGCCTCTGAAAAGTGGAAATTTCAGCAGCCAGATTGCTAATGGGCTGAATACAGGGAACACACAATTCCTTTGTTGCAGCAGCTCTACTATTGGACAATCTCTTTCCAGGTACAATTTAAAGTGGTGGTTTTGACCCTTAAAGCCCTCTACAGCTCAGGCCCAGGTTATCTGAAGGACTGTATAATACCAGGTAAACCTGTGAAAATTGGAGGAACATCAACAATCTAAGATATGCAGATGACACCATAATACTAGCTGAAAATATCAGAAATATGGAGAGGTTATTGAAGAAAGTCAAGGCAGAAAGTGAAAAGGTAGGTCCACAGATGAAGATCAAGAAAACAAAAAATATGATCACAGGTGATCTATATAACTTTATGTAGCTGATGAAGAGATTGAAATAGTCCAAGATTTTCCATATTGGGCTCAGTCAACAGAGAGGAGACTGCAATCAAGAAATCAGAAGAAAACTAGGAATTGGAAGAGCAGCTATGAAGGAACTAGATAAGATCCTGATGTGTAAAGATATATCATTAAATACCAAAGGTAGGATTATCCATGCTATCAAATTTCCATGTCTATGTATGGTTGTGAAAGCTAGACAGTTAAGAAAGCTGATAGGGGGGGAAATAAACTCATTTGAGATGTTCTGGAGAAAAGTTATGAGAATACCATGGATCACTAAAAATACCAATGGATGGATCCTAGAGTAGATCAAGCCCAAATTTTCCCTGGAAGCAAAGACTACTAAACGGAGGTTGTCATATTTTGGCCATCTCATGATAAGAAAGGACTCACTAGGAAAGACTATAATGCTTAGCAAAGTGGAAGACAATTGGAAAACAGGAAGACCACATTCCAGATGGATAGATTCAATCAGAGAAGCCATAGTCTGAAGGAGCTGAGGTCTCTGATACCTAGAGTCACCATGGGCGAAGGTTGACTCAAAAGCAGTTAACAGCAAATAACACCAGGTGCTGTAGGTTATATTTCAGAGGAAGGAGCTGGCAAAACCACTTCTGAATATTCCCTGTTTAAGAAAGCCTTATTAAATTCATGGGGCCACCATAAGTCCACAGGAAACTTGAAGGCACATATGCATACATTCTCATCTATCTATTGTTCCAACAGACTGTTTGCTTGTTTCTTTGTGTGGGAAAAGAACTTATAAAACCTCTAGATGGCAGATATCATCTTGAAAGTGGCATTTTCCATTCCTTCCTCAAGGAAAGGGAATGTATTTTTTTAAGGTGGAACCAGATACAAATGCCAAGAAATCACTCTTTTTCCTCCAGAACTATTGTCTATTCATATGCAAATTGTACAGCTTTGCAATCAATTAAATGCCATGCAATTAATTGACTAATTAATTAATTGAATGACAGCATTGATGACAATGCCACCTGCCGTAATGCAGCCTCTAATGTGTTGATCTCCTATAGCAAGTAATGTTTGCAACCAATTAAGTATCAGACAAGACTTACACAAAACAAGTAATCCACTACTGACACTTCTTGCGTATTCCCTGTGTTGTAGCACTGAGCTGTTTCCTGGTATATTTTCCCTCAGTTTGTGTCTTCTCTATGTGTCCCCCTTACTCCCTTCCCTGTCTGCTTTCTCAACTCTTTCATTTTGCTTCACATACAGTGATACACTTCCTATGTGTCCCCATCCTTTCCACATGGCTACTGTAATCTTAGATTATATATATGATTATCATTATTTTCACTTTGCCATAAGTATATGACATTCCCACACTATAAGAATCGACAGGCTCAGCTTAAATCATCAAGATCCCTGGACCTTTCAATGGCATCAGTGCCATAATACAAAGTACTTGGGCTGCTTTCCAGCAGCATATTAATATTGTAGTAGTGCATTGCCTTTTTCTAATTCTTCAACCTCATTACCATGTGATAATTACAGCTATTACTTGAATGTATGGAGCAGCTATTAGGAAATGGCTATTGCAAATCATCCCCTCTTATCACCCAAGTTAATTATCTAATGTGAGAAGCAAGCTGGGAATTGATATATCCATCAGTCAGCTAAGGAAATTCAGTATAGGTTAAACCCAGATCAACATATTGTGCTTTATGAATCCAGGATTCCCCTATACTTCTAGTTTATTGTAATCCAGTACTAAACTGGTGGGATGGAGACTAGAGTAACAAAGGCAGAAGACTTGGAGTCCAACCAAACATGGCCTAGAGTTCATCAGAAGGCCTATGCTATGGCAAGTGCTCAAGCTGCATCTTTTTCTTAAGAAGTCAGATCTGGCTACAGTGAGACAGGTCTTGATCACCTCCTATTTGGACATCTGTAATGCTCTCTACATGGGGCTACATGCCTTATGATCTGCAGGAGAGGGATTTTTGTCAGTCCCACCCCCTTTGCAGGTGCTAGCATCTCGAGAGAGAGCCTTCCTTGTGGTTGCTCCCCGGCTGTGTAACTTCCTTCCATGGGCGTCCCAGTTGGCCCCCTTCCTGCTTTTTTTCCACCTGCAGGTGAAACCTTTATTTTTTTATTTAAGGAGGTGGTAGCAGATGGAGTTTTTAATGGGAGGAGGTGTAGTGTTTTGTATTTCATCATGTTTAAATGCCTTTGAATGCTGTTTTAACTTCTGTTTTTGAACTAGTTAAAATGTATTTTAACTTTTATATCAAGAGTTTTTTAACTGTATTGCATTTTTAAGGTGTTGCGTGCTGCCTTGGGTCCCACACTGGGAGGGAAGTGGAATATAAATTAAATAAATGATAATTACCACAAGTATCTAGTCTGGAAACAGCTAAGAACTTAAGAACAACGTCAGCATGAATCTTTGTTGGTGACCTTTAAAATGTAATATAATGATATTTAACATTTAGGTAGCCCATTCCTCATCTTCAGACTATCTCAGTTGGCCTTACAACAGCACTGCAAAGTAAGTTAGTATTATTTATAATAATAAAAGTGTGTGTGTACATGCAGTATATCCAAAACCCTTCAATGTAGACACTGGAGCCCTTTCACACTCTGATTCCACATTAACTGTCATGGCTGCATCCTGTGGAATCCTGAGATTTGTAGTTTGGTGAGGCACTAGAGCTCTTCGGCTGAGAATCCTAGATAATCCCCCCTCAGCTGCAAATTCGAGGATTCCAGGGAATGTAACCATGAAAGTTAAAGTGGAATCACAGTACTATAAGTGTGTAGTCTGAAAAGGCTACTAAAAATGGCATGAATGTTAAAGGGAAACTGACACATACATCTCAGGATTAATTTGTTTAAAAAGAGATTAATTAATTTTAATTACAGTGGGCCCTTGGAATCAGATGGGGTTTAGTTTCAGGACCCTCCGTGGATACCAAATTCTGTGGATGCTCAAGTCCCATTAAATACAATGAATAATAAAATGGTGTTCCTTATATAAAATAGCAACATCAAGGTTTTCTTTTTGGAATTTATATACCGTAGTTTTTGAATACAGTGGGTCCTTGGGTATCTGCTTGGGTTTGGTTCCAGGAATATTATTATTATTATTATTTCTTATACCCCGCCTTTTGCCTTGGCAATCAAGGTGGCTTACAAGTGCAAATACAGATTAAAAACATACATGCCATAAAACCGTAATACAATATCCTCCTTAAAACTAAATACAATAATAAAAGCATAAAGATTAAAACAACATAACATTCTGGGACACCAATAGGAGTGTATGACAGAGATGCATATCGAGGAGAAGCACGGTTCACATGGAGTAGTCTATTCCGGGAAGGCCTGCTGGCGAGATCCGTCTTGATAGCCTTTTTTAAGTGATCCAAGTTGGTTATTTGACAGATCTCTTCCAGCAAGGTGTTCCACAGTCTGGGATCAGCGGCAGAAAACGTCCTCTGGGAGGTTACTGCTAATCTAGTTTTTATCGGTTGCAGTAAATTCCTCCCAGAGGACTTGAGGGTGCGGGGCGAATTATATGGAAGAAGATTCCTTAGATAGGAACCCCCATGGATACCAAAATCTGTGAATGCTCAAGTCCTATTAAATACCATGGCATTGTGAAATGGTGTCTCTTATATAAAATGGCAAAATCAAGGTTTGCTTTTTGGAATTTATATATTTTTGGGATATTTTCAAGCTGTGGATGGTTGAATCCATGGATAAAAAAAATCCGTAGATACTGAGGGCTGACTATATTTCTAGGCTCTGGGTGGTTGAATCCATTGATACAGAATCTGTGGGCACAGTGGGCCAACTGTAATTTAAAGCTGTTTGTATCCTGCACTACTACATTGAGACTGCCGCCAGGTGGCAGACACTAGGTTCTTCAGAAATAAGACAGTTGCTCAAGTATAGAGGTTTCCTAAAGACCAGTAAACCAGGAGAATTTGGTCTAAATACTTTATCCTGGTTGTGGATGGGGTTAAAAGTAGAAGACTTAAGCTTGGCCTATGAACACCTTGAGTTCCAGCTTTGGGAAAAATA
>CM034708.1:95586896-95605363 GCA_020142125.1 Phrynosoma platyrhinos
CAAAATTATGGGAGACTAGGGCCGTATTAACCCACTCCCACATAGAGATCTGAGAGGGCCACACCTCCCATATACTCCCATACACCCCTCCCATACACCCCAGCAAAAAGATCTAATATTTTTGCCTCCAGTGCCTCATCTAGAGTGTGTGGCATTAGGCCTCTTCTGGGGCTGAAATGCCACCCCCTCAGGTGGCAAAAATGGCCCTAGGGAGTATTTGGAGTAATTGGGAGGCCCTGGGGGCCACATGTTGTCCACTTCTACTCTAGATGTTGTACTATGTCTTGGTAGTCAACTCTTTTTAATGACTGCCAAAATTTAAACAGAAATAATTAATGGAGAAAGTTAACATTACACATATTCAGGCCAGACTCTTTTCATCGTGGGTCCAACTCAGAAGTTATTTCTTCATGAATCATTTGAAATAATTGTTTAGGTCTGTGCCAAATGGCCATTCAACATTTTAAAAATATTAACATTATATTATTTAATGTACTTTGGGGAAAAATCACTGTAAACAGCCAACCACTGCGTATCTGAAATCCGTTATTACAGGATTCTTTGACATATTTTATTGAAGGAAGACCTTCCAACCATTTGTGTCACAACTGTCCTCAAAGTATTGCCAATGAAAGCTTCCATTTGTAAACAATTCTATCATGCAGAAACAAACAAACAAACAAACACGACACCTCTCCCTAGCTTGAAAAAAGCAGTGATGTGAAAGTGTTATTACAGGACATATGCTGACAACCAGAAGGGAAAATGTTTTTCAGACCTCAAACTCAGAAAGGAAATGAATCATGGGGGATCATGGCAAAGTAGATGAACCTGTCCTGAATAGGTAGTAATAATGAGTTGTGCTATTTAGTTTAGCCATAAATATATATGAGTTGCAAAAATTGTTCCATTGTAATAGCAATTGTATTCATATCTTGGTATATACCTCCTGAAAAATAGTTCTCAGTATTCTGAGAAATCAAAATAATGAATTATATAGAAATCATCACAAAAAGGACATCTGGTTAGGAAACTATCATATCCAATACAAATATGATTTCAGTATTGCTGTGTAGTCTTTTTTAGGAGTACATAAAGATAAGAGATCCTCATCTTAAACGAATTAATAATCCAATTAGATTGTTAATAAAACATTAAAAGCTCATTGTATCAGCAGTAATCAACAGAAATCCCTCTCTTGGCACTGCTTTTGTTATATTATCTATTATGTAGAATCTCTATGCCATTCCCCCTTTATTTACAGCCCCTTGCCTTTCTACACTTCCCATCCATGAACTTCTTTGAGTTCATCATTTAAATCTATCACATTTTTTATTCTTTTCAAGAGCATCTTCTTAACAGTTTTACGACACCTTATAATGTTCAGATTATGTTTTGTACTGGCTGCTCACTTACAACACAGTCATATATTTCTTTTCCAGGATGGGCCTTAAATTGCACACACTTTCCCTCTGCATTCAGATTTGTATTAGATTTACAGACCTTGCTAGAACTGCATCTCTGAACATGATATGAGGAAGTCTGCTTTTTCTGTATGCCTTCAAACCACCAATCAAATTGATTTGGTATCTTGGTCTTCATTACATTTTAAACTTTCTTCTAATCAGCTAACTGCATTTTAGCTCCAGCAATATAAAAACTTATATGGCACAATTATTTGGCCACACTATGAATGGCTATGCCATCATCCATCAGTGTCACTGCCTACCAGCAGTAAATAGGGTCCCAGTCTTCTAGTGCATTGCATCTAACATTTATATACAACTATTATGCTTTGCAAGGCTTCAGTATTTTTTTTTTCTTGAAGAGGACTGTCATTTATATACAGCACAGGTGATTGTTGATCGACTCCTAGAGTTGTCAGAAAGATGGCCAGAGAAGATCTAGCTAAACTAAGACATTGGTACCTTGATGCTAATAGTGCGAAAGATAATGGAAACATTTATAAGGGAGAAAGTTGCAATTCAGTTAAGGTTATGATTTAGTAAGAGTCCACTCAGCATGGGCCAGTTAAATGAAGATCATGTGTGACAAATGTATTAAGGTGATTTCAGCACATTATTGAATGGATAAAGATGAAAACATCGATATAATCCATCCAGATTTCAGGGAAGCATTTGTTAAAATGACTACACCAAAAGATGGATTTACAAGGTCAGGCAGCAGAGGACAGGGGAGAACAACTGAAATGGAATACAAATTGGTTTAGGCTCAAGAAGCAGATGGTGTCAGTAAGATGTAACAATTCATGGCGCAGAAAGGTAGGCTATGCATGAATAAAAACACAGAGCATCCCATGATTCATCTGTTGTGCTGTGGAAGGTAAAAACAGAGCGAGCTGCACATCGGTTGAACTAAGCATTTTGTGAGCATTTTATAGGGTGACTGATTGAAAACTATTGTGGCAATGCAAATTTGTCATATAGGAATCGCATGTATTCAGACAAACTTCCTAAATTGGTAGGAGGAAATTGTATGAACTTCACAGGTTATTACCCACTTCTACTTGATCTTTAGCACCATCTGTGCACCTGATTAAATACTAAGTGGAAATAAATGCATCTTAAATGCAGAGCAGAATTAGAACATAGAACCTAACCACAGCTGTAGGGAACAAAACATTTTTCCACACATAATTTGCATTGGCTATAAGAAACAGAGCTTTAAACAATGTTTACCATTAATAGATCACATCACATGTTCAAGGCACTTCACATTCAAGAAGGAAGAAATCTTTACTGCAACCGCGTAAATAAGGCCAGTGTTAGGTCACCACATTGCAGGGGAGTTGGAGATGGAGAGGAGGAGACTGAGATATAGCGGCCTCCATGAAGAACAGAAGAACAAAAGCTTCATTTATTTTCAGTAGCTTATTTAAGAATTAAGTTTTCTACATTATTTACTTACATGTTTTGAGCAGTGCTAATTTTCAGGGCTAGAATCAAATCTTCAAAAGTTGTTTTTTAGAAGTAATTCATTTTGTGTCTCTGAAAAGTAGATTTTGCTGTCCAGCATCACAAACGTCTGAAACTATTCCTTCCACTGCTTATGTTTTAATTACCTTTCCATTGTTTCTGACAGGGAAATTTGATATTGATGAAAATGGCATAAAATATGAATAAGTCTGCTCCAAATGCCTTGAAATTCCTTTAGAAAACTAGAAAGTTACTCATTATATATTATATTATATTATATTATATTATATTATATTATATTAATTATATTTTTAAATATCCCATTATATCATTCCCACTTGCTATGTCATTTATGAATTGTAACTTCACATGATTCTCATTAGCAAAAAAATAAAGATGTTAAATATCACACAGGAGGGGAAAAATATGACTGTTTTAGTCACAACCCTTCATTTTGAAGATGTTGCTATTCTCAGTTCAGATGTTGTTGGGGGTGGTGGTGTTTGTGCAAACTGGCCATATGGGTACTCCAGGAAAATATTTTTAGTTCCATCAGCAAGATGAAAACTATATTTCTCTTGCGATCCAAGTTGCCTCAGTCCTTTGTGAAGCCACAAGCTCCTTTGTTAGATAGAGAACCTAGAATTTTTAAGGAAGCCCTCCATATTTCTGTATCAGGAAACATTTTTCAAGGTGCTGTTTTAGTATAACATGCCAAATGTAGTCCAACTTATTAAGAAAAATGCTTTATCTTTGTTGTAGGTAGAAATATCAACTGGTAAAGTCTCAGTCCACTGGCTCTCTCTACAAGCTTCCAGAAAACATATCCAGGGGTAGCTATGTTGGCCATCTAGCAAAATACAATAACATACAAAATCCACAAAACAGTAATACCTTTATTGGCCACCCAAAGTACACAAAATACATGTTGCAAGCTTTTGAAGCTCCTCTAGCTTGCTCATAAGGCAAAGATGTTAAAAAATCCCGGAGTACCCACAAGGCTAGAAGGAGAAGGGTCCTCTGCATGAAAGTCCATCCAACAACAGCTGAACTGGGAACAACAACATCTTCAAAATGCAGGCATGTGGCTAGTGAGTTTATCACATGGGGGCAAACTACAAAAATCCTGTGCACAAATGGGATTTAAAAACCAGGAAAAAAACACATCATATCCCCCTCCCCCCGCCTCCTATATGATTTTTAACATATTTGCCTGATGAAGAAGCCAATGGAGCTTCTAAAGCTTTCAACGTATAGTTTGTGCATTTTGGTTGCCCAATAAAGGTATCACTGTTTTGTGAATTTTGGTTGTTCAGTTGCAGTACTGTATTGTTTGTGGTTCAATCCATTTAAAATTAGAAATTAGACTTCTTCATCTTCAAATGTAATATTAGTTTTATAGAGGTTGCAAACATTGACCAAACTAGGGGTGTGGGGCATAAAAAAGGTTGGGAGCCACTGTATTAAGATATGAGCATCTGAGGGCCATACTAGACATTAATAGCAAATGCGCATATAATATTAAAAATGTCACCCACACTTTACCCTTCCCACTACTACCCTGTAATGTTTCATAAAAGTTTTAATGGCTCATGGTTTGGGAAGAGGATTTCACCAAACATTTTAGGGTCAGGTGTCCCCAATTCACGCCATGGGCCATCATGGATTAGATCAGGGGTAGGCAACCTTTCCCCTTTAAGGGCCGAGGGACTTCAGCTCCCAGAAGCCTCAGCCATGTTGGCCAATAGTCCCATATTGGCCAATAGCTCCTGGGATTCTGGGAGCTGAAGTCCCTCGGCCCTTAAAGGGGAAAGGTTGCCTACCCCTGGATTAGATTATATTTGCATACTGCTGTCATACAATTTTGTGTGCCTCTGTCATTCCTACCAGCCATGGCCAATGATGGGAAGAGAATTTGAGAGGGGGAAAAGGGTTGGATTGCAAACTTTGCAGCCCTCTCTTAAAGAAGACAAAGATCACACAAAACTCAATTAGCCTTAGGCTTCTGTTCACTTGCTAGTCCTAATAAAGTGAACCTATTGAATCAACAGAACTTACATAAAGTGTTGAATGATCAAATTCCCATTGACTGAGGGTCTAATCTTGCTGGGCCTATCAATTGGATTTAGGCTTTATTCCCCAGATAGAGATGTGTAAGAACTGAATGCTTCAGTGATTGAACCAATGATGAGGAATTTTAAGCAAGGAAAATAAAAATTAAGGGCCCACTTCTCTTGCTTTTCCCTTCTCATGTGTTAATAGGGAATTAGAAAGGAAATATTAGAAACTTCTTTCCCTTCTAAACAGCACTTTTCCCTTATTAAATTTAAGGATGTCTCAGAATTTCCCTTAGTATCTCAAAAAGCCCCAATACTTTTGGTAATGTGCATATTTATCAAAATTTGGAAGACTAAATGGCAAATGTTCTGCTGAAAACAAAAAAAAAGTTATTGACAGTTGTATCTCACTCATTAGCAAAAGAACTGAGAACAGCATTATACCTGTAAAATAGTGTGGAAAGAGGTAGGAGAAGAGATGGTGACCCATCTGACATCACACAGTTATTTTAACAGATGAATAGGATTTTGTGCAGCAGAATTATTAGTCCAAGCTCATTGCTCTAGTCTAGTAATTAACCTTTTCTGGTTGTGGTGTTAAGCAGAAAGAGTAGTGCAGCTTTGCTAGTGTGGTCAAACAGGTAGAGTGTAACAGTTTGTCTCTCTCAATTATAATACAACTTCACATCAGTGACAACTCGAGGCTTCCATATCAGTAGGGCATTGTATCAATTCTGGATTTAAATCTAAATTTTGAAAGGGGATACATTCCCAGACTTACCATGGATAGCAAGAATTGTGGATAATGGCGAACACTACATTTCTGCTGGAATTTGACAATAGAGTTGTGCTGGATGACCTCCAGATGTCTAGAGAGGTGGTCTCTTTAGGCATCTAGAGGTCCTCCACCCTGGCTTTGGGGTCACTTTCTGGTAGACTATAGTCATGTTGGAAGACCTTCATATGCCTAGAGAGACCTTTGCCCCTGATGTGGGTATGTGAAACTGATTACCAGAAGGTCAGACTGTACATAAAGCATCTTGTATAGTAAGAACTAGTGTGGTGTAGTGGTTTGAGTGTTGGATTAGGACTTTGGAGACCAGGGTTTGAATCCCCAGTCAGCCATGGAAACTCACTGGGTGACCTTGGACAAGCCACACACTCTCAGCCCCAGAGGAAGGCAAAAGCAAACTCCCATCTGCACAAATCTTGCCAAGAAACTCCCATGATAGGTTTGCGTTGGGGTTGCCATAAGCTGGAAACTACTTGTAGATACCAAACAACAATCTTGGAGACTATATTTGAAGTTCATTCTAAAACCCAGGACAATTCACCACAAAGAATCCATTAGTCACTACTTTGGACTACATGCAGGTAGTAACCTCTGGAATTGGTAAAATTGCCTTTAACCAACCTGGTCTGATATGCCAACCATAGCCATGCCTGGATGGATATAGCCTAGCAGAGGTTATTTGTGGCATGCTAACATCCCAGTTAGATTATTGCAATGCACCATAAGTTAGTCTAATTTTAAAAATTGTCCAGAAAATGGAGTTGGTTCAAAATAAAGTGTGAAATCTGAAAATCTTTATTATGGCACAAGGCCAGCGACAAGGTGTGCAAGATAGTTAAAAAGAATTGGGTAATTTGTTCCATATCATGCCAATGCTGTATGAGTTTCATTGTTTCCAATTCCATTTCAGGTCTAGAGTGTGAACTTTAATGTTTAAAGCCCTAATCATTAAGGCTTAATGGTTTGAGATCAGGATATTGTAAAGATCATATTTTCTAATACAATATTTACCTACCTGATCCAGGTAATTCCAACAAGTAGAATCAATGTCCATGAAGAATGTCTTCTTGCTGGTGGCATTCTGGTTGCAAATCACCATCTGCTCTCTCTCTCTGTCTCTCTTTCTCTCTCACCCACACCCACACCAATCCTGGAGGCTCACTTAGTATTTTAATGGTAAATTCTGTACCAGAGGAACACTTCCATACTTTTAAAAAAATCTGTGTTTAAGAAAATTACACTCCACAGCATGTGCTGTACAGTTTTAATTACCTGCTTTTATTCCCTCTGGAATTTTTTAATAACGAAATTCTTTATGTTCCAATTTGTTACTTTTACAATATTGTGTTTTAAACATTTATTTTAAAACTCAATAGTACCCAAAGAATATAGTTGGCAGATATTATCAAAGCACAACATACTTGTGGCACAACACAGAATTTACAGTCATTCCTGTGGAATTTGGATGTGATGTGATTGAAATGCAGCAGAGTTCAGGAACCAGCTTCCTTCACCAGCCATCCTGGAAATGCTATTTCCATGAAGACATATTTTGTAGATCCAAATTAAAGCTTTATTGTTCCATAAAGAAAACAGGAAAATAAAAATATACAATCCATCCTGCTGATGGAAAAATACTATAGGATCACATTTTGTAGATTACAGCATTAGAATCAGTTCCAGTTCAAAAGAACACATTGCAAGTATATAAACAAAAAGTGAACAAAGGAACTTCTGGCTCTTCCCATACTCCACCTTCTGGGTGTTAACCTTATGATGATTAGATGATCTGCTGTAACCCATGTGACCTAGTTCTCACGAGAACTGGATCACCTCATATGTTTATCTGTTAACATCATGTTCTCAGGCTCAAAGTGTTTTTATTATTTTTAACTGCTAGCTGAGTCCTCTTTGTTTTTCATTAGACACTGTTCCTATAAGAAATTCTCTCACACGCATCTCTACAGTCGAGTGACTGTATATCCCATCCATATTCCAACAGTTCCTCACGATTTGCAGGAGATCCATTCTGGACACACACACACACACGCGAATTGGAAAAACCGCAAATATTCAAAGCCCATTGGTTAAAATGGGTGCACACTTCTGTGCATGGCGCTGCATGTACAACTCAACATGCACACTATTTTGTCCCTCCCCACTTGCCGTCCATGAAGGAGTGAGATCCGCGAATGGGGATGGACAAGTGTATGTGTTTTGTATTTTTCTTCCTGCGCTAAGATTGATTACAGAGGGCTAACTGAATAGTTTGAAGTGGATTCATGCCTGTCACATAATTGTATGGATTGAAAAGATTTATATCACATAATTACTAAGTCATAGATTGTGATATGAAAAATATGAGACTGGGTTTCTGACTGTAAGTTCACAAATAAAAGTGCACCTTTTCTTAAAAACTGGGCCCAATCCATAGAAGTACTTTTGTACAGCTTCCATTACTTCCACAAGGACAGGTGCATGACTGGAATATTGATGGATACCACATACACAGCATTAACACTGGAAAACAGTAACTATATGTGACTGTTGGATGACAAGATTATTTTCCACACCTCCCTGGGATTCTTCAGTGGGAAATAGCCATCTTATCATTCACTCACACAGTAGACCAGGGGTAGAGCTGAAGTCCCTCGGCCCTTAAAGGGGAAAGGTTGCCTACCCCTGCAGTAGACAGTCTACAGACCATTGCTTAGGATCTCAAAATCAGGAATGGGCAACTGTGAAGGGTTATGTGGTGGCATAAGATTCTGACGGGCCATGGACCCCAACCTCTGTACAAAGAAATTCAAAAAATAGTTTTGCTCCCAAAATTTCTTGTAGAGGGTGGGGGGGGGCATTCATGCCATGCTTTTAGGCACTTCTGTACCCTTTTAAGCCTCAAAGAATATTATAGAACAACACTGAAAGCTGGTTCTTGTTTTAGGAAAGACCCTTTCTGGCCCCAAATTGGCCTTATTGTTATTACCTGCCATTGTTGACTTCAACATATGGCAACCCTATGAATGAGAGACACTACCTCCAGGGCTGTGGCTTCCTTGATTGAGTCCATACATCTGTAATGCAGTCTCCTTCTTTTCCTACTGCCTTCACAAGCATTATTTTCTTTTCTAGGGAGTTATGTTTTCACATGATACGTCCAAAGTGCAACAGTCTCAGTTTAGTCATTTTGGCATCTAGGTAGAGTTCAGGCTTGATTTGCTCTAAAGACCTTATCAAACTGAGACAAACTGTTTAAATCCCGTGCAGAAACACAATTTAAAAATCTGAAAAAAACCACAAAAGTGGGTTGTTTTTGTGTAAAGGAGAAATAACGTGACATTAACCCGAATAGAAAGTCACCAAAACCTGCTCCTTTTTACTTTCGGAAGTTCCCAAAAGTAAAAAGGAAAGGGTTTTGGTGACTTTCTGTTCAGATTCATGTTGCGTTATTTCTCCTTGATGCCAACATGGTGTGAAAAACAACCCACTTTTGCAGGTTATTTCTACTTTCTGTTCGGGTTAACCCCGAACGTCGTGTGAAAAGCAACCCATTTTTGCAGCTTGTTTTCTCTTTAAATCCAGTTTCTGCATGGGATCCATCTTGTGTGATAAAGTTCTAAGACCTATTGGTCTTTTTAGCAGTCCACAGTATCCACAGGGCTCTTCTCCAGTGCCACATCTCAGCTTCCTTTACCGTCCAGCTTTCAAAACCATACATAGAAATTGGAAATATGATGGTGGAGACAATCTTATCTTTAGTAATTATATATTTTGACACTTCTAGTGTCTAGTTCCTTCATAGATGTCCTTCCAAGTCCTTGTCTTCTTCCAGCTTCTTGGCTGCAGTCTTCATTCTGTCTAAGAGCCAAGGTATGGAAAATCTTGAACTATTTCAATGTCCTCATCATCTGCTTTAAAGATATAGAAATTACCTGTGGTCATTATTTTTTTCTTAATGTTCAACTGTAAGCCTGCCTATGCACTTTCTTGACTTTCTTCAGTCATTGTTCCAAGTCTTTGCTATTTTCTGCTAGTAATGTGGTGACCTCTGCATATCTTAAATTTCAATGTTCCTTTCTCCAATTTTCATAAAGCCTTTCTCAGAGTTTTATCCAGCTTCATGTATATGCTCAGCATACAAGTTAAATAGACAGGATGATAGACTGCAGTCTTGCTTGACTCCCTTGCCCATTGGAAACCATTCTGTCCTGATGGTAGCCTTTTGCCCTGAGTGCAGGGAACACATCAGGGCAATCAAATGTGGTGGCACACCCATTTCTTTAGGGCTGAACCAGTTTTTCATGATCTAAACAGTCAAAGACTTTACTGTAATCTATAAAGCACAGGTTGATTTTCTTCTGAAATTATTTGATGTGCTCCATTATCCAATGTATGTTTTCAATGGCCTCACTCCCACTACAAAATCGTTTTTTAAGTTGAATCAATGAAGTGATTTAGCGCTGAATAGACATTCACAGTATCCAAGCCATGATTGAACCTGCTTGTTTCAATTTAATCCACTTAGCGTTCACATTCAGCAATGGATTGATTCAACATGGAGTTGCCTCACAGGGTGACTGTGCCACAGGAGTTAAATAAAATAGAGAGTGTTCACACTTGTGCTGAATTGATTCATTTCAAAAGAAGTGGGGAATACTGCAGATCCAGAACTGATTTAAATGGGTTTAGCGCTGCGCCCCCCTCAGCAAACAGCACCAGAAATTCAGCACAAGTGCAAACAAGGGCCATTTAAACCAGCTCAGATTGGTTTGAAAACCGATTTATTATGTAGTGGGAATGTCAATATAATCCCAGATGCCTCTTCTTTTCTTGAACCTAGGTTGGACATCTGTCATTTGACTATGTGGAAAAAAAGGGAAGAACATGATGCCCCCTAGATGGCATCTGGGGGCATTTGGAAGTGGGAACCGACCCCTGGGTCAACAGTGTTCACACATTACCCGCTCCTGCTCTAGATTATGGCCAGCACATTCCAGGACACTGTAGATGTTGGATGTGGGAAACTGAGACCCTAGGTAGGCCCTTGTATATCAGGCTCAAGTGACCATTTATGGAAACTGGTCCTATGATATATATGTTCAATTGCTGATCAATGCAATTTTCAGTGTGTACAAAAAGTCACTTTTGAACATCTACTGTTGTCATATCAACATCACTCAGTGATTATCACATAGCTTTCAGAACATTTTGGATACTCCATCAACTGGGGAAAAATGAATCAGGCTTGGCAGTGTGAGAGGGAAAGGAGGTGGAATAGCCATCTCTCATATCTGTTTCCACATTTTTAATGAATTATGGTAGTGCACAACATAATCTGATAAAACAAAATCCCATTTTCTCCTTACTAAGAACCTTTGTATAAAATCTGTAGTACATTTCCCCCTCCCTATGACACACATTAGTATCTAAATGCAGAGCACTTTCTGGCCTCACTATGTATTCTAGTTGTGTTTATCCTTGCCTCAGAACACAATCCTTCTTCTCTGATTATATTCTTTCTGGCTCCATTGATGAAATAAGACATTCTAAAGAAAAACAATATAGAAAGACCTGGTGAGGAACAAGACAATCATCTTGACAAGAGATACCTGATGCTTCTGGGAAAAGAAAGCCCACCAAATTTCTTTATTTGAATCCTATGTTAAGTTACATTACATGGTTGCCTTTAAAAGGTAAGGCTGCTGCTAAGCTTGACTTTTCTTAACTCCTCTTTATTATTAAGTCAGAGGAGAAAAAAGCCTTCAAGTTTGTTTTGTGTGGCATCGCCTAGACCAAGCCCACATGAGTAGTGGGTAAGATATTAAAATTATACTTGGATTATACCACTTCAGGCTGAAGATATTTCTTTAATACTTATTTTGCAGAATGTGAGATTCAAATCAGCTAACAAAAAAAATGAATATGTACAGTATAAAACATAAAATTGATAATTAAAAAAACAACTTGAATATCTGTAGTAGCAGAACAAGCAAATAAACAAACAAGCCAGGACCAATATGGACTGATCTTGGCAAGTCACACTTTCTCAGCCTCAGAGGATGGCAATGGCAAACCCCTTCTTGAAGAAACTTGCCAAGAAAACCCCATACCTTAGGGTCGCTATAAGTCAGAAATGATTTGAAGGCACACAATAATATGAAATTAAAGTGCCTTTTATAACAGACAATCCCTCATATAGGCAGCCAGTTTCTCCAAACACACCAAATCCATTGAGCAAGCAATCAGGGAGGAGGCTGAGTCCAAGAGCCCCTGAATCCCGAGAAAGGCAGTGTAGCTTATAGTTAGCTTCTTGACCTCAGTAAGTATATCTTTAAATCAGGATAAATAGGAGATTTTGGGGAAGGGGGAAGTGTCATTTGATTATTTCTTCTGTATAGCTCAGGTGTAGAAATACACAAACAGGGGAAGGGTTGTGGCAGAACAGAACCAAATACATTCTGGTCCAGTGAACACAGTGGTTAGGCACATGCATATGGGAAGTTCTTGAGGCCATGAGTGCAAAATAACTGTTGCACTTATATTCTCCAGCAACTGATATTGATAAATACATTGCCTCTGATACTGGAAATAAAGTATTGCCATCACCATTAGCAGCCATGCCCACATTTGCAATGGTCATCTCAAAGGTATGAGACTTCAAACACCAGACCTCTCTAATGAGGTGTCCTGCCATATGTTGGATTACAATTTCCATGATCCCCGGCCAACATAACCATTTTCCATACTGGCTGAGTGTAATGGAATTGTACTCAACACATCCTGACAGTGTCAGTATAGGAAAGGCTGTAATATACCTTCTTATTTAGAACCAAGAAGCAGCTTTATCATATCAAGACTGATCTCATTACTTGATATTCAGGAGGAATCTTCTCTTTTTTACATTTCCCATACATTCCAACTTCAGTGTTTTCTACTTGCTATACATTATCTTACATTAACTGCTAAACAAAGACTGACTGTTCAGAAATCTGATTCCATTATGGGATTTTATGCTAACTGCATCTCCATTTATCATGTTACATTTGAAAAGAAGTTCCTTATGTAACACTGAGTGCAGCAGTACCAACATATAAATTTGTGCATTGCTTGACAACCTTGTCAACGGGGAATACCTTTACCTTTACCTAATAATCATCATTAATTGGGGTTTAAAATAATCAAAATCACTTAAACACAAACTTTGTAACACAACAGCAAAAAAAGTGTTGTTTTTTCAACTTAATGACTGGGTTTCAATTAGAATAAGAATTAGAATAAAATGATGGGTCCACAGTGAAATTGGTGGAAATGAAAGCAGCTTGGAGCAGTGCGAAGAACTCTGGAAAGCAACTTGGGAATTATGGCAATGTGGGAGGAGAATGCATCTATACTATTGCTCCATTTGCAGCATTTCTTAAAAATCATCCTTAAAAAAAAGAATTGCAGTATTTTAGTCCAGGAGCCTGTTTCCAAGACCAGCTAGCTGGATGTTTTCAGGGGATTTGAACACTCAAACTTGCAGCATGCTTTTCATCCTCAAGGCAGCTTAAACCTCTCACAAAAGTATCAATCAATTAAAGGAAACACACACAGTAGCACCCCATAGTAGAGGGCTGTCACTTCTCTCAGGAAAGTAGTCACACATTACAGGTGCAACCACAAATGGAGTTTGGTAGGGCTTTAACAAATCTAATAGAGGTTAATCTCTTGAGCTTTATGATCATACAGTGGTGGGCACACTTTTAGGTTCACATATAATTTATCTCTTCAGACTGAAGTTCAACACCTATCATATGAGAGATACTGTAAGGTTCCATCTTGTTTTCCACACTTTTTAATATCTGTAGGGAACTGGTGGGTAAGGCCTTTGGGAGGGTTAGACAAAAAGATGACACCATTAAATGGATGACACACAGTCCTTCCTCTTGTTCCAGTCAACAGGACATCTCAAGAGAGACAGTGGAAGTGATGAACTGGTATCTGTGTAGGAGTGCATGGTGGTCTAGAAGCCAAAAGAGACTCCGGGAGGTTGCAGACTGCCAGAAATAGTGCAAATTGAGTCCACTTTTAGGGTTAGGGTTAGGGAATCATAGCAACTGTAGTTTATTGTGGCACCAGAGCTCTCTGACAGAGAAGGCTCAATGTCTCAGAAAATAAACAATTCCCAGGATTCCCTAGCACTAACCCTAACCCTAAAAGTGGACTCAATTTGCACTATTTCTGGCAGTCTGCAACCCCCTCCATTTCAAAAATGGAGTTTCTATTCCTATTTAGGCTAGGAAACAGCTTCCCTACCCCATGTTCTAGATTATGTGAACAGCTTTGTGTAGGAGACACTTGCTGCTTCAATTGCTTGCCCTCAACATAAGTGAGAAGAATGGAGCCCTAATTAGGTTGCTCACCCCATGTGTTGTTATCTAGAAGTCTGAATAGGGCTTCTGAAGGAGGGGTATTTTTGGACCTGCTGCTTTATTTGCTCAGGTGGCAATTGCCAATTTGTTCCGTATACCAGCCGGATCCTCTTCTAGGAAAGATAGACTTGGAGCTTGTCTATAGGCCTTTACAGACTGCTAGAAATAGTGCAAATTGAGTCCACTTTTAGGGTTAGGGTCATGGAATCATGGGAACTGTATTTCATTGTGGCACCAGAGCTCTCTGACAGAGAAAGCTCAATGTCTCAGAAAAAAAAAAAAACAATTCCCATGATTCCCTAGCACTAACCCTAACCCTTAAAGTGGACTCGATTTGCACTATTTCTGGCAGCGTGCAAAGGCCCTATATTGACTCTGCGTTCCCCCTGGGCTCGCTGCATCCCTGTTTACATGACGCAGGGACAAACCCCTGAATCAGGTGTGGACTGTCTTCATGACGTCTGCACCTGATTTAGCCTTTCCTCCGCAGATCCGAATTTAAAAACCTTATCTTTTGCCTTGTGCTTTTGACTTTTTCTGAAGCAAGAATGGGCAACTCCTTCCCATATGGTCCCTGTGAGCTGCCTGGAACTACCACTGTGGGTGCAAGTCTGAGGTCAGAACGAGGCACCCAGCGTCAGTAATCTGGCCGGGTATCTCATTGTAACCTCAGACTGCAATGAGTGACAAACAGGGATCATGTAGGAAAGCAGCTGCCTAACGTCACTACAGAGAGAGCACAGCTAACATGGGAATTCAGGGGCTAAATACTCTGCGGCCAACTCAGAGTATTCTGGCAATGAAGACAAGCCCTAAGCTGCAGGTTTGCATGGTTTATTTACCACCACATTAGATTCTCCATGTGGTGCTCTTTATAAAATTTTGAAAATTTAAACATGTCAGTTAGGCTTTTGTCACTTGTGTGAAACATAATAGCCCAGTTCTGTGTCAACTTCCTTTGTGGTTTCCATGCACAATTTATAAGTCTGGTCATGGTCTTTAAAAGCCTATTAGGCTAGGACCAAGTTATATTAATGCATGCCTTCCCAGATAGATGTCTCTGGACTTTAGATCAACTTCACATACTTCGTCATTATATGGACGACACAGAGCCTTTTCTCTTGTTTCCATCAACAGGACATCCCAGAGACACAGTAGAAGGGATAAACTGGTACAGAAGTACCTTGAATCCCATATTGGGAGACAGGTGGGATATAAATTCAATCAACTCCAGTCCTTAAGTGAATGAACATAACATAAGAAGAGATAGGTCCTTGTCAGTGATGGTAATGTATTTACATGTTTTTACTCAGTTTTGCATATGAGTGGAAATTATGGCACTAACAGGTCTAATCAACTACTATTTATTTATTTTATATGCTGCCTCTGTCCTGAAGTGGGACCTAAAACAGATCTATAAAATCTACAGTCATGTCAACACCAGAAGGCGGCAATGTAGTCTCGCTATGAAGGCATGTTATCTCTCAGGGTATTTAAAAACAAAAACAAACCCTCTGTAGCCAAAAGTCTAACATGGGGAAATTTATTTAGCTCAAACTGAGTGGGGGTCAGCTACAAAGACCCTGCAAGACCATCTCCCACTTGTATACCAAGATATACAATAAGAATTGGATATAAGTGGATATAAGAATTGATGTAGAGACAGAATTCTCCAATTAAAGTATTATTTTATTAAAGGGACAATCACACAGTAATTCACACTCATACACTCGTTCATTCAAGGTTCAGGAAATCAGGGGCTAGCTTGGAAAATATCTTGAGGCAAAACTACAGGTGATACTAACTACAGATGGGGCTTTCTCCGGGATCCAATTGGGTGAAATGGCATAGGACTCAGCCATTCTGAGAGTGTTGGTTTGAGCAAAAGTGCCGGTAAAAACTGATTTAATAACTTTTTAAGGGGGGAGGGATGTGGGCAGTTGATGTATTGGTTTTTAATGCTGTAAGCCGCCCCGATTGAACCCAAAGGGGCGGAGTATAAATACATTTTATTATTATTAATTAGACTAGAGACCACAGTGACATAGTGTTCTCATCAACTCCAAACTAGCAACACTGAGGGGAAAAATCCAGGGGTTTTTAAGGGCTAAAACTAGCTGCAGGACAAAGGTGTGAGATTGTATGGTGAAGTAATCTGGTCCGGCAATGTTCAAGGTGAATGGAAAAAGGATTAAGTCATTAGCTGGCCCATCAGGTGAGACATCTAGGCAATTACTGCCCATTCTTTCTGATTATAGAGGTGAGGATGGTCCATTTGCAACTCCCAGACTATCTGTCTATCTTTGAGATAGTTTTTGTCAGTCTGCCTGTCATCGCCCAGGTGGCACTTGAGGTCAACTGCAGGGTACATTTGGGGTCACGTGGAATGCCACATACACACCAAAATTCAGAAAAATGCACTTTGGCTAACATCGCCATCTATATAAAGATTTAATAAACTTTTATTATGGGGCGGGGGGGGAGTGCAGACAATAAGCTATATCAGGCAACCTTTCTCCTTTAAGGGCCGAGGGACTTCAGCTCCCAGAATCCCAGGAGCTACTGGCCAACATGGGACTATTGGCCAACATGGCTGAGGCTTCTGGGAGCTGAAGTCCCTCGGCCCTTAAAGGGGAAAGGTTGCCTACCCCTGAGCTATATAAACCCAGGAACAATATTTCAAGAAAATGATTATAATATCAAGCCTGGGGAAAAGACCTCTGGCTCACTCCCAAAACTCTGTTTCAACCAGTCTCCTAAGTCAAGGTTCTTTGAGCTCTTGGAGGTGCTAAGCTTTTTTTGGCCTATTCATTTTCAGCTTGTTTTCTCTGTATTTAGCTTCAATGATTTCACTGTAGTGCTGAATTTATCTTATGGCTGTTGCATTGTTTTTTGTCTTCTTTATTAATACATTTTATAAAGACCCTTTTTCTCTTCCATTCTCCCAACAAAGGTGAGATATTTTTCCCCATCATATTAATTGTAAGCAGCTTTGGGCATGTCTTGCTGTGCAAAAGTATTATATAAATAAAGTAATTTATGGGCCTTTGCAGACTGCTAGAAATAGTGCAAATTGAGTCCACTTTAAGGGTTAGGGAATCATGGGAACTGTATTTTATTGTGGCACCAGAGCTCTCTGACAGAGAAGGCTCAATGTCTCAGGAAAAAAACAATTCCCATGATTCCCTAGCACTAACTCTAACCCTAAAAGTGGCCTCAATTTGCACTATTTCTGGCAGTCTGCAAAGGCCCTATGACAATACTGAGTTAATCTGCAAGATGATTATTTCAAAAGAATAAAATATATCATACTGACAAAATCCTGTAATTTCTTCAGTGCTGGAAATGCTGAAAAAAGAGAAAAGTTAATTTGGCCTTAAATTAGTAAAAAATTTTGAACCAAAAATAAAGGATAAAAGACATAAATTATGAATTAATTATACTAACCCATGGTTTTCACAATAAACCCGTCCCTCCACATTTGCGTTAACTTTTGTGGATTTGATTATTCATGGATTTTATTAGGAATATTTCTAAGGAATATTTAGGTTCTCCAGCACAACTGTGGTCAACTTTAACCAACTTTAACTGCAGGACCTAGATTCCTAGAGAGAACACTCCGCTAGTCATTTGTAGCTCCTCCAGCGCAACTCTATGGTCAATGTCTGGCAGATGTTAACCACAGAGTTGCACTGGAGGACCTAGAAATTCCTAGAGAGGTGTTGTCTCAGGTAAAAACAGTGTTTTTGTTATCTGCAGTTTTCCCATATTCACGGGGGTCCTGTGCCCCTAACCCCAGCGAAGGAAGAGTGTATATTAATAAAACTTGTTAGCAGAAGTCTTTCCAAGAACTATTTAATAAAAAATGGCACCTTAAGCATGCTCCGTACTCCTTATGCCAATTGCTTTAGGAAGATGGCATTTGGCACATGCTCAGAGGCACTCATCCTGCCGTTTATTCCCCAAAATGGAAACTCTTCTTGGCCTAAACTGACGCTTGAGGACTAGGGCCTTGTAGAGAGTGGTCTATTGGTTTGAGTGTTCTGGAGACCACTCGGCCATGCTAACCCAATGGAGTGACCTTGGTCAAGTCACACTCTCTCAGCCTCAGGGGCAAGGGCCATGGCAAACCCTCTCTGAAAAAACCTTGCCAGGAAACCCCATGATATAACCCCATAAGTCAAAAACGACTTGAAGGCACACAACAACAACAACAACAACTGGTCACTCTACCACTGGGGTGACCTTGGTCAAGTCACACTCTCTCAGC
>CM034708.1:95615643-95636647 GCA_020142125.1 Phrynosoma platyrhinos
CCGGTCCCCGGCACAAAAAGGTTGCCTACCCCTGCCGTACTGGATGATGCCAATCGTAGTGACACTGCTGGCTTCAAGCCTTCTGTTATGCTGCTTGAAACAGAAGAAGCAAAAATCGTTACCCTAAATCCAATTACAAATACGAACTAGAGTGGTCAAATTGAATCTTATGTAAATCCCATTGATTCAATGAGGCTCTTCTAGCTGTGACTAGCAGTTGGATTTAGGTTCTTCCAATTCTTGTAACAGGTAAAACGGACTCTTATTCTTTCTCAAGTTTGCCATTTTTCTAAACTGAGCCATCTGTACTTTAATAGCCACCTTTAATAGGGAAATGATTAGCAGATGACGTTTCCCCCAGTATTGAGATTGGGATAGTGTGTTGAATATCTTTTAGCATCCATTTATCTTGAAATTGTATAAAGATGTCAGCCTAGCTATTTCTTCTTGGCTAGGCGGCTGTGTAATTTTTACAGCTGCTTGATAGGAGGAGGTTCACTTGCTGAATTTTGCTTTCCGTGTAGCTTTTGTTGTTGTGGGCCTTCAAGTCTTTTCTGACTTAGGGCGATCCAAAGGTGAATCTATCACATGGTTTTATTGGCAAAATTTACTTAAAGGGGATTTGCCTTTGCTTTTACATAAATAAAAATCTGGAAGAAGGAAAAGAGGAAGGAAAAATAAAAGAAGGGGGAAAAATTAAGTCGTAATGTTTGCTATTGATGCTGGAAAAAACAATGTTTTTTTAAAAATAAACTTTAGTAAACACTGAACAACTCCTGACTACAGTGGCTCAAAGTGGCAGCTGTCTTGTTCTGTCTACTTTGATTTTCATCAGAAATGATGGGATCCTAGTACAAAGAATAGTAGGCAGTGATAAAATTAAATGACAGTGGTCATGTATAGAGTACCATGTTGTCACTGGAGGATGTACATTTTATACATTGATGAAACTGGAGTATTGTTATATTTTTCAAAAGTTTTGTTTATTTTTTTTCTGGGCTATAATTAGAATGCTGTCAAGTCAGGTGTAATATAGTGCTGTCAAGAAGAATAGGGCCAGAGATCATAGCTAGATTGGAGTCATTTCTTAATTCTAATGGCATAGTGATAGGCTGTGGTTGTTCAGCAATGAGAAGAAATGCATTCTGTAATTCAGTGCATGTGATCAAAAGTGTTTTCTTTCATTACATTTCATGTCTTTCTTGAAATAAAGAGCTTGATTGAAGATATGGTGCTGTTATATGCAAATGCTAGTGGAAAAAGTTGAAATCAAAGGTTCACCCACCAGCACAATAATTTCTTCTTCTAATTTCTTTTTTCTTTCTTCCTTCTTTGCTTTTTGCCTACTCAGACCGTGACTGATTTGTATCTGTGCTAACAATAGGTTCATTGAACAGCACGTCACTCTCTGTTTGACAGTTTTGTGAGGTCTGGTCAGTACACACTGAGGGATGTGTAGAAAGCCTCCTGCTTGTGTAGACTTTCCACTTAGGTAGAGCAGATGGAATGCTATGTTGTCTAACATACTCCAGTGTTCAAAGAATGCTGTTTGTATTTTTTAAAAATGCTATCCCTCACTGGCATCATGCAGTGGTACAGGATTTTAGACCACCTTGTTCTGTTGCATGTGTAGATCTTGCCTCATTGGAGATTATCAGACGGGGGGAAAAAGCCGGAAGTAAAAGGCATATCCCTGGCAAAGTAGCACTATCATGCTGAACAATTTTCAAACACCATGAAGATCCAGCAATGCTCCAGCAACAAACCATTCACGGGGAAGTCTTGGGAATTGTTTGTTGCTGGAGCATTGCTGGTTCTTCAAGTCCTGGATAAGCAAGATGTCGTCTGAAAATCTTCAGCGTGATTTCGCTACTTTGCCGGCAGTATGCCTTCCCTCCGATTTCCCCCGTCTGATAATCTCCATTGTCTCAAAATGGAGGATTCACTCAGAGAATCTGATCAGAAGGGCATAGGTAGACAAAGTACAGCCCTGGGTTTTCATATGGCCCCAAGGTTCTTTTGATGGACATTCCTGGACTTCTGCACACGCCTCTTCATTTTGCAAAAAGGTGGACTGATGACCACTGCTGGGTTGGGTGGGATTCTCTCAATTTCTAAAAATTTCTGTTCGTCAAGCCAGCCTTTGGATGGTTTCAAGTTACTTTCCCCTTTATTAGGGATAGCCTATTTTTACACAGAACAAATTGGGCTAATCATATATTCTGTGTCTTTTGTTATTAACAACTATTATTTATTTATATGTAGTCTTTCTAAACATAAAGTGGTTTTCAAAAGACTGATTCTAGGAAGGAATGTCTTATTTTCCAGAGAGTGGGATGAAGTAGTATTTGGCAAACAGAAGAACTATAACTGTCTTGCTGGTTTAATAGCTGTCAATAGGAAACTCTCTCTCTCTCTGTCTGCATACAGTCATCCCTCATGATTCGTGGGGGATCTGTTCCAGAAACCCCCTCTTGGTGAATTGGAAAAAAGCAAATATTCAAATCCCATTGAATAAAATGGTGGCACATGCCTGCACGCGCCATTTTGTCCCTCCTAGCTTCCTGTCCATGGAAACTCAAGACCGCAAACAGGAAGTCAGTGAATCCGGAGGGATGTCTGTATATATACACACTAAATTTTTTTTAGTGTGTAGCCACTTTGTGTTTAGAAAGACTACATATAAATAAATAATAGTTGTCAGTTGTTAATTTTTTATACCTGTCAGCCTTATAGTACTAAATTTTATGTGTTACTATATTTAATTATAATTGAAAAAGTCACACACATAACATTTATACTTTAAATTATAGAATTGCTTTCTCTTTCTTCTGCATTAGAAAATTATCAAAGTGTTGCATCATGTGAGAACATAGAAAAAAGCTGTAAGTGGAAGAGCATTTGGGAAGGAAGACATGGATTGTATATTTGATTGGCTCTCTTTGCCTGTAAGCATTGGTAATGTGAAAGACTACCCTATATAAGATCAAGTTTAAAGACTTTATCCATATTCACACTGAGGTATGTCTCAAGTAGTTTCATGGAACTTTGGCCTGAGTAAGTGTATGCTTGGAGTGAGTTCAAATGAACAAACTTGGATTTACTTCTGAATAAACATGCATAAGCTCAAGCTGCCAGTTTCTTCCCACCAGTGGCATTCCTGTATATTTGCTCTGCTGGTCCAGAGAGCTGGCACTTGATGTCACTGCGATAAAGTAAACTTTTTGAAACCAGCTTTGAAACTTGTTTTGTACTGCACAGTTGAACTTTATAGGCTCTTTGAAGAAGTGATTTTTATATAAAGCTTAGATCTGCAGCTGCTTCTTAAGGAAGTGCCTCGCAGGGGTTCCTATGCACTGAGTTGACAGCAGGATTAAAGCCACTGTTTCAAATGACTAAATATCGTAGAAACTACAGTCTTGCACCCTGCATGCACAGTATATGTATGTGGCAGGCATCTCCTGGTACCCATTTCACATAGGGACTATACCATCGGCTGATTAGCCATCAGGTTAGCCATCAGCCATAAATGCAGCATTAACAGATGTGAAACCTTTGGGTAGCATTTAAGATTTGGGTCTGAGCAGATGGGCAGCATACCATGGGCCAAGCACGTGCTATCCTGCCCCAGTTCGAACCTGACACAGTTATTATTTTCAAGGATTTCCCAGGCTAGTGCGGCAACAGGTAGGTGTTTACATGGATGCCTGTTGCTGCGTCATGGTGCTAATACCTCCACATGCCCCTTACCTGCTGACCCCACCGTGTCTTCTCTGAAGGCCTCTGCTGTGACCTGTAAGGGCAGAAATGAGATGCCTGACTACACCCTTATGGCCAGGAATCCTCTTCTGATGTCACAGGTCATGACAGGGGCCTTCAGGGAAGATGCGATGGTGGCATCAGATAAGGGGCATGCATGTTTGTTTGGTGTGCCAGCTGTTGCCACAGAGTTTTCAGCAAACAGACAGTCTTTTTGCTCCTCGCCAAGGTTTCTTTGCATTGGGATGAGTCTGAGACTGTCGGATCAGCATCTGCTCGATCCTAGGTCGGGGTTTTTGTCTTGCGTTGTCTATACAGGATGATGCAAGGTTAGGGAGGTCCTTTTGACCCATGCACACAGGCTCTTAGTTAAATAAATTGTGGCCTAAATCCATTTGTTCACTCCAGCTAGATTTCATCTATTGAATCAATGGTGTTAATGTGTTGATTTACCCAATTCCTATTGCTGTAATGTGTCTCCTCTACTTGGGATTAAAAATATGATGCTTTTCTAGGAGTTTATCACACAGGGGACAACAACTGGAAGTATAAACAGTGATTAGCCTGTGATAATCCCACAATTATGCTAATGGTTTTCATACAACATTGAGGTGAAACGTGATTAAAGTGTCATTATCCTGTGAATAACCAGGCAAGAAACAGCAGCAAATAATTCACGGGATTTTTCTGTGAATTATTTTTTGCTGTTTTTTGCCTGGTTATTCCCTGGTTATTCAGAGGATAATGGCTGTTGTGTTAATCTCATTTTAATCATGTTTTAATGTCAATTGCGTGATTTTCACGATTTAATTACTATTTAAACTCCTAATTTCTTGCTGTGTGATAAACTCCCTATATGCAGTTATGTTTGTCTGAGTGGTTTACTTCTTATTCCTAATATACTGCAGCTTGATACAGATGAACATATTATGTAGTGCTATTTACTAATTTTTTTTTAAAAAGTTATCTAAAAATTTACATACAAATAATACCCTCCTGGATGTTTAAACTGCTCCTTCAAGTTATAAATTAACATATTTTAATGATTAGATCTGCACAATTTTTCCTAAACAGTGTGAGAATATATCAAGGGAAACCTGATCTAAATCAATGATTTAAATCAGGGTTTCTCTTTGTGATGTAAATTCTGATTTAATCAATTATTCAAATCACCTTGATTTAAACTAATCTACCCTGCAAACAAGTGTATTATTTTTAACAAGAAGTCATTTGAGAAAATCATTTATCCAATCATTATAAAACCTTTAAAGACAAAAAAGACATAGGCTCTTCAAACCATGCAAAGCAATATGGGTATCCTGATAATAGAGGTATACTAATAATTCCTTACAGCATCTTCATTATTTGTCTATTTGTACTATTTATCTTAGCTCTAAAGTCTTGCCAAATACAATACTGCCACTTATATCATTTTGAAGCCTTGCCCTACCCTTGTGTTTTCTCAACATATCTGGGGTCCTAATATGACGGAAGCCTATGGGAAAGAAAACATGTATCTGATATCTAGTGGCCCTTTCACACTCCCCAATTGTAGCATTACGAATCCACTTCAGCTGACATGGCTGTTTCATGTAGGATCCTGGATTTGTACTTTAGGAGGTGCTAGAGTTCTTGCCTGAGAATACTTAAGGCCCCTTCCTAAAATGCAAACCCCAGGATTCCATAAAGTGGAACAATTGCTGTTAATGTGGAGTCACAGTGCTGTAATTGTATAGTGTGAAAGGGCCCCAGAGGAGAATGAGGCAAAGCTGATCTGTGACATTGTGTTCCCATTTTACAAACTTTCTAATGTCATGAATCTGTACTTCACTTATTAGAAGGGAGGGATGTAAAACCTTAGCAAATGTCCTGGCTTCATCAGATTATGAGGTCATTTCTGTGCAGGAGTTAATGAGATCTAAGCAGATTTGTCACTAAAAATAGCTATGGACAAATAGTGGCCATTTGAAGTAGAGCAGAACCATTTCACCTTCCTGTAATGTCCCTCTTTCCCATTCTGTTTTGCTTAGAGCGTTTAGCAGGTTGTAAGGTAGTTCGGGCAGTAATGTAATATATATGACTTTACATACTACAATTCTGTAGCAGTTATAGTCTGCTTATGATGGTAAATTAGTGGTAGGTAAGACTAGATACCTATGAAAAAATACCATTTTGGAGATGCTTAAATTGTTAATAGCAGGGTTTGTGTTTGAAAAAGCAATGAAGCAATTTGTCTAAAATCTGTCTAAGAAAAGCAATTAAAATATTCCCCTTTGCCTATACAGTAAATGTAACTTGATACGATAGCTTTTCTAAGACAAAAATCCAATAAAATATGGGTATCCTGATAATATGGTACTTAGTACATAGTACAGTACTTAGATCTTTAGTGACCTGGCTGCACCTTTTAAGTGGACACATTTTTAAAAACAAGGATATTGCAGTGGCTTTACCTTGCTTGTTTTATCTCTCCTGAAATATTAAGGGTATTTTCCACAAAATGAATGACTATTAGCCTATATGGAGATTTTAGTATTTGGATTTGGCTACTGAATGTGCAACACGGGGATTAGATGAGGTACGGGAAGGTCTTTCTGCTATAGACCTTTTACACTTGGAGAAAACACATGCACACACACACATACACATATCTGCCACTTGCCACCAAACTTTAGGCAAGGATTATAAGTAAATGTGCTTCCCCCATACCATTGTGGAGTAGCCTTGGTGGCAGAGATAGCAGGGCTAGTTTATTTTGCCAGCCAGCTGAACTGAAAACACATAGTTGTCCTATCCATAACAAAAGTTATCTAGTGATTCTTTTGATGGGTTTTCCTTTAGGGGAAGTACACCTGTGATTTGCATCCTCTGGGCTCAGCCATGTCCACCAGTATTTTGGAGAGAACCTTAGCATGCTTCATTTTCATGATGGGGAGGAATATACTTAGCCCTAAGCACATCTCTAGGGGGTAGCCGTTGAGTCCAGTCCTTGGAAGCAGAGACAGGTGAGGGAGGAGTTGCATTTCAGCCCAATCCTTAACAAATGATGGCTGCAAGGGCAAAGAGAGAGTGAACGTGCTGCAGGAACAGGGAAGGAGAGATCAAGAAAAAGAGAACAAGAAAACAAATAGTTCCTTTTTGACAGTCTTCCTTTGCCTGCTTCCTTCTCTTTGGGCACTTTTAGACAGGGCAAATATGTCAGGATGGTGAAGTATTGTTCTTGGTTGTTGTTGTTTTAAATATCTAAAGGATGTTCCTGTTGCCCTCCTAGACTATTTTCTAGCAATTCCCATTACTAGCTTTCACATTTTATTCCCACCCTCATTTCTCTTTAAGTCTGAGACATATCGGGACAAAAAAGCACTCTTTGTTTCTTTCGTTTTTAATTTTCTTTTAGAATTATAGTACTTCAGTGAACCAGTGAAATGGCATTTTTGCACTAAAGCTGAATAATTCTTTTATTTTAAAAAAGACAAGAAAATTTAGACTATTGAACTACCTTAGCAAACCGTGTTGCAGATTTATAAAACCTCTGTAAGAGACCTACTGCAAGTCCAAGAAATTGCTAGCAACAGCCCCTCCATAATAATAATAATAATAATAATAATAATAATAATAATAATAATAATAATAATAATAATAATAATAATAATAATAAATGGAACAAGTGGGCATGCAGGCAACTATGGCTGGCAAAACTTAAGAAGCAATATTATAGGGAGTCATGCTTCCTTAGGCTAATCTGGAAGAGCCCCTTCTTGCTCAATTCCTTGAGCAAGGATAATACTGTTCTTCAAATGTGTTTCATGCCTTTCACCTTTGTAACCAGTTAGGTGTTGGTCTCTGTGTCTCTGTATCTGTCATACTGAAAAATGTATTCTCTGGGGAAGGAGTTCATTAAATATGGAGCATAAAAGAAAATGCTTGTGTAGGCATTCCCTTCATCCCTGATGAAGGAGACATGCGAGCCAGGTATTCCCAGGTAATTTTAAAGGGCAAAATTTTCTGTGTGAGGAATAGTGCAGCTGGCACATTCACATGAGCAGTTTTTTCTATAAGGCTATAAATTCCTTTGGAGTGGGAAATTGTCTTTAAGTGCATATACAGTATAGAAATAATGCAGTTTGACACTATTTTAACTGCCATGGCTCCATACTACAGAATCCAGGGATTTGTAGTTTTGTGAAGCACCAGCACTTTTTGAGAAGGTTAAAGAGAAGGCTAAAGAGCTTGTAAAGCTACAGATTCCAGGATCTCACAGGATAGAGAGAGCACTTAAAAGTAGTGTGAAACTTCATTATTCCTACAGTGTAGGTGCAGCCAAGTTGTCTATTTAATTCTGTAGAGCATGATGTACACTGATAAAACAGTATGAAGGGACAGAGTGCAGTAATGTATAAATAGAAAACACTTGTCTCATATTGAATGCACAGATATAGATCTTTACGTGGCATAATACTCTCCAATATAAAATTATCTTTTTTTTAGTTTTAGATTAGTAATTCATTTCATGGTTTTGGACCTCCTGCCCCCTTTCCAATATTTAAGCTAGATTTTTTTTACTCTACCAGCACCACTACCACCACAACCACTTATTTATTTATTGTTATTTTATTTTTCTACCTTTTTCTCACTTAGAAGCTCAAGACAACATACAACATAATTTGAATCAAAATATAGCTAAAATCCATCATAAGAGTAAAATACAGTTTAAAACATTTAAAGATAGAACTAGCGTAAAACTGTTTCAAAGCATTTAATGTACAGCAACTGAGGAAAAAAATGCAGCAGCCTCTATTAAAATAGTCTTTTATATTAACTGCAAATATAATCAATATTGGACAGATAGATCATTCTTGGTAAAATCTCAGAAGTTAGACAGCATTAATTGGGCAGGTATAGATTAGGACCAGTAAATTATGTACATAAATTCCCATCCAGTTATTTCTAACTTGAAAGTTGCCAAGTTCTTCAAGAAAGAGGCAATATGTTTTTGAAAAAGCAGGAGTCCTGCCTTCTCTCTAATACTAACAACTTATTTTGTTTTCATAGGCTACTTCTATGATACTGTTTTTCAGGCTAAATCACTGAAACTGTCTATGTACATGGTTTTTAAAATCAAGGTGTTTCATATTCAATTCATGGTAAAACCAGACTTTTGACCTGCAGGGAAGAAATTAGCTAAGATGTGCTAAGGCAAAGGCGAGAGAATGCCTGTGTGTGTTCCCAACAGTGTTGGTCATCATTTTCACTACCACAGGCTATGTGCAACATCTGGAGTGGAGAGCCACATGTTCTCTTTCCCTATGTTAAGGGAAATTTTCTGTTGCTATTGTGGCTCATTACACTCTGAAACACAAGGGGCAGAAGCAGTGATCATTTAACATCAATGTGAATCCAGAAAAGAGGCAGCATCTTGTCTTGGGATGGCCTTGTTAATAACCAGTGTTACCTGGACTGGATAAAGGAATGAACATAGTGACACACAGGTGCCTGGACTGAATTAAATGAAATTTCTATTAACAATGATTTAATGGGTTTTGGAGAATTTCAATGGAAAATTTAAAGTATGTCTCTCCTAGCATTTTTCTATAATGCAACAGCTGTGTTCAGATGTTCCTCTGAACCATAGCATGTACCTTAAGCAAATACCAAGTACATTTCTATACAACTGATCAGTGAACTAGCACTCCCTAAGCAGTTTACAATGTGTAAGCCAGTTGCCCCCAACAAGCTGGGTACTCATTTTACTGACTTATGAAAGGATGGAAGGCTGAGTGGATCTTGGAGTCCTTCTCTAGGATCAAATTTACAATGTTGTGGCTGCAGGACCGGCATTGAACCACTGCACCACCAGGGCTCCTTCATGACTTTGTGGTAATTATAAATTGTGGTAAGCGCTTAGCCTTGAAACCAAATTAAGAGGCCATGGTTTAAAATGAATTTTTTTCTGAAGGCTCAGTACTAATACTGGTTAACTAATCTGGACTTCCTGACTAATTATTGTTAGGGCTGAACAGGAAAGAAAAAGCGAAGTCTTGCACCTCAGTGGTGTCACTGGCAGGGTTCAGGGAATGTGTACCACACCAGGTGACATCCATCAGATGGGGTAACACCACCAGGGAAGAGGTGGCAGTGTGCCTGGTCCCCCGTGTAGGCCTTATCCTGGTCTTCAGGTGTGGCGGCAGTGCCAGTGGCCAGTGCTGAGGTTACTTTGTGCTGTAGAAGAAAGAAGGGAAAGACCCACCGTGCCTGCTCTCCTTGTTCTGGCCAGGCTGGCCATATATCCCCAAGATTGGGACCCAATGAGTAGTGGCACCCCAGCAAGCCAAGAATGTGGGAGGAATTCTCTGAGGCCTAGAGGCATCTTCAATGTGGAGAAGCCAAGAATTGGTGGCAGGGGGATTCATAGAATCATAAAGTTGGAAGAGATCACAAGGGCCACCAAGTCAAACCCCCTGCCATGCAGGAATGTACAGTCAAAGCAAAGATTGGGTGGTGTCATGCATGTGCCTATGGCTCCCCAATTCCCAAGACAGCTGCCCCCCACCTTCTGACTGGTGAGGGATGTAGCCATGGGGGATGACACCATGAGCTGCACTGCGGTGACACCAGCCCTAGTGACACCACTGTTGCACCCAAACCCCCAACCTGTGGCTGAGTCAAACCATGGGTTAAGAAATATCATGAATTGACACATTATATTCAGTATACAATTTGACATAATTGACTCCTCCTTACTTCAAGTAGGAGAATATTGATTTACTTACAGACAATGAGCACATGGCAGAGGTAAAAGTTTAATTTGGGGTTGCACATCACACTGTTATTTCTCATAGCATATGAGCTTTTCTCTGTCTCAAGTTTGTCGTTATTTCAGGTTTGAGTACCCCTCTGATGTTCATTAAAAGGGAGTGATTCCATATGCCCTTTTTATCAGCAAAATGTCAATTCTTAAAGTGTCACTCCAAATATTAATGCAGCAATATTACTTTATTGTAGGTAGTACAAAGGCAACATAACCCAAAAAATTTATGGAAGGAATCAACTGTACTGTTAAATATAAAATTAATCCAAGTTAGAGGTGTCCTCTTAGAATTTCGTTTCCATAGAATTACCCCCCACCCCAATCTTCTGAGGCTTACTTCAGAGTACACATGCATTGTCAAACTAGACCCTTAAAAGTAAACTTGCTTCTCATGCAGCTTGAATAGAGTGCACTCTAAGGAACTGATGGGAATCCCAATATTTTTTCATAACAGTAGCAATAACCGTTCCTTAATCACCACGTCTATCTTACTGGGATTAGTTATGGTTAGAACTAGGTCATCCACATAAGCTTTAAGTTTCATATGGTTCTGTTTAATTTTAATTCCCTCTATTTCTACATTCTCTCTAACATTGTGACTTAAGATCTCCAATACAATAAAAAAAAAAAAAAGAGGGGAAAGAGGACAACCTTGCCTAGTGCCTCTATTTACCAGGAATGGCTTCGTCTTTTCCGTATTAACAATGACCCTTGCCGTTTGTTTTTTATAAATTGCTTCGACCCATTTTATAAAATTATGGCCAGCATTAATTTTATTTAAACACTTCAACAAAAAATCCCATCTGACATTATCGAAAGCTTTTTCAAAGTCAATAAATATCATGGCCAATTTTCTGTTAATGTCTTTTCCATGATATTCAATAACATTTAAAATATGCCTAACATTATCCTTGATGTTTCTACCTGGTAAGAAACCATTCTGGTCATTGTGTATCCAATCCTGTAATACTCCCTTCAGTCGCTTAGCCAAAATTATAGCAAAAATCTTATAATCTACATTTAAAAGGGAGATGGGACGGTAATTTTGAATTTCTGTGCCCTCTGTACCCTCTTCTACATTTTCCCCAAGTCCGGAGACATCTTCAAACTGAGAGCAGTGCAAAACAGATCTTCCAAATAAAATCTGCAGTTTCAGTTTTCCAAACTGTGTGAAATTACATGTTTAGACATTACATATTTTAGATATTTGTGACATTTTTAAAGTGCAGAACTAGGACCTTTTATGTTTGAAAATGCATGTAAAGCAAAGTTACACTCCTTTGAAAGCCAGGATTAGTTGCTGCTATTTGTCAAGTACGCACTCAGATGGAAGCTCAGGTTTGCTGCGAGTTCAACCCTCTTACCATATGCTTTCACATATTCACTGATATGTGGGGTGTGTTTGCACTATATTCCCCATTGCCCATTCTTTGAATAGAATCTGTGAGAAGGAGCAGCTGAAGAGGTAATGTTTAGAAAAACTGAGTTACAAAATGGACCGAAGCAGTAGGAGGCAAGAGGATTTTCAGAAGCTGGTCTTTCCAAGTAAATCTTTGAAATTTCATCTGCTAACCCTTTGAACTCCTTATTCTTCTCAATGAACAGTTTGAAGGAAACCCATCCCCCCCAAATTAAGCTATCTAACTTAATTTTAGTGGAATATAATAAGAGTCATCATCTAGACATCATTTAAGAAAAATAAGGACTTTAAATAGTTTTTTAAAAAGGTTAAGCACTGCCAACAGGCATTCAGTCTCAAAGAGACAAATTGAGGGAGGTTAGGAAAGATGCATGGTTGTAACCCAGAGAACTGTTCATCTCTTGGGACTGGCAGAGATGTCCATCTGGCAAGAGAGCACAAGCCAGAGTTATGGAGCAGTGAGTGTGAACAAAGACAGAGAACAGAAAAAGAAATTTTTGTTTTTTGTGAATAGAGATGACAGCATAATATTATTTTCAGAGTTCTAAAAGTGCTTCACTGCTAGATTAATTTAATAGTACTTCCAGATGGAATACTCTTAGCACTCTTAATCAGCAGGAACTGTGCAGCTATTCCATCTTTTCATTCTTAATTAACTGCTTTTTTTTTCCTGGTCAGAAAAAGATGGAAGAGGAAAAACTTGCATGGGTTACAAATGGAAGATGATGTGGTCTACATTCTCCACTCCCCACCCCATTAATAAGACAAGACAATCGCAAGAAAAAAAAAGACTCATCTGAAGACATTCACAGTCTTTAGACCAGGGATAGGCAACCTAAGGCCCAGGGGCCGGATGCGGCCCCCCGAGGCCTTTGGACTGGCCCTAGGCCGGTCCTGCGGCTGCCGTCCGCCATGATGATATTGATTATTGTTGTTATTACTTGTTGTTGGGGTTTTTCTTGCAAAATCTCCACAGGGGTTTTGCCATGGCTTTTCTGGGGCTGAGAGAGTGTGAATGCATTTTTTTTTAATTTTTATTTTTATTTATTTATTATTTATTTATTTATTTATTTATTTTTGGTGCTTCGGCCCCCCAATTGTCTGAGGGACAGCAACCTGGCCCCAGGCTCAAAAAGGTTGCCTACCCCTGCTTTAGACTAAAAAAATGCTCTTTTAAAAAAAGTTGTAAGGTTTCCTCAAAAATATTATACATAGGATTCCAACTTCATAGGGCAATCCTGAACAGATTGTTTTGAGAAACAAATTCAAATGAATTCATATTAATAGGTATAAGATTGCAGCCTGAAATGAAAATCCAGTTGTTAGACTAATTAAATTACAGTCAGCCCTCCATATCCACGGATTCAGCCATCCATGGCTTGAAAATATTTTCAAAATATACCCATTCCAAAAAGCAAAACTTCACTCTGTCATTTTATGTAAGAGACAACATTTTGCTATGCCATTGTTTTTAGTGGGACTTCAGCGTCCATGGATTTTTGGTATCCATGGGGGGGTTCTGGAACCAAACCCCAGCAGATACCAAGGCCCCACTGTAGTTACTTAATGGTACATCAACATTTATGTAAATCCTAGCTGGATCATTTCTGCAGTATGTTTTGGACCCTAGCAACTGGGTCTAAATATCATCAACTTAACCCAGAAATTAATGCAGCTGTATTTCCCTTGAAATAATTTAAATGTTTTTTTTCTCCATTCTTAAATCAGACCCCCCCACACACACAATTGTTGTTGTTTTGTTTCAAGCAGCATGCATATAAATTTTTCCTGAATTGTCTTGCAGTATCTGGTGTGTAAAAGGAAACTGGAAAGTAAGAAGGAAGCACTACTAATCCTTTCCAAGGAATTGGATACATGTCAACAGGAAAGAGATCAGTACAAGCTCATGGCTAATCAGCTACGGGAAAAGCACCAATCCCTGAAAAAGAAATACAGAGAACTGATTGTACGTAACTGGCTTGAAAAATTTCTGTTAATATTTGGTAATACAGCTTAAAACTCTTTCCTTGATATAATTTAGTGCAATTAGTTAAACATTTTCTTGTAATACACTTTGTTCTATGTTCCTTTTTATTTTTAATAAGTAGAAATTTTGCAGTTAGCATTATTTAAAGCACAAATTAGAACAGCCTCTACTTTCAATAAAACTAAACCCTAACAATTTAAATACAGTGACTCCAATATTGTAAATCCACACTAAAACTTCTGAATGCAAACTTCATTACTTTATGAAATCCTGTTATTTTCCCCAGTGACATGTAAACTGTCCTTTTTTGTAGGATGGAGACCCATCTATTCCTCCAGAGAAAAGAAAACAGGTAGGTTTTATTTTTATTTAGTGCATGTATAATTTGTTGATCTTTATCATTACTTCTTGAAGATATTGTTAAACTGAATTGTTTGACCTGTAGTATTGTGCACAGTTCAAGATGTTTATAGCTTTCTTTTCAGTTACTGTTTCATAAAGTAAACAGTATAGTCTTTGGACCCAACACATACACACACCTGGAATTTTTATTCATTTAGGATGACCAAAATGTATAGTCAGGGTTTATGGTTGAAGGTAGACCTTTAAGTAATGTGGTCCCAGACCATTTAAGGCTTTAAATCAGCACTTGGAAAACATCCTGAAAACAAACTGAACCAGCATAACTCATGCAAAAGTGGTATCAGATGCTCAGACATTTTGGGGCTCATCTACATTCCAGCAGTCTATTTTTTATTTATTTATGGCATTTATATGCTTCCTTTCTCCTGATGTGGGACCCAAGGCAGTTGAGTGTGAACTGTTACATTATTGATACACTGTCAACAATAGTATTCAGATGAAGTAGAGTAATTTTGGGCCTAAGCAGACTATCAGAAATAGTGCACATTAAACTGAGGCACTGCCCTGGCTCAGTGCTAGGGAATCATGGGAATTGTGTTTTTTTCTGAGATGCTGAACCTTCTCTGTCAGAGAGCTCTGGTGCCACAATAAATTACAGTTCCCATGATTCCCTAGCACTGAGCCAGGGCAGTGCCTCAGTTTAATGTGCACTGTTTCTGGCAGTCTGCTTAGGCCCTTAGTGTAATCATTGCATCAGTTGAATGTCCAACAGAAGAAATTTCTTTTTATCACAGGGAAATGTAGGCACATATTTATACTAAGCTGCATGAGATGAAGTAAAGGAAATATCTGGGGAGAAATAATACAAAATATTTAAAGGTAGCAACTCTAGCCAGGCCAGTGAAAAACGATCTTGGAGCAAGGATAGAGTAGTACAAGATGCAATAATAGTCTTTTTGTTTGTGTATGTGTGTGGGGGGGGGGGTAGAGGAAGGAAGATTCGGAAGATAATAGGCAGGCAATTTAAGGTTAGAAAAGGCAAAGGGAAAAAATTCAGGGAGGAAAATTCATATTGTTTTTTGCTGAGTTGTAATACTGATTAGAGTTGGAAAGGTGGCAGTTTCCAGGTAGCTAGAGAGCAAAAAAACAATTTGGAGAAAATTGACACAGGATGAGTTGATCTGAAGATGAAGGACATGTTAGTGTTGGGCTTCCCTCTGGTATCTAGATTGAAGAGTTACATTTTGCTGCCCATGCAGTACGTTTTGCTGGCATCTGTGTAAATCTAGTAAATATTTATAATGCTCATATAAAAACATGATAAATCTACAGTGCTCTTTCATTCAATATTGTTCCCAGAGCTTGAAAAAGTTATTTTTCACTAGTGGTCATGTTGACTAGCAGTTATGGGAGCTGTAGTAAAAAAAGAGTAATGTTTCCAAGCTCTGTGAGCAGTGGAAAATGCAGAACTAATCATTCTTTCTTTGAATCATTGCCTTTAGACATTCTCATAGGTGTTCTACATAGATGTAAGCAGGCCTTAATTTGCAAACAACTTGTTTGGTTTTCCAACTGTGCATCTTCACACAGCCATCAAGACTCTCGTTTAGCAGCCTTATTAAATTTAGCTTAGTATTTCTTCATCAAATTGTTTTCCTTATAAAACCTGATGTTCGTCTCTACCATACCTCTCAGCTTGATTATGTATTTTGTTGGGAATATCCTTCCTGGAGTTTCAAAAGCATTTCATATGTGCAGTAAGTTTCCTCACTTGAAAATTAATGGATGAAAGTTTGTTTCTGTATCAGAAATGTAGTGCTAGCAGAGATCATCAATTTCTTTGGTTGATGTTGAGCTCAAAGGTCTCTTACTAAGCAAAACAGGTTTTACTATATTAAGCTGGGTGCCAGAATCGTACAAAACCATTGAAGTAGAAATTGCAATAAAATTGCTATCAATCACACCGCTGAAGAGCACTTCATGTTTCATCAGATTTTTCTACCTTTTCTCCTTTATTCCAGTTGTCTATGTTGAAATGTATGCTTAAACACTGGAAAATAATGTAACCTTCTAGGAGATTTGAGCATTATTTGGACCTGTCTGTCTAAATAGCTTTCATACTGTTATTGCTCACCTCTTCATTTCCCTCTTCACCCATAACCTAGTTTACAGGACAGGGGCTGTGAAATGGGTGACAACTTTTGTGTGCCAGCTAAGATTTATGTGCAACAGGACTTAAGTGTGCATTATGTTGGTGTTGCTATCCATCATGCTCACAGTACTCTGAAACAATATAACTTTTGTGGCAGAAGTTCAGAAACTATGTTAAAGGAATTGAATCTTAGGGTGGTGGATGGTTTCAAGAAAATGTTACTTAGGATACTGGTTTCCTTCTCACTGGTTAAGATTCTCCTCAGGTGGGTAATGAGAGACCAAATCAAATTGCCATATGGCTAGTGTTCTTTGGCTTAGATCAGTTTAGCTTCAATCTCCCCCTCTGAAATGACCTCCAGTTATTGTGTAAAGAGCGTCCATTTGAGCCCATTTTTCATAATGTACTTGCAGAGAACCCCACAATATATTACACAGCTTTCTGCTAAAAGTTTACAAAAAGCAAAAGTAAACTGCAGACTTTGCAGACAGTTCCAATAAATCACCTCGTCCTCTTCCTTCTCTTTACTGCTTTTTCCTGTTTTTTTTTCCTAATTAAGTGACAGACAGTTATGATTATGTGGATTTCAGTGTAGTTTTTAGGTAGTATCAGGAAAGACGTACATGGAAAAAGTGCAGTGCTGTAATAGCTGGTACTTAGGCAGCAGGCTGATGTGAACCACAAGTTAGGAACAAGAAGTTATGGAGCAAGCCAGAAGTCAGGACCAAGGTAAATCAGTTTGGGGATAACATAAGAATAAACTGAAGAAGGAACCCAGAAGTTAGGACCAAAGACCAACCAAGGGTACAGGAACATACTACTCAGTGAGACCTTTGGTCTCAGCGACAAACAGAAATAGCTGAGCCCATGCTATCCTACTTCCAGTGCTCATCCAGGTTAGTCTCTGGATCAGCACAGAGAAAGTGGGTGTTCACATACCCGTTCACTGCACCAACCCAGGGCTGCTCCTTTCCTTGCCAGCATTTGAATCATCTGAGAAGGCCCCCCCCATTCACCCCATTTGACACAGAAATGGGGCACCTGGCTGCACCCACATGGCCAGGCAGCCCGTTTCTGCATCACATGGTTGACAGGAGGACTTCTCAGATGGTTCGCACACCAGCAAGGTACGGAGCACAAGGCGGGGGGGGGGGGCTGTCAGAACAGCCAAGTTTTTCCACTGAGTTTCTTAGAAACTCGGTGCAACAACAGGGCTGTTTTATCTCTTTACACTGGGGTCAGACCAGATCCTCTGGATCTGCATCTGTACTGGTCCACCATGGGGGTTTAAACCTGAATTGTTTCCATTAGACTGCAGCATTTGGCCCACGTTCACAACCCCCTTGTTGAAGTTAAGCTGAAGTGGAATGTGAACTCCACTAGCACTACTTTGTGTCCCAAAAAATTCAGTCGTTTGCCTGGATGGATGCAGTCAATCCACTGTCAGCAGTTACTTCACTGAGAAGCTGCCACATGCAGTTCAATGGTTCACTCTGGGGATTAGGGTAGACATACATTTCAGTAAGAAGAACATTAATCTAAATTTGAATTCTATCAAAAATACAAAAACCTATTTCCAGAGCTTGGAATTAACTAACTGTTAAGTAATTGATTTGTTAGATTTTTACCCAACTCAAGTAGATTCCTCAATTAATGCTGATGCTTAAAACACACCTCAAAGAATTGGGTTGTTAAGACATTGTTAGAATTTTTTAGAGTGAGTGCCTCTCCCTCTGTCAGATTCATTTCAACAGGAAGACCTGCAGCCTCAGGAAAAGTTTTAGGATTGGAGGAAATGCATCACATGGTTCTTTTGTTACGTAGGGTAGAGAGAGACCTTTCTGGAGCTTAGGTCAGAACAAAGCAAAGCAAAGCAGCTTCATTTATATACCGCTTCATATCGCGCTATGGGATGTCTAAGCGGTTTACAACTGTGAGCTGATTGCCCCCCAACAGTTGGGTACTCATTTTAGCGACCTCGGAAGGATGCAGGCCTGAGTCTAGCCTGAGCCCTGGCTAGTATTGAACTCGCAACCTTGTGGTCTGTGAGTGAGTGGCTGCAGTACAGGCATTTAACCACTGCGCCACCAGGGCAGAACAATAGACAAAACATCAATCAAGGAGTGGAAAAGAACCCCCCTCCCCCCCAAAATGAGTCTTGGAATGGAATAGGAGTCACAGGAAAGTTATTTATTTGGAAACCAAGGACCACATGTAGTCTGGGCCCTTTTAGAATGTCAGGCCTTTCAGGCTTGAAAAGAAGGTGTCCCATAGGCCTGTACAGAAAGAAAGTGTCTGGAGCCTTTTGTTGGTTATGTTGTGACTTTTTCCAGTAACATTTCCTCATCTGGACTGGTTTGTATATTTACTGTATAATGTCAAATCTTGTATAATATTATTTGAGATGGGCTTCAGTGAATCTCTCTGCAGTCTTAACTGCTGCTCACTTAGTGCTTTGGACTTGGCTCATTAACTGAGTTTTCATTAATCTACAGTTCCTTCTCCCTTGACTTCTCTCTTTCCCTATCCTTTCCATTTTGCTTTTTTATATACTCCCTACTCCTTTTATAATTTTAAGATAAGGTGGGTGCAGTGAATCACTTGTTAGGTACCTGAGCATTTAAACAGTATATGCCACAGACTGAACTTGAAATTCCTGATCCTGCATGCAAAAGATACACTGTGCTACCGATTTACAGACCACACAGTGTGATTAGGAATGAGTAGGTAGAAAGGATATAGAGATTAGCTTGTGCAGAAAAATGCTTTGTGTACATTCAGAGGCTTTCAAAATATTTCTGATCAAGAATTCTCCACTGTTGATTCACTGACTGATCTTTGAAGTTGTCCACTTGTTGCACTTATGGTGGATCAGTGTCCTCTAACTATAGTACATTATTCCTTATAATCTTTAATAAACAATGCATTTAAAGAATGAGTGAAGTGTAAATGTTAGTGGAGGTGGAAAGAAAAGAGAGATGCAGATATGTCACAAACTTAATTGAACAGCATACAATATGAGATCCCAAACTGTTGAGTTACAAGACACCATTCCCAAACTGAGAGTTACAAGACATGTTAGCCTCCTACCATTCCCATGCAAAAATCATTTGTAGTCCATGTGAGGAAAAAATATCTAGGTTTAGAGGAAGGCAACTTTAAAAGAATAAGAATATTTTAAAGGAACCAATTATAAACTGTGTCCCTAGGACTGTGATGGCGAACCTATGGTACGCGTGCCACAGATGGCATGCGAAGCCATTTCCCCAGTATATGGAGGGCGAGAAGGAGAGGGAAGAGGTGCGCGCCTGCTCTTCCTCTTTCCTGACCCTCCCCAGCTTCCAGCTGCCTCTCTAGAGGCAGCTGAAGGCCGGGAACGGTGCTGTGGACCCTCCCTGGCCTCCAGCTGCCTCTCTGGAGGCACTTGAAGGCCAGGGATGGCATGGCGGGAGGACAAGGAACAGGTGTGTGGGTAGAAATCCTGCCCCCAGCACCAGGTAACCCTCGGTGCCAGAAAACCTTTTAGTTTTGGCACTCAGACCCTAAAATGTTTGCCATCACTGCCCTAGGATCAGTTGTGACAGGCTCCATGCCATTTTCTCTAAATCCCATGGTATATCCCCAGATTAATGACTCAAAGAACAAATAACAAGTTATATGTCATTACATATTATCTGGGATTCAAAATAATGTTGTTGTGTATTATTTGGTAGGGGGCAGTTAATGTGAAAAAGAAGTTAAAAAGCCATGGTCTACAGTGCCCCCCACTCACAAAAAATCCTGGCCTATATCTGTAGCTGTGTTTTTGTAAAGGAAATATTTATTAGCTGATCTTTTGAATAAAGCAGCAGGCACAGGGTTTTCTTACCCAACTGAAACGACTTCTCTGTATCCTTCTAATTCCTTCTTCAGTGCTATTAAGATACCTTTATGTGGTTCATAAAGAGCTAATAAAATAAAACATAGACCTGCCTAAATGAGCACAAGATTAAAAGTTTTAAGTTGGCAGGAAGGAGTGCAGTTGGCACACTAGCTTTAACTGTTCAAAGGCTCACCTAGTCACTGTGAAAAAGGCCTGCTGGCTCAGGGCTGAATCCAAGAGTACACCCATTTTAAGCATGAGTACAACACAGGCTTCTAGCACAGGCTGAATTGCTGTTCCCACATCTGTCTTTGAATTGACTATAAGCACCTTCCTTTTGTCTGTATTAAGCTTCCTTTTGTTCATTCTCTTCCAGTCTATTATAGATACCAGGCACAGGTTTAGCACAGTAACAGCTACCTTTGTGTTAGATGGAAAGAAGCAATAGAGCTGTATGACATCAGTGTCCTGGTGACACCTGCCCCCAAATTCTGCAGAATGTCTCATGTATGTGTTAAATAGCATTGGAGACAAAACAGAACCCTGCCAGATTCCACAGGCCAAAGAAAACAAAAATAATGATCACCGAGGACCTTCACAATTTCAACCTTGAAAATGAAGAAATAGAAATACCGTATTTTCCAGTGTATTAG
>CM034708.1:95640542-95653138 GCA_020142125.1 Phrynosoma platyrhinos
GTAAAGACAGATCTCTTCTGGCAGGCCTTCCTGGAATAACTGTCCGGCTAACTGGAGGTGATCTGCTACTTACCCTTCTTGATGCTACGGCACGTCTGCCAAAAAAATTGTTTTTATTGTATTTTATCTGTGTTAACCTGATTTTAATTCTATTGCAGTTTAATTTAGTTTTAAGGGGTGGGAGGGCTAGGGTGTGGGAGGAAGGAATGTTTTAATCGTTGTCTTTTTTAGCCTGCTGTACGTTGCCCCGATTGCTGAGCAGAGGGGCGGGTTACAAATAAAAAAATATTATTATTATTTATTATAGCTTAAGTGTGAATAAGTCATCACAGTACTGTCAGAACTTTCATAGGTCTCATCATTAAATTGGAAAGCTGGTGTATTACCAATATACTGGGAGTTCTGCCCCACAAAAAATCCTTGGCTGAAGCATCTCATTGTCTATTAACTCCTGGAGTACTTTAAGTAGTATTCATTCTCTCTTGCCCTTAGTTGTCAGACCAACTCTACTTATTCAATAAGTAGTAAGAAGTAATGAAATAAATGGAAGAATAATACGTTTTTCCTAAATGTTATAATTGGCTCATCTGATAAATGTTCAGTGCATGCAAAGGGTTAATATCACAGAGGTGAGCCTACAAAGGGAACAAGAAGTGACCTGGCAAGATTCAATGGAAATATTAAGAGAAAAGGAACTTCTGTGGATGTGGAAGGAGAAATGTGTGTGGCTCCTGGAACCATGTGACCCAGACATGTTGTCCCAGTACTACAATCCTTACTTCAGGAAGGACTAAAAGCTGAAACGTACAGGATGTGAGTAGTTTAGGCTGTCTAATTGGATGTGATCAGGTTATTTTGCTATATTTCCAATGTTTTCTGGGCTCCTGGTTTGATGATCTGTATACAGTTGAAGCCAAGGATGGGCAGCATGCAACCTGTAGCCTTGTGTGGCTCCCAGAAACTTTCCCCAGAACTACAAAAAGTATTTTATTTATTTATTTATTTAGAAACTCAGAAGTGCAGCTCCAGAATCCTCTAAGAGCACAATTCTCAGATGACACAAGGTGAACCTCCCATACCTTCTTATCCCTCCCAAAAAAGCAATTCACAAAAGTGTAGCTCCTGGTGGGTCCAGGGGTGGCAGGACTACGGAGCATGGACAGTATATATTCCACACATAACTTCCTACTCCTGCTTTAAGATGATTTTCATTCTTGTTCTCATGTACTTTCAAATTGTTTCCGACTTATGGCGATCCTATCATGAGGCTTTCTTGCCTATATTTTTCTAGGGTTTTTGTTTGATTTTGTTTTGTTTTTTGCCCTTGCTTTCCTCTAGCACTGAGAAAATGGGACTTGCCCAGGGTCACCCAGTGGGTTTCCATGCCCACAAAGCAGGGCTTTTAACTCTTGTCTCCTGAGTCATTGGTCATTGCTCAAACCACTACTGGCTGTCAGGGAAGTAACATTCCACATTTATAAATTCCACAGCTAATTGGTCCAAGTCGCATCCAGGCTCTTTTCTTTTCCTTCTAATAAAATATGTAAGAGGAGGAAGATTTGTGTGCTTCTGTTTAAGACTGTAAATCAGTAGTCTGGGAAACACGAATTCTGGGTCAATAGCTAGGTTCAGCAATTGGGAAATCTGAAAAGGGGGGGGGCATATTACTTTGGATATGCCTTATGGAAGGAGGGCACCAAATGTGACTCTCTCAGTTCCAAAAATGTAATCTATATTTGGGGTGGTAGTTGAAGGCAGAGGGAATCTGTACCTTGGAAAAATGGATCCCAACTCCTCAAACTCAAGGCTGGGACTGAAGGTAGTTGAAGGTAGAGGGAATCTGTGCCTTGGAAAAATTGAGCCTAACTCCTTGAATTCAAAGCTTGGGTTGAATGGGTTGCTACAGTAAGGAGTGGGTAATCCACACTGACAGTGAATATTTTAATATTGGGTTAATTTACTGGGTTGTTGAAAGGGTTATTGAAACACTTGGAGCACATGCAGTGTGCAAAATGATAATTGTTACCACTTCTAAGCAATGATGTTTACTGTGTTTCTGCTAACCAGGGGTAGCAGAACCCAACTCATGGTTAAGAGCTGCATGTCAGTTTTCATGCTTAATCCTTTCAGTACACACAGTTTCATAGGTTCTCTCCTTCTTTATTGTGAGGCATGAACAGAACAAGCATGCTCTGGAGCCAAAGTGATGTCAGTATATCTATCTAGGCTCTGGAATGATGTCTTATCCTGTCAGATAACATGCTAAACTGTAGTTAACAATCCTTAATCTTGGTTTGGTGTGACGTCTGAGATGAGCATATGCTTTCAACTTGAGTGATGCATGTAGTTGTATATTAGTAACTGTAATGTGTATATACATAGATAGCCCTTATTGTGGGCTTTCCTGGAACCCTTCAGGAGTGTTGGACTGCAACTTCCACAGTTCCTCAAACAAACACATCTAGGGGCATCAATTCAGAGAAAGTTCTAGTGGATGTTCCATAGTGAAATTTTTCCACCCAGGGACAGCAGGGGATCCAGTGTCAGTAAGATTATTAGTCCCTGCCAACATTTGACAACTCTTCGTTTCCAAAGTTGTTAACCTAAAAAAGGATTTGGAAAGAAGGTGTCATCTTGAACCTTTTCTTGATATACACTCCTCTACCTGCTACTTTCAATCCATTCCTTTCTTTAGTATCAGAACTTTCTAGATGTAGTGATTTAAAAACCATCTTTAAACATCTGACATACTCAAATGCTCCTATTTCGAGTTAATCATCCCTGGCTTTCATAGTTTTAATTAGTTTTTCATAATAAATCTGTCACTAGAAAGAGAGTGAGAGATTATTCTGTTGTGATTTAGTGTTTTCCTAGTAAATCAGAATTATCAGAAAAAGCAAACATTTTAAAAGGTCCATTGTATCAGAATATTCCCATTTTGCTGTTTTAAAATGACAGATGGAAAAGGTTCAAATATATATATATATATATATATATATATATATATATATATATATATTCCTTCTTATTTTTAAACTTTGCCTAATCACCACTCTGTGAATTTATTTGTAAATTTAGCAGTTTCTATGGAACATTACTCTAATTTAACATTTGGTATTAAATAAATGCCAGTTGTCATTGTTAACTGATATATATGAACTCAAATGTTTTTAATTTAAATTTAATTTAATTTAATTTAAAATTGCTGATCCATGTGCACTGATCTTTGAAAGCCAGGGTTCAAGATTGCCAGCCAGAACATGATGGAGTAAGAGGAAGCAGGATTACAGAGGGTAGAATGCAATGAAAAATCCCAGGCAACAAGGACATCCAACAATTGGAATAAGAAGTCCTTTCAGGGTAAGAATCAGGGAGTCTCACCCACAGAGACCAATTAGACTCATCGCTACCTTAATTTTCAAAGCCCTTAACTATTTTTTGCAACCATCAACCAAATTGACACAAGTAAAAGACCCTTCTTCAGATAGCATAATGATCTTCAGACTAGCAGGAGCTGAGACTCTGGCAATAGTCTTAGCTGCCCCCTGTACAAAGGAGTCAGTACAGACAGTAGTGTTGTTGTAAATTTTGACATACAACGTTAGAAGAGGGAATGCCGGCAGGTGTTGCTGCTGTTAACTGCTAAAATTCCCTCTGGAGCACAACTATTAAAGGTACAGAAACCATCTCCAGTTTTTACCCTGGCTACTCTACATTACATTGTTTGGCAAGACACGTCCTATTGCTATGATGCAGAAATAATATGAAACTAGTTTGATCCCAGTTTTTTCCCCCTAAATAAATATGGTTTGAACAAACCACAGTTTCCCATATTCAGACATAACAAGGATTCTGCTTTGTTCCAAAAAGCAGGAGGCTTTAAATTCCATTCATTTGGAAAGAACAACTGTGTGGCCCTGAGACTTGCCATGGTGAATTTTCATGATAAGAAACCACTGTGGCCCACTGCATATGAGCCAGGTTGTTTTCTTAGCATAACTATGAAACCCACTGTATTACTGGTGTGCAGAACTTTTATAAAATAAAAAAGTGATGTCTATTGCTGTCTGTGATGATGGTATATATTGGGTAGTATCTTAAGTGGAGACGATCTTTGTGTTTCTATGTTTTTCAATGTCTTCTACAGTATTTAGAAAACTTCTTAAATGGAAATTCCCACCATCATTTCAGTGAAATAAGTCCTGATATGTCCCATTTGCATTCTTTCTTCCCTGAATTATGAGAACCTCAGGGCCACTTTATTTGAGAGACAAAAGGCCCCATTAAATTTTGCTTGCATCTTCCGTGCAAATCTCTTTATTTATTTATATGCTTATAGGTGGGGAAACAAATGGATTAGAAGCAACTGTCAGCACTGCCAATGCCAGCCCAAGGCAGAATCCATGAAAACTCTGAATACTTGAGTGTCACTAACTTGTTTCAACTGCCTGCTTGTCCTTTAGCTTTTGCCACATCATTTTGCTTCATTAATTTGTGTTTTTACAGAAGAAAAAAGAAGCAGTCTTTATTCTTAATGCCAAAATCTAATGTGAGTAGTATGAAATTCCACGGAGGGGTAGCCTGTTAACAAGTCTTTGGTTAAAAATATAACCAAGAGGGTAATGCTTCTATACTGGACAAGCAGATCATTCACTCCAATATTAAACCAAAAACAAAGAAAAGAAAACATGGTACGGCATAAAAATGGGGGTGAGGCAGTTTTAGTTGATGCTGCAGAATCTAAATCTTATGTTGAAATCAGTGTCAAATCTAAGCATGCTAGGAGATTTTATCTAATCAGCCTCTTAACATTATTATTTCTTCTTCTTGAATACTTTCAATATTTGGTTTTCTAGATTGCACAATATTCTCTTTCTAGGATGCAATGTATATGTCCCCATATGCCCCTGATCCTTCTATCCAACTTTGTTGTTGCTGCTGTTGCATGCCTTCAAGTCATTTATGACTTACGGCAAACTATCACAGCCCATCGTATTAAGATTTGTTCAGAAGTGATTTGCCTTTGCCTTCCTAAGAGGCTGAGAGAATGTAACTTGTCCAAGGTCAGCCAATGGATTTCCATGGCTGAGAGGAGATTTGAACCCTGGTCTCCAGAGTCACAGTCTAACACTGAAACCACTACACCACACTGGATCTTTATGCCCAACTACTGTTGTACATTTTTTAAAGAGGGGAAAAGATTTTTTAAAGCCATTGGTAAGTATTTCCATATATCCCGATTGATACTGATTTTTTTCCCTCTCTCCCTGAATATTTGAACTTCTGTGAGTCCAAGCAGGCTGCTCTTGAAAAACACAGATGTGTACTAACATCCAAGTTTTAGAAATAGCTTGCTAAGTAAAGCTGTAGGCTGCTTTACAAATACACACACAAAGGAGCCAGCCAGTTAAAAGGCCAATAGTATGCACAGTTCATCTAAAGTTGTTCCCCAGGCTAGAACTTGGGGAACAGTGGCAGGTTCCAGAGGCTATGTGTGTATATTCACTCAGAAAGGGGGAAAGTGCCCCAACGCTGGTAATAATTATAACAGAACACACCAAAACAAAGGGAAATCATACTTGAGATTGATGCAGTTCAAGATGTTCATTTTTTATGTATACCACTTCTTAACCTTCCAAAGAAATAGCATGTCCTCAGACCAACTATGAACTTCTTTGAGCAAATGTTTGGGGCTGTTTGCTTGGCCAGCCAGCTATAATTTATTTTCACTTAGCTTTTGGAAGCAGCCATTTTGGATTCCCCCCCCCCCCCTTGAACCACTGGGTTCAGCAAACCAAGCCCTGTTGTGATGACAGATTGTTAATTTTGCTGCAGTTGTAGATTAAAGCACTGTAACAAATAATTTGTGTATGCTTTTGAAAGCTGTGCTAAAAACAGCTATGTGCATGCGCTGAAGAATAATTTGTGTATGCTTTTGAAAGCTGTGCTTCTGTCTCTTCCAAAGTGGAGGGGCTGAATGCCCAGATGGTCTCTGCCAGTGTCACCTCTGGCAAGAGATGAGCAGGCAGCTGCTTTTGCAGCCTGAAAAAATGCTTTATGGATCAACTCTGCTCAGATGCATATGATTCATACAGTTGTTTTCCCCCGAAGCAAATTGGGCCATGGGGGGGGGGGGAGGAGGAGAAATTCTTCGGTAGACATCTCCATCGATTGGAGCAGAAGCTTGTTTTTAAACAAGATTTTGTTTTGAAAAGTTATTAGCATGCTAATTAGCTTTCTAATAACTAATAGGGAATTGGGAGAGGGATGTGTTTTAGGCGATGATCCCTACATTAAACATAGAAGATAAATTGGGTTCCAAAACCAATCTTTGCATAATATTAAAAAAAATAGTTTTTTCTATCATTTATCTGCATCTCAAATATTATGCAGTAACCAGAAACATTTTCCAGAAGCCTCTTTGAACAATTTGTGCCCACTGTTAACAGAGTCCGAGTGACACTGCAGCTTGTGAGGCAAGTAGAATTTCTAAGGCTGTTTATTTTTATGACTGATCACAATCTCTTATCAAGTTTGACACATGCCACTAGAGGGGCTCCTAGAAGCAGCCTGTCCAAGGTTTAAAGCTGGGTTTTGTTTCATGCTGCCACTGGAAAATAATGTACTTCTTAGACATCAAACACAAATGGGGAGGGGGACCCAAACTGCTTGCAGTGCTGCCTTTAAAATAAGAAACAACACTGGAATAGAAGACAGGAAATCTGGAAGAGTGAATGCAGCTCTGACTCACCAGGAGAAAAACATTATTTTTGAAGTGGAGGCTGAAATTAGCAAGGGTGTCATTCCTTGTATCATGAAGCAATGCTGGAAACATTTGACTGTTAGCAACAAAGATTTTATTGTGCTTTAATACAACAATATTCCATTTTAGTTAACATACCTTGTTCAGTCCCACTTGATCTCTCTACTGCTATCCAGGCCTGTTCAGCTTTAATATTTCTTCTATTTAATATTTCTGTTTCTGTTTATTTCTTCTAGCCCATCTCTCAAAAGGGCCAAACCCTCACATCTCTGCCTTTCTGACAAACAAGTAATGGCAAACTACCTCATCCCACCCAATGCAAGAAAGAGGAAAACCAAACAACAATCTCTTCCAAAGATACTGGGGCCAGGGGACAACTTACCTCTACACAGAAATATATCAGTTGGCCAGAAAAACTGAAACCCAAGTCCAAAACTCTGAAACTTAGAGAGAAACTTTAGATAAGACCTACTTCTTTTTAGAGAAGTTGCAGATGTCTCTGAAGTGGCTTGCTATTATTTTACTCTTTATCTGACTTGTAAAAAGGAGACTGATTCCTTATTTTAAAAAACTTTATTAAAGGTAACACTTGAGCTTTTATGTTACATTATTTTTTGTCTAGTAGTAAACAAATGGTACTATATTTTGAAACACTTTAATCTCATTTTTTCAGCCAGCCAAGTACATAATGGCTGACAGTTCACTTATAATCATTATAGACCAGACATTTTGCAACTGCTCTGTCAGTAAAGGCTTTGTTTTCACAACATTAGATTAGTATTTCTGACTGGATTGACAATAAGTGCAAAACAAACAAGCAGGCAGACAGAAAGAGAAGGACACAGATAGACGGACCCTAAGAGGAAAATCATTATAAGAAACAATTGAATGAAATCTGAGCTTGCCTGCTGGACTTGAAACACTGTTTGGCCGTTGGGGAAAAACAGAAGAAGGTGTCAGGAAGGGGTATGGGGTGGAGTGGCAAGAAATGTGAACAGGAAAATTGCACAGTGTTGTAAGACCTTTGCTGCATCTGCACTGCAGAAATAATGCAGTTAGCCACCACTTTTATTGGCATGGTGCAATGGTATCGTATTCTGGATTTGTAGTTTTGCGAGATATTTCGACTTCTCTGTTAGAGAGCTGTGGTGCCGCAACAAACTACAAATCTGAGCATTCCATAAGATGAAGCCATGACAAAGTATTTCCAAAGTGCATTATTTCTGCAGTGCAGTTTATTCCCTTTTTACCCAGAATATCAGTGTATAATGATAATGCAGTAAATGCTTTCAGAATAAGGATGTGTAATAAAATACTATCAAATATCAAAACAATAAATTGATAATGCATTTTCAAATATTAACAAGAACAGAATGGCAAGTGGCACTTAATAAGTGGCAACAGGCAGAGATGAAACTTGGTAGGAAGAACAACAGTTTCTGCAGAGTGAGAGGTACAGTTCTCAATCCCAGATGTCAGAAATAGAATGGTTACAGATGTCAAACAGCAGCTAGCAGGGCCCAGTTCTGTCATGATACCAGTCAAAACAGTAGCATTAGCCACAACAAAAATAGATTGATCCCTCTGATGAGCTTGTGGAAGAGAACTCCCAAACTAACATCATCAACCAAGGAGAAATGTATGACAAAAAAGGAGATAAAAATATATAGCTTGTACACGTCAGTTTATATGGGTAAGACATGCCTTATCATGATACAAAAAGCTCTGAGCAGGTGACCTGCATAGTCTCTTGTGCAAGTGCTAAATGATGAGTGACTTCAAAACCTATGTTCAGATGTTTTTTTCTCTTAAATATTTAAATGAGACTTGGACTGGACAGCCCTATTAAACAGAGGACACCATAAAATGCAACTCTTTCCCCTATAAAGTTGGATACATGACCTCCATGTTCCTAATCTATATTTGTAAATTTTCAAAAGAAGTGACATAACCTTGGGACTGAGTGCTTCCTCTGTTTTAGTCTCTTCCTGCCTCTTCTCTGGAACTTTGCCTTTCTGCATTATTCATAACTGCTTAATTCATGAATGATGGCTATTGCCAATGCCATTCAGAATCACTGTTGGTGTCAATGCCATCATTGACACTAGCTATGATTCATGATCACCTGGGGTGTGAGGTGCCCTTCATAAATCATTGCAATGCTAAGGCACACCCTTCCTGATCTTTACTCCCACTTTGTTTTGGTAACAGCTGAAAATTCACCAATATGTTGGGCCAGCCCTGTGAGATCCTTCCTACCTAAATGTCATGTGGATGGAATTACATCTTTCAGAGGTTACAGCAGAGTGAGAGAAAATTTCTGGAAGTGCCTCCTGTGCTAATTTTCTGTTGACTGTGGTTGATGTGTACTAGTAAAACATTTAACCATGGCTAGGGCTAAATATATATGAGAGTCAAGTGCAGAGGAGCCACACAATCTGTGAAAGAGATAGTCATAGTTACTTCAGTTAATAGCAGCAACTTGTAGAGCTTTTCCTATTAGATTAAAATTGAAATGCATGATTCTTTCCTTTTCCGTCACTTCTCTTTGTCCTCTTTCTAAGCACTTTCCATTCATGTCAGAATTTTATTTTTTAGTATTAAAAACAAACACATGCACAATAATAATAACAACAATAATCATCACCATACTCTTCCCTTTTTTCTTTTCTTTCCTTCCCCTTTTTGGGAAGTGGTCTGTCTGAGTTTGTAAAAATAACCCAATTTGCCAAAATGAAACCAGCATGGGGGTCAATGCTTCATTCAGGGCTGGAGTCAGTCACCCTGTGGAGCTTGTCAAATGACGAATAGCAGCCACAGCAGCGTGGGCTTAATGGGGCTGAAGCAGAGGATCGCGGGTCATTTGCATCAGCAATATTTTAATTGGCCCATAGGTACTTCAGTGATTGGCATGCTGAAATTGCTTTAGGTAGCCTTAATACGCAGTGTTCAATTTCAGAAGAGTGATCTCCTAATTCATGAAATATAATGATGTGCATTAATTCTGTAGCGCAGCTGCAAAATGTTAAGTCATGGGAGTTTTTACTGCAGATTTCTCATGCCTCTGCATCAGTTCTACAAATTGGGCCACTGAGATGTAATTTTCTCATTTTTTTTTCTTCCAGCTATGCAAAATAGGGAAGAAAATTAAATAGTTGCATCCACTATGGCCTCATCATTCTGTGGGCTGCTTGGGTATTTTATTTTCAGTCCTCAAAACAGTTTTTGACAGTAGGTTGGGAAAAGGTTGGATTCTAATAGAGTTCATGCTACTTTGCACACTTGCTATCAAAGATCACATTAGCAGTGATGAAATGTTTTGGTTTTTCTTGTTGGGTGCATCTCGCCTGACAAAAGCATTGATGTAGTTTTTTAATCTCGGAACTTTAGTCATAAACATACCGGTGTTTCCAAGGCATTGAACAAACTTGTAAAGACTGCAGTCCCAGCTCTTAGAAATGTCTCTAAGACCTTGTTCCACTGTGCACTTTCCTGCAGTACAATAAAGGTGAGCACATGTCGCCTTGGCGGTATCTATTTTATTGAAACTCTGAGATTCATCTACATGTTGTTTTTGTTTTTCTTGTGTTTCTTCAAGTCATTTCCAAGTTATAGCAACCTTAAGGTAAACCTATCCCAGGGTTTTCTTGGCAAGATTTGTTCAGAGGAGGCTTGCCATCACCTTTCCAAAACTGAAAGCGTGTGATTTGCCCAAGGTCATCCAGTGGGTTTCCTGGTTGAATTGGGAATCAAACCCTGGCATCCGAGTCATAGTCCAACACTCAAACTGTAAGACCCTGATGCAAAAGACTTTCACTTAGAGTGAAAGGATTCTGAGCCCAGGAGTTTGTTTTGAGGACCAGAAATGAATAGAGTTCACATTCTTTCTGCACAGTCAATCCAAAAACATTCTGGGTAGGGGATTCTTGGAGCTATAGTCCATTTTTCAAAATTCTGCACAGTTAATCCATGCTTGGTTATTCTACGCTTTCTTCAGTTCAGCAGCACAGCATAGGGTTCTGGGAGCAGGGGGAATTATTTTGTTGTTCAAACTGGCCATTAAAAATCTTTGCCAGTCAAGTGTAAATCACATAAAGATCTACTACTAGATCCAGGTCTGCCTTCTGCCCACACTTGCACTATAGAATTCATTGCATAAACATGGGCAGTAGAAATTTTGTTGAAAGTTGTGATATGGGCAGATAATTGCTACTCTTGGCACAAAAGTCCCATTCACTTGTCCTTTTTGTATCTATGAATCTGAAGATGAAAGAACTTTGATATCTGTGGCAATGCTACTGAAAGTGGTGGTCTGTGAATTGGTGCAAGCCATTGCTAGGCTCTATAGAGTTTATATTCCCTATTACCATGTATGAATGTGAGAAATGGACAGTTAAGAAAGATGATAGGAAGAAAACCAATGCATTTGAGATGTGGTGCTGGAGAAGAATGCTGAGGATCCCATGGACAGCCAAAAGGACAAACAAATGTGTTGTAGAGCAGATCAAACCGGAAACCTCCCTGGAAGCCAAGATGACCAAACTGATGCTGTTGTACTTTGGACACCTCATGAGAAGGGAGGACTTACTGGAAAAGACAATAATGCTGGGAAAGATGGAGGGAAGTAGGAAGAGAGGAAGGCCACATGCTAGATGGATGGATTCTATTAAGGAGCTCATGGGTATAGGTTTGCAGGAATTAAGCAGAGTAGTGGAGGACAGAGGGTCTTGGAGATGTCTCATCCTTAGGGTTGCCATGGGTCAAGATCGACGCGAGGGCAGTTAACAACAACAAACAACATAGAGTTTACAGGAAAGGAGAGGCAGTTGTAGCCTATGGAAACAAATATAGAACCAGTCCCTGATGCATTGGGGAGAGAAATCCTGCTGGTTCCTCACATCATATAGCTTAAGAAGCATTGATCTGCATGGCTTTTCATGTGAGTTGGAACCCTGGAAAACCACGTAAAGTGTATCCCTGGGCAACAGGATTTGTGGTTCAGAATCATCATCATCTACCCATAGGAAAATGATATAACTGGTGGTGGAAGAATTGGGCAAGGGGTTCCTCACCCCTCAGGGTTGGTAGAACCTGTGTAAGTAGCAGGTAAAGAGAGTTAAATGCTCAATAGATCAGTGATAAACTCTAGTATTTTGTTTGTTAACCAGATCTTAAAATTGCTCTCTTTTAGAAATTAAAATGAAGCCTGAAGGCTATACTTGACATAGATCCATAGGTTTAAATTCAGAACTTCCATTCTTTTATAATGAGGAGGTATGTGCAGAGGAGGAGTGCCTGACCCCTTGTAAAAGCCTTTCCCTCAAAGTGGTTTCTGTGTAGCCCAGTTTTTGGTGCTGGAATGCACCTAAGGGGAAAATGCCAGGAAGAGACCCATAGATATTTTATGGATAGATAGGCAAGTCACAAATTATGTGAAGATTCATTCCACATATTCATGTATTATTTTGTTATAATATAAATCACCTGGATGCTTGTGTCATTGTCATAATTTGTTTGTATCTCAAACATCTATTGAACTGTTCAGACCATCTAAAAGCATAATTTTGTAAAAGAAAAAGTAATCGTCAGATACCATAGGGTTAACTCAAAATTGTACACTTAAAACTTATGCATGTTTTTTAAGTGATTGAAGCACCCCAATTCGAAAAACTGAGGTGGGAGCTGCAATAAAAGAAATGGCAAAAAACAAGACTCCAGGAACAGATAATATACCAATACAACTGTTGCAATCCACACTGACAGAATCAACCCTCATGCTAACCCACATATGTCAGCAGATATGGAAATCAAAACGATGGCCAACAGATTGGAA
>CM034708.1:95676602-95694394 GCA_020142125.1 Phrynosoma platyrhinos
ACCACATGGACAAAGACGCAATTCAAAAGGTATTTTTTTAAATCTACCTTCCAGCATGGCGGTAGGCAACACATTAAAACGTGCTAAGGTTAAAGCCCTTCTAAACTTCGGAAGAGTAACCTGAAATAGATATGGAGCTGGGGCGGGGGCCGAGATCTGTGAACCAAACAAAACATATTTAGAAAGGGAAGCAGAATCCATACATCTTTCTGCTTCTATAATTTTTTGTTTAATAATAGATTTGGCTCTGTCAACATCAAGCTTTAAAAGTTCATTTTTATTAAAGCCTAACTCATCTAGTTTCTTATGAATGGACGTTTCCCCTGTAGATTTAAAGGAATCCAAAAAAATTAGGTTTGTCAGCCTCCCAGGGATTTTATGCAATTTTTGCCAGTAGGTGAGTATACTAATCCACAAACTAGACTCTATTTTAATAGACCCGGCCTCCCTCCTAAGAAGAGCATTCGGAACGCAATGGGCAACCTGTAAAATTCTCCTAAGAAACTTAGTTTGGACACGTTCAAATGCATTGATGTTATTGTATGGACCCAATTGAGCTCCATAAAGAAGTTGAGGGCGAACCTTGGCATTGAACAATTTAATTGCGGCCGGAATGAACTGAGCGCCTTTAGTAAAGAAAAATCTTAGAATTGCTGTTATGGTTCTTTGGGCATTACTAATAACAAGTTCAGAGAGCCCTATGAGTATATTTTACACTAAAACAATACACCTCAGATTTGCCTTTCAGAGAAAAAAAAAAGTTGTTTTCCAAAGTCTGATCTAATGAAAGAATGTCACCTCCCTTCCCTTCCATCTCCATCCAGAGGCATATACACATACAAAAGATACCTAGGACATATCTCTTACATCAGTCTTTGACATTTTGCATGGAGAATGTATAAGGGTCACTTTAAAAAAAATAACTGGAATATAGAACATTAGGGTAGAAGAAGAACTGGGATATTAAATTTAATTCTCAACTTCATTTCTTTTACTCATAAAGATCTTGGATATCTGTTTGTTCCTGTTTTCTATGATTTATATTTGGATATAATCCATATTGTGTTTAAAAAGAAACTTCCTCAGTGCGATCTTATTGGGACGAGGTTCAGCAATAAAGGCAATATGAAGACAGTTAAAGAGTCAATTCTGAATATCACTCTGTGTTCCTGAACTCTAATGTTTTTTTAAAAATATCTGGATCAGCTTTTAGACTTAAGCTATAGTCTAAAAATACTTGAATTAATTCTGATATGACTGGATTATATCTGTGAACTCACTGTCTGTGCATTTCCCCCCGCTTGTCAAATGAAAAGACTCCTCTTCTAACTAATATCCTTGCAGCACATTTTTGGATTTTTCTCGCTGTAGAACAGAGTCAACCGAACCATGATATTTGAGGCCTTTTTGTTTCATGTAAGAAAAGATAGTGTAGTCTTTCTGTTTAAAATAGGCATTAAAAGAGCATGTTTCTGTAGTTTTGTTGAGTTTCTGTGTCCTTTAATTTTCAGGCGGCAAGGACACCATAATATTTAGTGACCCCACCCTTCCCATTATCCAGAGGTCTCAGTCACCATTGCTCACTTTTACAGAGAAATCTCAACAGAAGACAGAAGGTAAGCACACGAGGCCATTAGACAAACACAACATGAAACAGTTTGTTTCTTGTGGAGTACAGAAAAATGTATCAAAGAAGTTGTCAAGAAAGTACATTCTGCCACCACTTCTGAATCTTTCTTTCTGAAAAGAAAGACTATACCCTTTTCTTAGCAAGAAAAGCATATACCTGGTTTTGTTTTTGGGCTTGTTCTTGTTTTTTGGTCACTGTACTTAGTTTTGGAGGGTCAAGAAGAATCAATGTTTTTTTTATTTTGTATAGATTATGTGTCATAGGACTGTCAAGAAGAGTCTGATACTAGCCGTTATCAATGTTTCCCAACCAGGGTGATGAGATGTCATAACCACAAAGCACAAGGCACTGCAAAATGTAGGGCATTCCAGAAAAATGTAGAAGTAAAAGCTAAAAACACTAATATAAATACAAATTCATTTCATATGGTTTATTTACAACTATATTACTTATACTGTATTTTATAATGTGCTCAGCCATATTTTTCTGATGAATTTATCTTTGGTAAAATGCCTTGTTGGCTTGCAATATACTTATAGAACTCTGAGCAAAACAAATGCTTCAAATTGTATTTTACTAGCAACAAACCTTTGACTGAATCTACATTTAAATTATTACTTTCATTTGTAGTTTTCCCATTTGCTCTCTCATCCCTCTTGCTTCTTCTTCAACCTAAATAGCACACTTTCACCTTTCCCCGTTCACCTTGATGCCACTGATCTGCTTCAACAACTGAGATCCTCCTTTCCTTTCCACACCTTCACAAGAAAAAACATACACACACAAACAAAATCACTACATGGTCAGCAACAGTCTTCTCATGCCTTCCTCTCTCCCTATACCCTGGAATTGTGCCACTCAATTTAGTGTCTCTGCAGCCTGCAACTTTGCTGACACTTCCCTCTTTCCTTGCCTCTCCAATGCAGGCAACAGTTTTTCTGTAGTCATTAGGGTGTTTTCTTGCAGACTAAACATTTTGATCAAGTCTATTGCTTAGCAAAAACTAACAAGCCCTTTGCAGCAGAAATACATCTGTTGAGGTACCTCTTTTTTGCCTACTGAGACATCAGATGACACAAAAACAGGTCTTATGGCTCAAAATAGAAGACATTTTGGAATTTCTCTGGACCCCCAGACAGAAGGAGCACCTCTGATCCCCTGTTCCCAACACAATCTTTCCTCAGAATGTATGTACATTTCAAACCACAGTGAGTTATCTCAAAGCACCTGTGAACTAGCCTCTGGTAACTCATAGCACATGAACTTGGTGTTCTGGGGGGGAAAGCATCTCCCGCTTCATAGTAGCCTCAGGAGAAGCCCCATTTTGTTACCTTAACTTGGAAGAGGTAATATCAGCAATTTTCCAAGAGATAGCTATGTTAGGCTCAAATGAAGAAAGAAAAGGAGTCCTGTAGCACCTTTAGGAATAACCAAATTATTTTAGCATGAACTTCCATGAATTACAATCCATTCTCTCAGATATGTTGAAGAAGTGCTCTGTCTTTGCTCCATCAATGGATTGGGTCTTTCCCAGCCTTTTTTCTAACTGATTAGGATCCTTGTGTGACTATCAGGCTTTTATTTTTCATTCACTCCTTATTTGGCAACAGTTCTTTTAATCTTTTTTATATTTATATACACTGCTCCATCTCACTGGGTCTTCCCTTATCTCTTGCATCTTCTGTAGTTTTAATCCAACTAATTTCTGCTTGTATCTGCCTGCTGCCTGTGTGCTTCTTCTATTTATTTTTAAAAATACCAACATATGCAAGTATTCTGGTTCCATTTTGTCTTCCTTACCATAGTTAGGTGGCTTAATTTCTGCTATGGCCCACTGTGACTTTTCATTAAAGATCCTAGTATGTTTTGTTTGGACCCACATTTGTGTTTCCATATGTATGTACATTAGGAACTCTGGTAGCCCAAAGGGAAAGGATCCACCAATTCAGAGGTGATCTATGCTCTCATTTTTGTACCAGTAGGATAGTATGGAAGGCAGTGAGTCACCTAAAAGGAGGACATGCTGCTTCTCCCTTCTGCATTAGCATTTACACCATCTGGAAACGGGAGTGTTGTTTGCTTGAACAACTCCCATATGGCCTGGGATTACTTATGTTTTACTTTGGACAACCCATGCAGCAGCACTTCTCATGCTGCTAGTGTATAATGTAGGAAAGAATCCACATTATTCAGAATGACATGGTAGACTGAAGTGTTGGATTTCTGGTTGTACCACACTATGCAGTCACATTAGAAAATTCCATGCTTGTAGTAAACTACCACATTAGAAGTCAAGGTTTAGTATTGTCCTCATTGTGATGTGGTAACTTTCTATATGAGAACCAACCTGTTGCAGTGGTTTGAGTGTTGGACTACAACTCTGGAAATCAAGGATCGATTCCCCACTCAGCCATGGAAACAAGGATCTGCATATCATATGAACCCATGTGGAATTATCTTTCCCATTTTACAAATGGGAATGCTAAATTTAAGTGCTAGAGCATACTACTACCTTCCAAACATTTCTGGATTACCTAAGAATGAGCTGATTTCCCATCATAGCCACAGTAACCAAGGCCTACTATGTCTTTGCAGAGGGAAAATGAAGTCCTAATACTCTCTGTTTCTAGTCAACAGTCTTTGCAATTCAGTACCAACTGATTTTTTTGTAACAGAGATGGTACCAGAAGGTCATGTGCTCCTGGATTAGATCCTTACTACACAGGATTTTTTTGTTCTTCAATAGGCTTTTCCAGTTATATGCGTCTTTGTGGGCTACAGTCTAGCTTTATTTTACACTCAAGAGCAACATAATGTGTTTATTTGATATTACCTGTATACTGTATATTGGCTAGACTCTTCTAAACAAATCACAATATTCAGAAAAAATAGCCATTCCTTTAAAAAAAATGTTACATATTGAAAGCAAAAGCTGTGAAAGAAAGTGTTCTTTAAATATAATAATTATAACTTCATTTATTTTTAAAAAATCTTCCCTACATGAAGAACATTTAAGTTCCTCAAAACACAAAGGCATGGAGGAAAAGTAGGGAACTAATCTGAACCAGTCTGGGAAAAGACATGTGATAGTGTCAGTGCCCGCTCCTTCCTTCACCTAGTTCTCTTGTACAAGGCAGTTGGTCTTACGTGATCAGTATGATTAGTCAGAAGATACAAGAGGAACTGAAATTTGCTGCAGGGTAGAGGGAAGCATATAATTCAGGCTAATCAATTAACCCTCACCTTTGCTTATTGATATAGAATACAATCTGTATCCCGCTCCTCTTTCCAAGATTTTACTGTTTACATCGGGGTTGGAATCACGTGGTCTATGGGCTTCACATGATCCCATGGAGAGGATTGAGCATGGCCGTTGATAAATGCCCCCAAAACATCCAAAACCCCTCAAAAAATAATTCAGTTACAATTCAGTGCAGATTTGGCTAAGTAATGCTGTTTTAGGTGTCTGAGCCCCTCCCTGAGACAACAAAACAAAATAAAACAACAACTCCAAAGAGACTGAGAGTGGCATGACACACTTCTCCAAGATGGTGGTTGTAGTGACACAGTGTGGTGGATGAAATGATGCACTGTGGCCTTCAAAGTCCAGAGTGTGTCCATCCCGAGTTTATATACTTGTGCCCCCGGGGTTTTTTTTAATGCTTCATTGGTGTGTCTGGGTTGTCAGGGTTTAGAGTTAGGAAAGAGCAGAGATGGTGATTGCAACTTGATCAGTTTGATTGAGAGTGGAGGAGCCTATCTGTTCTGTAACTCTCTTGATTGATTCCCCCCCCCTTTTTTTTTTTGTATTGGATAGTTGGCCTTGTTAAATTACATTGTTATATTCACCCACCAACAGTGGATGTTACTGTTTAAAGTGCATACAATTTTGAGTTTTCTTTCTAGTTCTTACACAGACAGGTCTGATACATAGCCTACAGTTTCTACTAGTTCTTCATAGTAATTAGAACATGACTTTTCTTTGATTTTTTTAAAAAAATCTATCACAGTGTCAGATAAAATCTGACTGCAGGATTGATTTAATTCCATGAACTTGGTCAGCTGGGTGTTTTTTTTCCTCTGATACAAAAGAAACCTAATTTAAAGAGATCTATTGATCATACCAACATAAAATATTGCAAGTGGAGTAACTTCAATTATCTAGCACACACTTGGCCCGATCATGCCATCCCTCCTTACTGGTATGATAAGGTGTCTTATTGGCAACTCTGAGCTTGTTCTGGAGGTCCAATGTGTTTTTAATGTGTTTTGATGAGCTACAATCAAGCCTTTGCACATATCACACTGACTTTTTTGCAAGGCAATTAGAAATTCAGTATTTAAAAATATGAAAATATTATTTTGCAAAATGCTATTTAGTTTGCACAGTCTATTCCAGGGGTAGGCAACCTTTCCCCTTTAAGGGCCGAGGGACTTCAGCTCCCAGAATCCCAGGACCTATTGGCCAACATGGGACTATTGGCCAACATGGCTGAGGCTTCTGGGAGCTGAAGTCCCTCGGCCCTTAAAGGGGAAAGGTTGCCTACCCCTGGTCTATTCTGACTTCAGGACTAGAATTTGGAATGGAGTAACAAGGGAGGTAATGGGTGAGTGAAGAAAGTAGAAGGCCTATAGGTAAGGGAAAGGAGGCTTATAGGTAAAGTAGAAGATCTTGGGCTCATTCCCCAGAAGCTCATAGCTTAAAAATAGACATGATCTGCTCATAGTTGAACTTTAAAAAAAATTAAGAATAGTTACAAGAATAGGTAAACGAGAGTTTAACTAGGATCTTTAAAATGTTAATGTTTGGCTGGTTATTACAGAGCTGTGCAGCAGAAGGACCATAAACAGTGGAAGATCATGTGGACACTGGTATTCAGATTCCCCCTTTCCTTTGACTCCCTTAGCTAAGTTAAGGGAACTTAACCTTTCTATCAGTTTTAATCTAACTTAACCTTTCAATCAGATTTGATGAGCCCTGGAGGGGTGCTTTGGGGTGCACAAAACATTGGTTGTAGGAATCAACTTCCTGAGAATTTCAGCAGCTTCGGGTATCAGAAAAGCATGCACCAACTTAAAAGTTTCATGTAAGTAGGCTGCATCCACACTATAGAAATAATCCAAGTTGACAGTACTTTAACTTTCATGGCTCGGTGCTGTGGAATTCTGGAAATTGTAGTTTTGTGAGACATTTAGCTTTCTCTGGGATGAACCAGATGGCTGATAAAGAGCAGCCTCCGGCCACAATTGGGCCAGGACCATGGTGACACACGGTCCACTTCCTAAGCAGGCTGCTTAATTTGGCCTGTGTGTTTCAGCCCTTTGTCAGAAAGCTCTGGTGCCACAACAAACTACAATTCCATAGCATTGAGCCATGACAGTTAAAGTGGTGTCAACCTGGATTACTTCTGCAGTATGGACATTGCTGTAAAAGCATATGGTTCATTTCTAATGGGATTGATCTGGCTCAAAATGCAACTGAGCTTTCAAATGTTAGAATGTCCCATCTCAGACATTTCCTGTATATGAAATACTACTAATACTAGAACTGTTCTCTAATTACTTAGCTTTCCATTTGGAAGTGGTTAACATAGAGAAGGAGTCATAGATGCAAATCTGCTCCCGTGTTATAATGTGGTGTAATCTGTGAGATGGTACCCTATGCTTCTTCTGAATGACTGCAACATCAGTTGGACTGATCTCCTTTTGAGAAATTAATAGGAAGTAACTGTAGAAACAACCTTTCATAAAGGGAATACCCAAAATGTATACTTGTGGGCATCTCATTAAACTGTGACATTGCTATTCTTTACATATTATGTATTAAGTATTTCGATATTGCACTTAGAATTTCCTGTGGAAAATAAAAGTTCCTTCTTCTTCCTTAGTTTCTTGTCATCTTTCTGACCTTCTATTTTGTTTTATTTTGTTTCATTTCTCCTGCCTTTCCTCTAGTTATCTATGCTCCAAATAATAGAAATATAACAGTTAATGGTTGTTGTACTAATTAATACTCAGGAGGCTTCAGACTGTCTCCAAACTCACTGGTGTCAAGTGAATTCAAGTGAGTCAAAATGAGCTTAGCTTTTATTTACCAGTGTTAAAGGAGCCCTTTCTTGTTGCTTTATCATATGCTGCTCAGGTAATGTTTGAGTCCAAGAGCCACATTGGCAAGGATAATTATAAGATTTCTTATCACCTAGATGTTGTGATGATAAACAAAATCATATGGTCCTACACATATGGTCCCTGGAGTATCTTTGAATAAACTCAGTGTGACACTGCAAATATCATACAAGTTAGACTTAATGTATATGTTCATGAATAAGTCTAGAAATTTTAGTAAAAAACTTGACCCAAAAAAACTGAGTTGAGTTATTCACAGCTCAATTCAAGTACTGTACTTTAATTCTTATTTTTTTTTTCAAAAAAAGGAACCATCCCCTCATGAAAGGCAGGAGTGTAGTCTCATCCATTTAGCCTTTAGTGTGAGTACAGTTATGCCTGCTGGAATTTTGTAATTTCTCTGGCATTGTGTTCCTTTGCTTCATCCCTTATATCCTTTGTGTACCCTCGACTTATCCACGGGTCATATCAAAATCCATGATTTTGGCCACAAAACCTGCCCTCTATTTATACATGAGGTCAGATTATAGTCCAGTATATATGGTAAGAAGACTGGATGGGAGATTTCAGGTTGGATGTTTGTCAGTTCAGAGGTGATGGCATTGTCTAATAAACCATAATTTAGACTGAAAATAATATGCCCAACTTCTCCCTCCTCTTCATTTTTTTCTCCTTTCCTTTCATGCCACAATGAGAGGGACGACAGTTTTCCATTGCATTTGAACTCAGAAACTCATATTTAAATCTCCACTTGCATGTCAGGATATGGACCGTACTCTGATCCAGGAGGAAAAATGAACAAGTGTATGGGCACAACAGATGGTTTAGACCAGGAGTCGGTAACCTTTCCCTTTAAGGGCCGAGGGACTTCAGCTCCTAGAAGCCTCAGCCATGTTGGCCAATAGTCCCATGTTGGCCAATAGGTCCTGGGATTCTGGGAGCTGAAGTCCCTCGGCCCTTAAAGGGGAAAGGTTGCCTACCCCTGGGATCAGTCCATGGAACAGAATAGAAAACTTGAACCTAATTGACTCTGAGCAGTTGTTTGGACATTCAAAGGCAACAATATGAAAGGAAGCATCAATAACTTCTCCTTCTTTTCATCATGCTTCTGTATTTTGTCAGAATAAGAGAATTCTGCATATCTTCCATGACGAGATTTATTCTCTTGTCCTGCAGCTCCTTGTGGATGAAACGTTCTTTAGCTTCCTTCAAACACCCCAGATGGTTCTCAGTTGGGCATTCCCGAAAAGAATGCTCTTCCTCAGAATAGGACAAAAGATCATTCACCATCTGTTTTATATATGTGTAGGTTTCTTGCTCATTTCCAGACAGATGAAACTATGCCTTGTATCCAAAGAGATCTGATATGTTCCTACTTTTTCTTTCTAGGAGATCACCCTAGGGAACTGGAGGACTTCTGTACTGCTAAATCAGAACTGACATTTCCAGAGGAGACAGTTGCAATTTCTGATGATTCCCACGCAAACCTACACAACAGTAACAAAGACAATCATTTTCATCCATCATTACCTCAGTTTCCTTCTGAAGAAGATGATGTAAATGGGTTTGGGAATGAAATCATTAAGCTGACAGAGAAACAGGCAGCTGCAGAACTGGAAGAGAGCAGAGCAGAATGTCTGACAGAGAGCCAGGCAGCAGGTCAGCCAGAGCTCAGCAGCTTATCTGAAGGTGAATCCCCTCCACCCAGCCCTCCTCCCTCTTACTACATAGAACCGTCCAACCAGGAGAATGAACATGCAAATGGGAACCAGGTTGTGGCAGAAGAGGCAGAAGATTCAGAAAGTAACTTCAAAATCATTAGTGCCAAAAAGGATAAAAATGATTGCTCAACAGCCATTCAAGTTGATGAAAACATAACTCTTGTGGCACCAGACTTAAGTAACACTCCAGAGGATAGCTCTGGAGCAGAGGATCTGAGAGATAGTCCTTCTGCTCCAGACTCATTGTGACTGTTTTGACCATGGAATTGTTTGCTGAAGGAATGTGTTCCCAAATCCAAGCTCCTTCCCATGACCTCAAAAAGATCCCCCCCCCCCAAAAAAAATCTTTGGTATTTAAAAAACAAATAAGCTGCCCTAGATCAATATAAAAAAGGAGCAGGATGATCATGATGGCTTTCAGAATTCTGGCCGCTGCTATTTGCTGTGATTAATATTACTAGATAGAGTGATATAATAGAGAGTAATGGGACTCGATACCCCATCATTATGCCTTATCATGTTGGTTATATCTCTGTCTCTTTAGTATGTGTATTTTTGGCACAGTGCCTGCTTGAATGCATCTTGAGAGCCTGAAATGTCAGGGATGGGGAGGATTGGTAAAAGTCTGATTAAGCAGATAGAATCAGCAACAATAATACATAAAGATGCCGGTGATCTATTTTGTTTGTTTCTCAGTGGTTTGGGTTTTGATGGCACTGAGGGCTTAACACTACATTAAAAATGGCTTCAATTGTAGTTGGTTGCTCTGTATATATAGCCCCTGGCCAGGTCAGTGTCTCTCATCCCCACTCCTGTATTTGAATGAGCTTTTCTTAATGAGTGCAGAGATTCATGTATATATATGCAACCAAAGTGACACTGACAAGGGATGCTTTGATGCTCTTGGCCATGTGTGGGATAACATCTCTCTCTCTCTCTTTTTCTTTCTTCCTCTTTAAAAGTGTCTGTTTGACTGATGGTCCCACATCTCTCTGCTTCTATGTGCTATGCAGCTGCTGCTGTGGCAACTTCTGGTCTTCTCTTTCAGCAGCTCGCTGGTTCCTTTTAGCCTTGGCTTATATTTAGTATGGTACCAGGTACTGTTCACTCAACCTAGAAGTTGGAGGTGAGGTGATTCCTAAATAAAAGAGATTTGGAAGCTGGGTGCCTTCTTTGCTGTCATTTGAGCAACATTAAGCTTGACATGCACACTTTTGAAGGAAGATTCCCCCCTTTTTTTTTCTTCTGTCCTATAAGCCCTGTAGATAGTAGTTGAAATTCCCCCTTTCACAGCCATTTCCCCTCTTAAATTCATCCTATAGTGGAAATCAATTAACTTGCAGTGGGAGACAATCTTGAGGGCCTCCTGAACCTACAGAGTGAAGCCTTGCATATCCCTTGTTCCAATGATGTTGAAGTATTTCTCTTTGGTTCCTGGTAAGACAGTGGCTGGAGAATATTTATTGTGGATATTTTGCAGCTGTTGAACTAAAGGGAGGTCTGATTTCTGTGGAGGTTTTATTTGTTTGTTTCCAAAATAGGAAACAATCTCAGCAGCTGTAGAGCTTGTCTGGGCCTCCAGCCGTACAGGCAATTTTCCTGCTGGCTTGGGAACCTAATTGCCTGTAAATGTTCATTTCTCACTCTTAGAACTTAAAACCAATTGGAGAGAGGATTAATCCAAATTTAACAATGCCACTCATAAAAAAACGTGGAAGTCCTTCCTGTACTGAGCATTATTATTTGACAAAATAAAGACCTGCCAGCTGTGCTTTGTTATGTTCTGCCTGTTAGCAGATTCAGGCTGCAAACAGTGGGAGAACCGTCCCTTGCAAGTTAGGAGTGAGTAACTTAACAGCTCTTCAAATGTTGCTGTCCCAGCCAGCGTAGTCAGTGGTGTGCGGATGTTGTAGTCTAAACATATTGAGATCTACAAGTTCTCTGTCTCCTGTTGTAAGCAAGCTGAATGAGCTGGCATGTATTGATCAGAGGTCTCCCATGTGTACATGTACATTATAGTCCATAAAAGACTAAAGCCAAGATTGTCAGAAATAAAAAGAACTTCCTTTCAGTCAGAATCGTCTGGTCCTGCATAAGTGATTGGCTCTGAAAGGAAGGTGTCATTCAGAGAGCCTCCATTTTGTAAAACAGAGATGTAACCATTCATATTACTTACTCTTTTCTCTTGCATATAAAGAAAGATCACAATGAGAAGAAGATAGGAAGAAGAGTAGCACTTGAGAGAGCTGTTAGCTACTATAGGTGACTGGGAGACTGTTTTGTAGATGCTTTTGCCAAGCCAAAGTATGGATTGGTTGCACATAAATTACAGTACTTTCAAAAGAGGAAAGTTGCATGTTAGATTTTCTTAATTCTCCCTCCCAATATTTTCAATTGCTTTGGGCAGGCAACTTCTAGCCAAAACAAAAACAAACAAACAAAAACCCAAATGAGAATAATCTTTGGAATGTTCCTTTAATATTTGTTGGCCTTGGGCATTGCATCGTATTGCTATTTTCATTCCACTCTTTTTAAAGCAACATTGGTTTATTATAAATTAAATGTTCTTGTCTCATGACTCAATTTTTTTTTTTAAAAAATCTTGAACCATTTGTTAGTTTGCATAATTTCATTCCTCATAATGGAATGGGGGGGAAAAGGGGGAGGAATAAGTTATCTCTTGAATTTGTGGTACTGTTGCTTTTATTGATAGAGTAGCTGACAATGTTATTGACTCAGCATACCGTTTGTGCTTTTATTGGTAAAATAACAGATAGCCTTATTGTCTCGATTTGTTGTGATAGGAATGACAAAACTGATACAGTGGGAAGAATAATGCATAAGCAGCATACTCATGAATATGAAATTCTGGAATTTTGCTCATCATAAATAAGACATTCCATATCCTATTGTTCATTTCAAGATGTATATTTCTTTCTGGGTTTGTCATAGTCTGATAAGGACTACAGCTAATGCTGATGAACTCCTAGAGTAGAAAAGTCATCAAGAAGGCAGGCAGCTTTATGTAAACAAGGCCATACCATGAATGGCCCATGTTCTGCATGGCTTTAAATTATGGCTGCTATTTGCATTTTTCATGCAGAATACTTTGAAGCTCAGCTGTACCAATAGAAATTTTGGCATTTGATTTCTATGTCTTTGCTTGAGTTGGAAAGATATTATTGGGTGTAAATAAATTATATATACATAAAAGCTATATGTATAAAAGCAAGCCTGAATAAAGTCACATCTAAAATGGAGCATCTTGCTATTAACATGGCAGCCATGCTGAGTTCTAAAAACTGTACTTGAGCTCCATTGGTTTAAAGGTCAGAAATTTTAAAAACCCAGAGAGGGTTTAGTGGTCTGTTGCAAAGTCACAAAGAAAGTCAGATGGTTAGAGCATGGTAAATAGTTGTTGACCTTTCTAGCTATTATCCAATAGTTGTTTTTCTTTTTGTTTTGTTTTCATTATAGCCACATAACCTATATGCAAAGTCATTTATAACTATCTTTCTTGTTTTTCTAGACTTCTGGTTTCCAAATCTTTGGGATATTCTCTCAGGTCAATCAAATACTTGATCTTTTATTGTAACTGAATCCATTTAAATGCAATTTTTCTATATTCAATTACACATGACTCCTTCGCCACTCGACATGTTCTTTTTTGCATTTATTCTTTAAAATGATGTGATAGCATGCTTTTTTTGACCCGCTGGCTTCTTTAACTCTCAAATGGCCATAGAAACCATTATAAGAGACAGTGTTGCTCCATGTCTTTCCTGCTGCTCTTTACTGTGATGGCTAAAACAGATTGCTAATGATGTGATATTATCACATTGGATGTCTTCCTACGCCTACTAGCCAATGATAGAAAAAGGACAAAAGAAGCAAATTGTACTTATATTATCATACACTATAAGTACTTCATGTCACGAATTATGTTGCTGTTCATCTTGCCAACTAGAGAAGGCAGAGTGAAGGATCAGTGGTTATTCCTTGTCTCCTGGTACATCCCATTTGAATTTCACAGCTCATTCCTGCGCATGTTTACTTGTACAATAATTCCCTTACTTGTACAATAATTCCCACTGTGGTCATTGGGACTTCCTTCCTTGTAAATGTGTTTTAAGATGCAGCCTTAAGCATCAACAACATTGGCTCATTTCTCTGAAAACAATACAGCTGATGCTCTTCATCCCAGAGGCTCTACGAGTATCATTCCTTCTTCCTTGCTTAGGGCTTGCTCTATCTGGAAATTTTGCCTTCCACAAAAACCTAGAGAGTGTTCCTATTTGTATCTGATTGCAGCTTTATAATAGTACAGTATAATAGTATAGTTTACATTCACTCAGCTCTTGATTAAAGCCATTGAATGGCCTCATAAATAGTAGTTGAACAACTGGCAACATGAAAAATGGCTTGATGAAGACCAGTGGACTGGGTACGCAGAGTCCACTGCATTTATCACTTGTGTAGCCGGTTTATAAGCAATTTTTTCATCCTAAAGTGCATCACAATGGATCCATATCAAATATATAGAAACCAGCTTCCAACATTTAGTCACAATTTTGGGTGAGCTACAGATAGGCATGATTTTTCATACCTAGAACTATCAAGAACAAGAAATAGGATTTGCCTCCAATGATCCTAATGTGGCTATATGTGCAGCTTTATTTGTCTCATGTAATACATTTTTACCACTTCCTTCTGATGGGAAATAAAGAACTACATAGGGGTGCAGAGAAACAAGGAAGGTGAAACCTCCCCTCTGTCAGTGCCCCCATGGCATGGGAGGCTGCATCATAATGATGGGGCAGAATAATATTGTCCTAAGACTAGGACAATCTAGTTTCCAAGGTTTTGACACACTATGGTGTGGCTGATAAAAAGTATACCATCAGGCAAGCTATACTAATAGTCAGACTCTATTCTAAACAGTTTTTACGGAGTTCTACAGGAGAAAGTAAATGAGATGACATCTGGGACACATGGGGAAAAGGAAATTGCTATTTGTCCATATACTGAAGTTGCTGGGAGGAAAACTGATGTAATCCAATATAAATGATTGCTATTTCAGATTGATTTTGGCTGCTAGTCATTTCTACATGGACAGGAATAATACTTGGGTGGAAATTTGCCCTGTTTCTGCTACTGAGTGGCCTGACTGTCATCCACACAGATCCCATGGGCTGCAGCATGTGTCTATGCACAGAGCATGCAGATGCATTGCACCCTTGGGACTTACAGCCAGTCCCAGTTAATAACCTTAAGCCAGATTCAAGTTCATCATTCCAGCAAGCATTTCATTTATAACTCCTAACAATTTCTTCAACAGTTGGTCATATGAAAACTACTGACAAAAATGATATTGGTGATGGAGATGCAAACTGAATAATGATGATGATGAGGATGATGATGATGATGATGATGATAATAATAATAATAATAATAATAATAATAATAATAATAATAATAATAATAATATTAATAAGGAATGATGCCTTGTGTGCCTAAATGGAGGAGGCTGTTTGCTCATTTAACTTTCTTCTTTCCTTCCTTGTGTCCCTCATTCTGTTTCTGGCTTTAAATCATGCATCACTACTATATATATATATAGTAAAATTTAACAATTTTAGAAGCTAAATAGCTTTCAAGAATTCAGAGTCCAGGAATTTAGAGTCAAGATTTTTCTTTAAAGAATCATCTTATGCTGTATTTATTTTACAAGCCCCCTTGCAAAAGTCAATGGACACTGGCAAGCGGAGGAGGGAGGCACAAATGTTTGTATGTTTAATATTTTAGTTGTGGAAATATCAGGTGGTCTTAAAGAGCATCTGGATTTGGTGGGCAGGAGGGAGCTAATTCTTTGGAAAGGAGTCTAATTTTATGTCTACGGCAATCTGCATAATTTTTCAGAAATTGTTTAACCCTTAAACTCTCAGGAATATATTTTAATAAATTAGATGTAGGTCCTACTTTTTTAAAAAACAAGGTTTTTAAAATGTTATTACTTTAAACATTCAGCTACTGATTGCATCTAATACTTCCTTTAAGCATATATTCTATTTATTTGCAGGCCTATTGGTTTGTTTGTTTTTTGCAACCTTGGCATGAAGTTATGTCTTACGTATTTTGTCAATTGTAATAAAAAAATGTTCTGATATGTTTATATTTCCTGTTTCTTTAATTTGGTTTTCTTAAGACTTATAGGATTCACTGAGGGCCTTTACAGACTGCCAGAAATAATGCAACTTGAGTCCATTTTAACTGCCCTGGCTCAGTGCTAGGGAATTATGGGAATGTTTTTCTGAGACATTGAGTCTTCTCTGTCAGAGAGCTCTGGTGCCACAATAAACTACAGTTCCCATGATTCCCTAGTATTGACCCAGGGCAGTTAAACTGGACTCAAGTTGCATTATTTCTGGCAGTCTGTAAAGGCCCTGAGTCTTAAATTATATAAGCTTATCGCACGGCACTTAAGGAACGGGAATGGAAGGGAACAGAACGGGGCAAAAATGCATTTTACTGCATGGGAGAACGCCACTGATGCCGCCAGGAGTCCCTAAGGCGTTCCCCAGCCGTTCCTGGCAGCCAATTTTGAAGAACGATTTTGAACTGTCCTTCAAAAATTGGCTGCCAGGAACGGCTGGGGAACACCTTGGGGACTCCTGGCAGCATCAGTGTCATTCTCCCGTGCAGTAAAATGCATTTTTTCCCCGTTCTGTTCCCTTCTCTTCCCTTCCGTTCTGTTCCATTCCCGTTCTTGTAATTGCCGTGCAATAAACTTATAGGCCTCAGATAAGTATGCAGTCTCGGGAGTACTTTCTGACCCTGGTAAATAAAACAATGGAAAGGCTTATGATATAGAAGTTTCTGTTGATGCTTGTTAACACTTATTGAAAAGGCTGGTTTTCATATTTCCTTCCCAGTCTTATCAGATACATAACTATGAACATACAGATTTACTGGATTGTGGCCACAGTGGGCAGCAATTGGGCTTTCATTCAGAGGCTTTCCAAGCATCATCAGAAATTAAGGTGCAAAGTTTCAAACTGTTGCAAAAGTATTCCAGTTTGCCTGTATTGTCACTAGTTGAACTGTCATAGAATTTTTAATGGAGCTAGATTTTACCCTCTGGTGCTTTGCCATTCACTTGAATGATGGGGGGTGTCAGTTTACAAAATAATAACTTTTCAGAAACTTTTTTTCCCAAAATTGTAAAAGCAGAACAAAGTTAAAGTCAGAAGTATGTTTTGTTCTGAGTTTCATTGCTTGAATGTGTGCAGATGAAACTTTTCACTCTTGAAAGCTTATAGAAAGAGTCCAAGCCCATAAATTTATCTTTATTGTGCAAACAACATGACACAATTTGTCCAGATGTTCATCAAATCACAGGCTTTTCCAGATACTTTCTGACTGACTAAGAAAATTCAGAAGTGTTCTCGGAAAGTCTAGTTTCAAATGTAAACAGTGTGACAGAGCTACAGGATTGAAGATAACTCAAGCCGGTTAAGAAGCTTAAAAGAGTTAGGAAGCAAAACCTGCAAATATAAGCAGAATAAAATAATGGATCTGAAGTTTTAAAATAGAAATAATGTGCAAACTCCTACCTGAGCTTTGAGGGAAAAGCTGTTATCACTTTCTGCCAGCCTATCCTCAAACAGTGGAAAGGTTGGGGCGGGGGGGGGGGAGAGAAATGTATTTCTTTATGCATTTCAGGTATGTAGGAAAACAGAGCACATCATCTTAGTTGAAGACATTTATTTTTACCTTTTGTTCCTACCGTTTTCTTGTTTGTGCGATTCTTTTAACAGATAGGTCATACAATAAACAGGGATTGCTCAAGATTTCAGGGGCAAAGCATACAGGCGTTCTTACTACATCAAGAGTAAATTTTGAAGCTGGGTGGGGGTCAGGAGTCTGAACATGAACTTCGAAAGAATATGCTGCTACTTTCTTGTTATTATTATTAATCTGCTTACAGAAAGGAGGACTATGAGAGAGCAATAGGCATAGCTTAACCTTCTCAAGGAAAGCAGAAAACCTTTTGTTTAGCAACCAGCTTGGCAGATATGAAATCCATTGTGAACTGCTGCTTCCTTCTTTGGTCTTCACCTAGGCTGGGCTGTTCTGCGCACGTTTTGTGAGCCTTTTCTTCCTTTTCTGTATAATCTCAGAAAACCGCTTTTCCCATTGATTGTTGTTGCATGTTCCAATGACACAGCAAGCCAGGCGTTTGCCAGCATTCCCGTTCTCTAAACTGGCTTTGTTGTTCCCTTTCCCCATATCATCTTCCTTCTCATGGATCACAA
>CM034708.1:95694494-95734470 GCA_020142125.1 Phrynosoma platyrhinos
GGCATCTTCTCCTGTTTGGACATCAGATTCACAAAGAATCAAGCCAGAGACGAGAAGCAGCAGCAGCAGGAACATGGTGGAGACACTGCAGAAGGCTGTGGAAAGATACAGAGGTGAGTGTCGTCTATATATGCATCAATGAAACAGTCAAAGCACAAGCACTTACTACAAAACTTTTAGCTACATTCATATTCCACCTTTCCTCAAATGGGCTGAAAATGTGGCATACACAATTCTCCTCTTCCCTGTATCAGATTGAGGAAAAGCAATAGACCTAGTGAGTTTTTGTTGTTCAGTTTGGGCTCAGTGTGACCAGTGAAATACCTTAACACCATACTTATGTAGCATTTCTGTTGTTAACCATCATGTACATTAGCTTGATATTCCTTACCAGGACACTGGAAAATTTGTGAGTGTTGTCATTCAATTAGTTTCAGATGGAATTAAGTGGTCCAATAATTGCTTACAAACACCTAGAGAGTTAATAACTAAGTAGGATTTATTCGGGGATAGGGTCTGGTTGAAAACTCTTTTAGGGTCAAGTCAGACAGATGGGAGCTCTCTACATTCTCATTTTCATGTGAAAGTAGCAAACGGGGCTCCAGAATTGATTGTAGCAGTAGTGAAGGGTTGGGGAAAAGTTGCTCTCAATTCTAGGAGTTGTAGTTCCCCCCCCCCCGACTCAAAAAATAATTTTAAAAAACCCAAATCTTTCCCAAGCCTTGGACTATTTCCTCTTTTTTCTCCCCCTGTCTTAGCAATGTAAATCCTCCCACCCCACTGCAGAAGCCATATAGGCTCCCTGTCTTGTTTCCTGAACATCTTCCTTGGTTGTTTGGAAGCGAATACAAAATCAATCAGCAATCCAGTCACTGTTCTATAATAATAATAAGAAGAAGAATAAATTTTTATTTATAGCCCGCCCCTCTGCACGGCAATCGGGGCGGGGTACAACAATATTTAAAATAGAACAAAGTTAAAAACATTCCTTCATCCCATAATCTTGTTCTTCTTGCAACTTGTTTGATTTAGCCCACAAATGTGGTAGCTGCACCAGGGAGTCAGTCACACTGATTTACTTCTAAAATCCCTTAACAATGAAACAGAACTGGCAGCACTGTGGTTAAAAAAACAACAAAAATCCTCACAAACTCACGACTATCGCTTAAGCTGGAGAAATGTGACAAAACACTCTACTTTTTCCCTCGTCGTTCCCCAGGACCAGCATTTTTATCCAAAGATTTGGGGGCAGGGAACGTCTGTACCTGAAGGCAGTCAGGAAGACCATCTAAGTGTGTTAGAAGCAGTTGGAATACATTTGCTCCTTTTAGGGCAAGCTGAGAGTTCAGTCCACTTCTACCACACTCAAATGCACGCCAGTTTTCACCTTTGGTTGGTTCTAAAAGTTACGGCAAGCTTCCTACCTTGAGCACAGGATTCCTCCAGCAATGATTTTGCTTCTTGAAACGCTTTCTGTTGGTTGCAGCCTCTTCATGCAAGCAATGGCAAACAGTCAAGTCCAGATTCCAGTCCTCTGGAGCTGATGCCTATGAGCTCTGCCTGTTTATGTAAAAGTTAGGTAATACAGTTCTAGCTCATGGGAGTGGTTTGCAGGAGAAATGTTGGTGAGGAAAGGGTCAACTGGACTTTTAAAACAAAATTGGAAGCCGAGCCTGACATATTTCCGAGGAAAACAAAATGAAGGGTTTTAAATTAATCTTATTTCACGTGTTCTAGCAGATGACTTGAGGATGCAGCGAGAGGGAAAAATATTTATGTAAGGTTACACTGCTGACTTTGTTCAGCCACGTTTCCCCCCCTGCTAATTTGTTGACGGGTTCATACAAAATTGACCAATTCATGCTTTTCTTATTCTTAAGGCTTATGGCAGCTGTTTGTGAGACTTGTCTTTGCAATCAATGTGTGATTTGCAGACACACATGCTATAATTGTAAATATCCAAAAGTTGCAGGCAGGTTTCGAAAGCCTCATGTAATAAATACAGTCTTGCTTTCTTTCATAAAATGAAAAAAGACGGTTTTGTACTACAGTGGGGGCCTTGGTATCTGCTGGGATTTGGTTCCAGGACTTCACATGGATATCAAAATCCACTGATGCTCAAGTTCCATTAAATACAATGGTATAGTAAAATGGTGTCCCATACATAAAATGGTAAAATCAAGGTTTGCTTTTAGGAATTGGGTTGTTGTTGTTTTTTAAATCAAGCTATGGATACTTCAATCCATGGATTAAAAACAAATCTGTGGATATGGAAGGCTGACTGTTTGTTGGGATGGTTTGTTAGGAAAGCAAAAAACAAAAACAACCCTCTGCTTTGTATGTCATGAGTTGTTTCCTTATCTGTATAACTGACACGTATCCAGATTGTGGGCATTTAGAGAGCTGAAGCTCCATCTCAACACATGATGTGAGGAATTTTTTTTAGACTGGAATATTAGCCTACATTAGAGTGTGCTGGAGACTTTAGTACAGTCTAAGGGCCTTTACAGACTGCCAGAAATAATGCAGCTTGAGTCCACTTTAACTGTCCTGTCTCAGTGCTAGGGAATCATGGAGACTGTAGTATTTTCTGAAACACTGAGCCTTCTCTGTCAGAGAGCTCTGGTGCCACAATAAGCTACAGTTCCCATGATTCCCTAGCACTGAGCCAGGACTCAAGCTGCATTATTTCTGGCAGTCTGTAAAGGCCCTAAATCTCCCTTACCTGGAGTGTTCTAGATTTTGGATTTATTTATTTTTATTTTTGGCTTTTGGCTTTTGAAATGTTGGCATATACATCACATGAGATATCTTGGAGATGGGACCTAAGTCTAAACATGAAATTAATTTATGTTTTGTATGCACCTTTTAAACCTATCCTGAAGGTAATTGCATTAATAATAATAATAATAATAATAATAATAATAATAATAATAATAACTATTTATATCCCGCCCTTTGGGGACCCAAATAATAATTTTGTACATGAAACAAAGTTTGTGTACACGGAACAGAAAGCAAAGGTGACACTATCTCAGCCACTCCCAAAATATGTTTTGGTTTTTGGATTATTTCAGAATTTGGAATTCTGGATAAGGGAGACTCAACCTGTGAAGTCTGTTGCAGCAATTGTCTTATCTGCCTGCTTTTCACAGAGCATGGGTAGTCATAACATAGGATGACCAGATGCCATAACTACAAAGAAGGACAAGTCACTGGGAAATGTAAGGCATTCAAGAAAATGTAGGACATTACAAAATAAAAGCTAAAAAAAAAACCCTGACATGAATGTAAATTAATGCTTCGTAGGCATGCTCAAAACAGAGGACATTTGGGAATTCCTCCTGGACAGAAGTTTGAAATGTCCTGGAAATGTCCTGGAAAAGGAGGACGTACGCTCACCCTGTTATCGCAGCCCCTGATGCCATAGGCTAGACTCTCTTTTGAACAGTAACTTTAGACTTGGACTGATCTTAAGAGTCTGTACCTGGCATTGGCTGAGATGCTTGGATGTGGCAGAATAGTTGGCAGGTGAACACGCCAAGAGGTGAATGATGATCAAGTAAAGTAAAACCCAAGAAAGTGGCAGTTAAAGAGAAAAGAGTAGGGATAGAGATGAGGCTAGAAAAGTAGCCATGAAGAGTATGTGAGAGTGTCAGGGGGGAGACAACTGGCAGAAGGGAGAAGATCACAGTTAAGGGAGGCCAACATTCCTATAGTAACATATCTAGGCATATCTTTGGTTGAAGGGGGGCAATGATTCCTTATATACAGAACAGGAGGGATCATTCATTTATACACAAATATCTATTGCCGTATGGCAGGTCAGGAATGCAGAACTACTGTTATTTTTCAACTCCGCACAATAAACAGTTATATTTCTTCCTAGGATTCCACTCAATTCATTCCCCCCCCCTCCCGTTTACCAGGGTAAGAGTTTAATTCTCTTCGGGTGGCCAGCTCGCTTTCTCACTTCTATTTATTTATTTAAAACATGTTTTACCCTTCATCCACTAGATTCCAGCAATGACAAATATTCATCAAGGCAGAGGTGACATGGCATCACTTCCTTTTCTGACCGTTTCTGACCGTTTATAGCCGTTGGAGGGTCTCTTAGAATCAAACCAACCCAAGAGGTTTTGTGCACTTGGGGACATTTCAAGCTGATAAATTGTCCCCTGGTTTTTTATTCCTGCAGACTTTGAGGGTATCTTGAGGATCTTTGGTGGCAAAAAACAAGTTGAGGCTCACAGATAGCCTATGAGCCACATTTTCCCCACCATTAACTTAGGCTCTTTCAAGTCTTTAGCTGTCAGAAGCACCGATTACATTTTCCATGGATTAGCAGCGGATGTTTTCTCAGATTACACTAGTCTTCGCTTGTTGTTGTTTTGTGCCTTCAAGTTGTTTCTGACTTATGGCAACCCTAAGGCGAGCCTATGACGGGTTTTTCTTGGCAAGATTCATTCAGAGGAGGTTTGATCGCTTCTTGACCTTATGGCTAAGATCAAGTGTAGTGCAGAGGAGGTTTGCCATTGCCTTCCCCTGAGGCCGAAAGCCCAAGGTCACCCAATGGGTTTCCATGGCTAAATATGGATTCGAACCTTGGTTTTCAGAGTCATAGTCCAACACTCAAACCACTACACCAAGAGAACAATATTCCCATTGCTCTCTTGGAACATGAGAAGGCCCTGTCCAGGTGAATTGCCCCATCTTATCTCCGTTTTACCTGGAGTAATGCTCTCTGTTTTCAATAGGAACCCTTTCCAAAGTATGCACAGGACCGCAACAGTCTTAGGTTTCTTCCCATATATGTGAATAGCTGTCATCGCCAGCTAGGTAGAGTTTGGAAAGTGAATTTTTGGACTACTGTTCCCAAACCTCCTCAGACAGCAGGACTAGCGTGGGCATCTTGGGAGCTGCAGTTCAAAAAAGGATCGAATCTTGGCTCAGCAATGCAAACCCACTAAAGCATTTTATTATATTTCATTTTTAGATTAGAAAGGTAACTAAAGGGTGTTTGGGAGAGATAACAGAGTTTTATTCATTAATGCATACTGTAGTGTAGAAAAAGTATACAGGAATACTACATTTTCCTCCCTCCTATCATTTCAAGGACTTGAGGAAATCAAATGGCATTGATTGGAAGTACATTCAGAGCAGATAAAAGAAAGAAACATCTTTACCTAGTTAATGTACAAAATTATCTGTTGCAAGATGTAGTGATGGCTAGTAGATTAGATGCCTTTAAAGAGGATTAGATAATTCACCGAATATAGCTCTATAAATGGCTTTTAGACATGACAAGTGGGATACGCAACAAAATTTTCCAGCGTGGGGTGTTTCTGTCTTCTGCAATATTCCATTTCTCTTCCCAAACCAGTATTTTTTTCAAGTCTATTCATGGCTTCTAAGCCTGCTCAGTTTATTGGACTATTTTTAAGTGTCCCCTACCTACCCTTGCATTTTCCCCCCTATATATATATATATATATATATATATATATATATATATATATATATATTGTATTTGCAGCAAACCCTCGGGGCTTGGGGTGTCTTTCAAGTCTTCTGGTCCATCATCACCAAAATGGTGCTACCATTTTGTATATATAGCTGGAAATATAAGGAATGATATACAAATATACAACCTCTCATTTCTGCAAGCACAAGAATACTGTTGGCTTGGGACCAATCTTGAGGAGTCCTGTGGCTTTCATAACCTGGGCCCAGTCATACTACACAATTATGGTGCTATTATTCCACTTCGACTGTCATGGTTCTCTTCTAGGGAAACCTGGGATTTGCAGTGTAGAGAGAGGTAATTAAAATTCTCAGCCAGTACACTCTAGTCACTCACCAAACTACAAAACCCAGCATCCTGTTCAATGAAATCATGGCGGTTAAAGTGAAATAATAGCACTATAACTGTGTAGTGTGAATGAGACTTGTCATGGGCTTTCCAGAAGAATCTGGTTGGTCTGTCAACCAGGTGAAGCAACTTATATTTAGCAGGGAGGGGGAAATTTGTATCCAGTATTTTATTTTATTGGGGGGGGGGGAAATTATAGTAGAACTGAACTGAACACGCATTCCACACAAATATTTACTTCTGTATACATTTGTTCTGTCTCACTGAGTATAGTTTAGGCCTTATGAGAGTCAGAGAAGTCCCTTTTTAAATATATATTTTTGCTAAATAATTGTGGATACAAAATACTTGGCACATCATCCAAAGATTTACTGATAGAGATTGATTTGCCTTGTGTATGTATAATAGTGCACCTAATTGGGTCATTTGCAAAACTCACCATTCTCTTACTTGGTTTACACACTACCCTAATAGGTGAACTGGGGCACATCTACCAGAGATTAAAGTAACTATCATCAACCAAACTCATCAAACAGCTCTCCACATTATTAAGCTATACAAAAACTTAGAATCTCTCTCTCTCTCTCTCCAATGGTTATGTCAAACAAAAGATGTGCTTTCAGTATAGGAGCTTATTGCATTCTCAAATAACTCACCTTACCTGATCAGGCTTAAAGTTAAATTTGAGCAGTGTCTGGACCCTATCGCAGGGGTTTTGCCACCAAAATTGCCGCCCAAATGCAGTCTAGGCCATCCCTGCTCCTACAGTTGCTCAGCCCAGGTCTTTTCGAAGCTGGGAGTTTTCCAGATTGAGAAAATGGCCACCGGAGTGGCTCCAGGAGCAGGGATTGCCTCTGGATGGTCCCGGGTGGCGATTTTGGTGGCAAAACCCTTGTGGTAGGGTGAAGACGCTGCCCAAATTTAATTTTAAGCTGGATAAGATGGAGAGTTATTGAAGAATGTGATAAGCTTGATAGTCTCATCACTGGCGATGAATGGAGTGTCCTGAGGGCTTTTGTGGAAATAGCTTAGAGTTAGGGCCGATGCAGATGGCTCTGTGCCACCTCTGGGAGCAGCGGATCAGGGTCGTGGCAACCACACACAGTGGCCCCAATCCTCCTTTTTGGTGCACTCAAAAGAGTGGGCAAATGCCACTCCTTTTAGGGCAACAAAAAGCCACCCTTAGAGCTGCCCCTTAGAGCGGCTCTTTTACGCCCCTTTGGTGAAGCATATCTACTGCACCAACAGGCTGCCATGACGCTGCATGCCATGCAGTCGGGTCATGGTGTTGGGGTGGCTGCTGTGTGATCGCTTCACCCCAACATCACCCCCAAGCCGGCCTAGATTGCCAGTCTGAATCCCCCCTTAGTCTGTTATAACAAACTTAAAAAAGAGGTTTGTACCACTGTAAATATAAGATGTCTATTCTTCAAACTATAGACTACAGTCCACTTCTTCAGATGCATGGAGCATTCTCCTCAGTTGGTAGAAGTGTGTATGTTTGCCTATCTGTCTGCCCACGCATCCGCCCACCCATCCACCTAAGCTTGAGTAGAACTTGTAGAATCTACCTTATTATTTTACTTGAATACCCACCAGCTGGAGTCAGTTGTTGAAATTAAGAATTAGGCAGCCATTTATTTTCATGAGCAGAAGAATCATCTCAACCCCACAAAGAGCCTCCACTGCATAGCACCCTGGTTTTGGAAAGCACTCCCTTTGGAAGCTTGCTTGGTGCTGTTGGTTTTATTTTGGTCTCAACTTAAAACTTGTCTCTTTATTCAGGCTTTCAGGACCTAGAGATCATGGCCTGATTAGGTTGTGAAATTCTGTCTCAGTACACGACATTTTAAACCATTATATTTTTTAAAATCATTTTATATTGTTTCTATGGATTTTCATTGCTTATTATTCCCTCCTTTTTTCTGTGTCCTAGATCTCTTGATGTGGGAAGGTAGAGAAATAGGCAGGCATCTATTGAACAGGTTGTTGCTCTACATGAAATTCCACTCCTTTTCTTTTCTCACCTTAGTTTAGGGGGGGAAGAAAACATTGTTGCTGCTGCAGTTATTAGCAACTCAAAGGCTGAAATTCTTGCTGATCTAATACAAAATGGATCTTAGATTAGACTAGACCCATGGTGTATTACACATGCCATACACACACTAAACTGAGACATATTATGTTCTACTCACTCTACAATACTATACGAACAGGCACACATATTATATAGACAAACAGATAGAAAGATGCACGCTTGTGCACAAACACACTATTGGAAAAAAGCCAGCTGTAAACAGTTGGGTCCAAAAGACTGGAATGCAAGAGCAACAGTCCGTAAATGATTAACTCATTGTTATCTCACACTCATCACATACAGCTTCCTTTGAAGTTTCCATCCCTTCAGTTCATACTTTACTCATTAGAAAGATGCTGGCATGCACTGTTCACAAAGTAATCTTTGTGATGCCTGCCATACCAATCAGCTTTTGTTAACTTCATTCGTCTTTTTTCCCTTTCATCTCCACCCAGCTGTGCCTGTGATGTTTTCTAATGTAAATTTAGAGAGCAATAGTAAGGATTACAAATCTCTGTAAAAAGTGGGTATCCATCAGCATAGATATTATACTGACAAAAGTTGTAGTGGTCCATCCATTTATATTGCCTTATGGGGAGAAAAAAAATATGGTAACTATTGTGTTCACTAGTTCCACCACATGTGGTTGCTTCATCCAGTATCTTTTCTCCACTCCTTCATCTCTGCCAGGCAAAAGGAAAGCCAACACCACTATCATTTTCTTGCCTTCTTGTATGTTACCAGAGGAAACAGGGAAACCTTTGCCACCAGTTAGTCACTTGTGGTGGTTCCTCAATTGTTTCCTCTCAAAGATGGCCTCCTATCTGTTAGTTGCCATAGTTCCCTTACTCTGCCTTCTAGTATGGTCAGTCCAGTTAAAAATTTGTAGGCAGCATCATAGTGAATAGATTTTTGTTGGTAGTAACTGCTCTCGAGTTGATCTCTACTCACGACGACTCTATGGATGAGATATATCAAGACCCTCTGTCCTCCACTGCTCTGCTTAATTTCTGAAACCCCTTGATACCTTCTTAATAGAATTCATCCATCTGGCATGTGGCCTTCCTCTCTTCCTACTTCCCTCCACCTTTCCCAGCATTATTGTCTTTTCCAATGAGTCCTCCCTTCTCATGATGTATCTGAAGTACGACAGCCTCAGTTTGGTCATTTTGGCCTCCAGGGAGGTTTCTGGCTTGATCTGCTCTAAAACCCTATTGGTTCTCCTTTTGGCTATCCATGGGATCCTTAACACTCTTCTCCAGCACCACATCTCAAATGAATTTATTTTCTTCCTACCATCTTTCTTAACTGTCCAGCTCTCACATCCATACATGGTAATAGGGAATACGATGGCTTGTATGATATTAACTTTTGTGCTGGTTTGTATATATTTGCATTTTAGAATCTTTTACAGTTCTTTCATAGCCACCCTCCCCATTCTTAATCTTTTTATGATTTCCTGACTGCAGTTCCCATTTCTATCAATTTTTGATCCCAGGTATGGGAATTCTTTTACTATTTCTATATTTTCATTGTCTAGGTTGAACTTGTGAAGGTCCTCAGTGGTCATTATTTTTGTTTTCTTTATGTTTAACATTAAGCCTCCATTTGCACTTTCCTCTTTCGTATTCCTTAGCCGGTGTTCCTGGTCTGGGAGGTTTTCTGCTAGTACTATGATGTCATCTGCATACCTTAGATTGTTGATATCCCTTCCTCTTATTTTCACTCCTTTTTCTGTGTCCAAGCCAGCTTTTCTTATAATATGTTCTGCATATAAGTTGAACAAGTAGGGTGATAAAATGCAGCCTTGTCTGACCTGTTTGCCAATTGAGAACCATTTTGTTTCTCCGTGTTCTGGTCTGACAGTACCTTCTTGTCCTAAGTACAGATTCCTCATCAGTTCTATAAGATGTGTTGGCACTCCCATGTCATTAAGGGCATTCTATAGCTTTTCATGATCTATGCCAAGGGTCCCCAAAGTCTGGACCGCGGGCCGTACCCGGCCCATTGAAGTCTTCTTACCGGCCCGTGGCAGATCCTGCCACCGCCGGTGTGCCACCAGCGAACACCATTTTGTCTTCCAAAATGGCGTCCAGAGTCGTGCGCATGAGCCCAGCCTCGCACACGCATGCGCATGACTCTGGGCACCATTTTGCAATACAAAATGGTGCCGGAGTAGTGCACATGTGCCTGCGATGCAGGGCACCATTTTGTATTCCAAAATGGCATCTGGAGTTGTGCACATGCGCCTGGTATTGCTCGCACATGCACACTACTGGGCGCCATTTTGTGTTCCAAAATGGCACCTGGAGTCATGCACATGCGCGTGCGATGCCAAGTGCATACACATGACTCCAGGTGCCATTTTGGAAAACAAAATGGCACCTGAGTCATGCGCATGCACGCGTGTGCCTCCGGCCCCCCAGAGATCTGGGGGCCAGCGAACTGGCCCCCAGATCAAAAAGTTTGGGGACCCCTGATCTAGGCAATCAAAGGCTTTCCTATAGTCTATAAAGCATATGCTGATTTATTATTATTATTATTATTATTATTATTATTATTATTATTATTCCCTGGTGCGCTCCTTTAGCCATCGTATGTTTGCAATGTGGTCCCTAGTGCCTCTTCTTTTCCTGAAACCTGCTTGAACCTCTGGCTTTCTCTTGGTTCATGTTGCAGAATTTTGATCATGATTTTGCTTGCGCGCGAGATCAGTGCTATGGTCCTATAGTTGCTGCAGTCTCTTGTGTCTCCCTCTTTGTGGATGCTTCCAATCTGTTGGCCATCATTTTGTTTTTCATATCTGTTGACATAAGTTGGTGAGCACTAGAATTGACTCTGTCAATGTGGATTGCAGCAGTTCAATTGGAATATCATCTGTTCCTGGTGATTTGTTTTTTGCTATTTCTTTTATTGCACTTTCCACTTCAGTTTTTAGAATTTGGGGTTCATCTTTGTATGGCTCTTTGTTCCATGTGTCCTCCATTTTGTCATCTCTTTTGTATAATTCTTCTATATATTGCATCCAACATCTTTTTATTCCTTCCAGGTCTGGAATTATGTTATTTTTATTGTCATAGATCATCCCACTCCTTGGTTTGAATTTTCCTTTGATTTCCTGGATCTTGTGAAATAAATCTCTTGTTCTTCCCATTTTGTTGTTGTCTTCTATTTCCCTGCATTGGTTGTAGTAGTAATTTTCATTATCTTTCCACACAAGCCATTGTACTGTTGCATTCATAATTGTTAATTTGTTCCTATCTCCCTTTTGTTTTTCTTCTCTTCCTTACTTTATTGCTTGTACTGTTTCTCCTGTCATCCATTGTTTTTTCTCTTTCTTTTTGTTTATTGAAAGTGTCTGTCTGCATTCTTCTTTTATTATGTCCCTGGCTTCAGACCATAGTTCATCTGGTTCTTGGTCTATTATGCTTAGTAGTGTGAATCTGTTTCTTGTGTTGTCAGTAAATTCTGTTGAGATACTATTACAATCATATTTTGGTACAATCACTGGTTTTGTTTTCTTCTTTATAAGTCTTACTCTTATTGTTGATATGAGTAATTCGTGACCTGTGCCACAGTCAGTGCCTGGTCTAGTCTTGGCCACTAGTATAGAGTTCCGCCATCTTTTACTTCTAATTATATAATCTATTTGATTTTTGTGTTGACCTTCTGGTGATGTCCATCTGTATAGCCTTCTTTCTGGTTTTATGGATAGATTGGCAAGTCTTTATATGTCATATGTAGACATACACAAGTGGTTGGGTTTCAGTGGATTCCTAGCAGAGGGCCTCAGTCAACATATGGTCTGCGTCTACATTTAAGTTTTATATTTTTACTTCTTTTGAAAGTGTGCACCTCCTGGGGAATCTGCTATGAGTGATTTAAAAGTTAAATAACTGGTCAACAAAGGTCCAGGTGTTTAAGGCCATTAATGAGCATACATAGACTAACCCAGATGACAGAGTGTGTGCACTGATGTCTGAAGAAATTATGATAGTGAGTTCAGATATACAGGAACACTTATTTACTAGATGTATCTTGAAGGCATTTATCAGTGAGAAAGGAGCACTGTTCTTTGTCTGGAAAAGAAAACAAATTTTCATTACAAAGTGGCTTCCCACCTTTTTAAACAGTATTCACTCTAATGTGTTGATGTTGCAAGCATAATTTAAACCCTGGGAGACTAATGATGTTTAGCAGTATGCGTTAATTATTTTTTGTTGTCCTGGTTAACACAAGGTCCTAAATCCTATTTACAGTCTGAAACTTCAGAGGGTCCAAATTTCTCTAGCAACTCTAACTTTTGATTTCACATGGCTTTCACAGCCGCTGGAAGATTTATTTAAATTGCCCTGTTGGGAGAGCTTTCTTGAGATCTAATGTGTGAGTATTCTAAACTAAAGAAATTGCTCTTAGCTCATTTTAACTATTAAATAACAAAATCAGCCTTTGGAAAGGCATTTGGGCTGATGCATTGTATATTATGGGCAGTCCAGTTACTACCTTGATATCATACTGACTTAGCTGGCACAAAGGGTGAGAAGTTGCTCTCGGTTAAACTGAAATTAAATCTTCCCTGGATGCAAGACTGTTTTGATAATATCACCCCATCTTTGGAATTTTCTGCCTAGTGTAGCTTGCCTGGCTACCTCACAGCTGATCTTCAGCAGACAGTCAGAAATCTTGCTATTCAAGAAAGTGTAGCCATATAGATTCTTTGTGTATCATTACAACAAAGTCATTAGTTGACTGGAGTTGTGCTGATTTCTTGTCCTATTTATGGGTTGTTGTTTTTAGATTATCTTGTTATTTAAGTGTACGTGTGTGTGAGAACATGCATGGTGCTTGGATGTTGAATGTGTGGAAGAAAGGTGATACAAAATGTTTTTCTTAATTAATTCAGATTTTTTGATTAATTCAGCAAGTAAGTAAGTGTAGTAAAGTGGTTATGATGTTGGACTGGCAAGACCCAGGTCCCAGTTGGTTATGAAGATCTCGGAGTGAATATTTCTCTACCTAACCACCCTGAGACAATTGTTAGGAGGACAAAATGTGGAAGAGAGATCCCTAGAAACCACGTTGGCCATGGAGGAAAAGCAGGATATAAATTTACTAGATAAATAAATAATGACATAGAGTCCCTTTTCTAGCACCATGAAGAATACATGGTCAGGCTCCGAAACGCTTTACTTACACTGCTTCATTAATCCTCTGAACTCATAATCCTATATACACTTATTTGCGACTCAGCCCGACTGAATATGAATATAATTTCATCTGAGTATGTTGCACTTCCTTGTGTGGTAAACTGTGATTTTTATCTCTCTTCAATCTGAATAGATGATACAGTCTTCATAAACTGAATAGACTTGGTGTCACATAACCATGACTAGGTGTTTAAATCCATTTTCATTCCCACATGCAAGAATTAATGATGTCCACAATTTAACATACTCCAAGAAATTGTGTTTATGCACAATTGTTGAGCACTATGCATGCTTCAGAAATTCATTGCTGAAAATGTGTTTCCAGAAAAATACACAGAAAAAAAAGAAGAAGAAAAGTGTTTGGGGAGCAGAAAATAGTTTCTTTACACAATTATTTATTTATTTATTTTCCAAGAAAACACATTTCTTCTCTCAAATGTATTTTTGTGCAGAAAAATCACATGGATTTTTGCACAAATGAATTTTCCCAATGAGTATTTTTCATTTTGTTAAATCATGCTGCAGTTATTGCACAAGTTTTCGTGATAAATAAAGGTTATTGGAAAACAGTTTCTGACATAACAATTATTGTTCTTGTTCAGAAGTAAATAGATTTCACTATACATGATTCCAGATCTAGAATATAGGATTCTGTATAGGTTTTTTAAATTTCCCTCTAGATTTTCAAATATAATTGAACAGCATTGCCCCATTCTAAGCTCTCTGAAGATTTTAAGAAAAGTACTCTTCACAAGGAGCCCAATGGAACCATAAAGAATAACAAATTTATTGTGGAAGCAGCTTCCATAAGCAGATACATTTTTTGTTATATACACACACATCTTTTTGCATTTTTAAAACAATTGTGTGTTTTTAATATACATATACTTATTAAAATGTGTATGTTGAGAGAGCTTGTAACACCTTTGAGACTAACTGAAATAAAGAAGTTGGCAGCATGAGCTTTCGTAGACTTCAGTCTACTTCCTCAGATGCATTTATCTCTCTACATACTAGTTCTACAGACTAACACCGCTATAACTTTGAATATTAAAATGTGGTTTTAACATATATATTAAAATTGGCTTTGTGCAAAGTTCACTATATGTAATTAGATACATGACAATTAAGCTAGCATGGATTTTCAAATCATACAGGAACACAAAAGATTTGTGTATGTATTGTTGACCCAGAAGGAGGTGAAGGTAAAATCAGGAGGAAACTCTGGCAAAGTGATCAAGCCTGAAAATTTAACTTTTTTCCAACTAATAGTGCAAATTACAGGAGAATTAAATAATGCTGGGCCATAGAGATGACAAGAAAGTTTCGGCAAATGTGTCAGGTCAGATATTTAGGAACAAGCTTGCTCTACCACTGTAGAGAAGTTGTGGAGAACCAGGGGTGGATAAGAAATTTGCTTTAGTTAATTTAGTTAATTTTTGACCTGAATATGTCAAGTTCACACCCAGAATGGAACATGGACCAAACACAGTCTTCAAAGTAATAGCTGTATAAATCTACTGAAGAATAAAAAGGAAAAGGTAGGGGAGGAATCTAGCAGTGCCTTTAAAAGAATAAACACAGTGTGAAGCTTAAGACCATAAATTTCACAGCTTCAGATGAAATTCATGCAAACATTTTTTGAAATGCATGATGCATTTGCAAAATGTACATAAAAAGGAGTACATGTGAAAAATGTACAATAACATTTAGTAAGTGGGAGATAAATACATACATTTTAAAATGAGCGCAACTAATGTGATTTTGTATGTTTTAGTGATTTAATATTTTTAACATGTTTTTAATGTTTTTATATTTTTAACTTGTTACATTAAAGTTATGTTTTTAATTCTGTTTTTAACAATGTACTGTTTTAAAAGTATCTTTTGCCTTGGTCCACTTTAGGGGGAAGGCAGCATATAAAATAAATAAATAAATAAATAAATAAATAAATAAATATGTACACTTTGAAAAAATATATAGAAAAATCTGCACATTTTTAAATGCACAAACACTCTAGCAAATCTTTAAACCCATTGCAGGCATGAGTCAGAATAAGCTTCTATGTGAAAACTGGAGGATGCTGAATGAATAAAATTTTACAGATTTTTACATCCCCCTGGACAATAGGCCAGAAATCATATAAATCTAGTGTGCCTGGTACAATTCCTCTATTCATTATGCACAGAGAATGTACATCCAACTTCTAGACTATGCTTTAAAGTTCATTTTCACAATCACTGCAGTTATTTTGACCTCTTTAAAGAAGGCTTTAAATAGTGTGTGAAATTTTGTAGAAAAACTTTCCATGTCAGCATACCTGCTGTATGATTTTCAGATTATTGCAATTCTTAAATTGTGGGGTCTTTTACAGTGCACTCTGCAAATAATGAGGTTAACTAGCAGTGAGAAAGAAAACTGTTCATTATTTTCCATCAGCTCTGTGCAGACTTGCACTGTGATCATTTTCCTTTGTGCCCAACCTTGCCTTCTTCCTAGTACTAGATCCTACCTATCCAAAATCTGGTATGGCTGTATAAAAGATCCAGTGTCCCTTAGTTAATTTCTGAAATGCTTCGTAACAAAGCACATTCCAAAACATGTAGATGCCACACAATCCTGCCCATGATATAGCCATATGTGAAACAGGGTGCTATGAAAGCACCCTTGGACTCGTGAGCAATTCCTATAAGTCAATTTGAATTTACCTTCCTGGGAATCTCTCTGATCGTAAAGGAGATTGCCTTCATTTTCACATGGACAATGATCACAGTGATTTATTTATAGTTTGATTATTTGGTTTTACCCATCTACTAAGGAATCTGCCCTTCTTCATAAATGTGTAAGCCTGGTTTTTTGCATAGCCATGAAACAGATGTATTAAAAACATGAGTGGTGATAGTGCTGCCTCTGAGGAATAAAGAGTGATCTTGCAGCTTATGTCCTTTGGCGGGCCGGTGCTATGTATGATATAGACTATATAACAACATCTTCACTACCATAAATGCATGAACAGCCCAGAGCATAGATGGGAATCATGCATCCTTCAAGATGTTGCAACTCTCGGTGACTTGGGAATTACAGTCCAACATCTGGAAGGCCAAATGATTCCCACTCTTGGTCTAAAATACTTGCAGCTCTCATTACAAAAAGCATCCTATCAGACAGAATAGTCTTTGAAGGAGTTCACTGCCCTATTAGATCTGCCAGCACATGCAGATTTGGGAAATTAGGTTAATGCTATTGTTTCTTCAAAAATAGAATGGCTTTTTTTAAAGGTTATTTGAAGTTCAAGTGAAGCAAGATAAAGTGAGTTGTTCTGGGAAGTGTGCAGGGGAAAAAAACTTGGCATCTGCTGCTTGGGACTGTGGGAAGGTAGTCTGCAAGGGGAGGGGAGACGTTAGCTTAAAATCATAGAAGGGGTAGTTGTAATGATTCTACAGAAGTTAAGGCTTCAGCTTAGAGTGCAGCCTAAAAATAGCAGTGGAGAATAAAAACACTATCTTTTGAAGCTATTCTCTTAGCTGGTAACAAAATGATGTTCTATCTCCAATGCACAGAATTCCCTCCCATGAGCTGTCATCTGTTTGTCATTCGCTGGTCTGATACCCAAAAGCTTCCTGGTTTTATTAAAACTGAGGATTATAAGGTTATAAAGTGCTCTGTAGACACCAGATATGGATTGGATGTTTTTATTAGAGGATTATCTCCCCCCCCCCCGACTTTTCCTAATATTCTTTTGTGTCAACAGTAACAAGTCTGAATAATTCCTGCCACAAATTTTACCTTCACTAGTTACAAGGTACTAAGAAATAAACCTGCCTTTTAAAAGACAGAATTCACTATCTGTGGTGCTTAATGGGGAGCCATGCTTTTAACATATGTAAATTTGGATCCCAGCTGAATTCCACATACAAACCTGGAAGCCATGGTAGAACAAGAACAGGTGCCATAGCATGATACAGAGTACTCCAAGTGACCATCTACCTTCATGTTACAAGGGCCCAGTAAGCTGCTGGTGTCTCATACTGATCGGAGATGGTCAGCTAGAGTTCCTATATCTCAGGAAAGGGATGTGTCTCAGGGCCTGGATCCTTCTCTTGAAGCCTCAGGACAAGAGTGCTGCCTTGGAAAGTGTGATGCACTTGGTGTTTTTTTTTTTTATTTGAACAGCATACTCTGTGCAACTGTGGTTGGTGTTTAAGATTCCATGCTTAATGACAACATCATTAAACAATTAATGGATTAATGAATTAAAGGAGGAGCCCTGCAGAGTGAGTGTTTGCCCATCTTCATCCTCCTCCACCTGTCCATCTCCTCGGGAGACAGCTAAGCAAAGAAGGAACCTTGCAAAGCAAGTATTTGCCCATGTTTTCCTCTTCCTCCACCACTACCCAGCCTTCTCCTCAAGAAGTGGAGGAGCCTTGAGGGGCAAGCATTTGCCCATCGTCTTCCTACACCACCATACAAAGCAAAGCAAAAACAGCTTATTTATATACTGCTTCATATCATGCTATGGGATGTCTAAGTGGTTTACAACTGTGAGCTGATTGCCCCCCAACAAGCTGGGTACTCATTTTAGCGACCTCGGAAGGATGCAGGCCTGAGTTGAGCCTCAGCCCTGGCTGGTATTGAACTCGCAACCTTGTGGAGAAAGCCAGTCAGCGGAGAAGCTTCACAGGGCAAGTGTTTGCCTATCCCCTCCTCCACTGCTTGACCTTCTCCTTGGGACAAAGCCAGGCAGCAGAGAAACCTCAAAGGCCAAGCGTTTGCCCATACTCTTCTCCGCTGCTTGACCTTCTCCTCAGGAGAAAGCCAAGCAGCAGGGAAGTCTCAAAGGCCAAGTGTTTGCCCATAGCCTCCTCCGCTGCTTGACCTTTTCCTCAGGGGAAAGCCAGGCAATGGAAAAGCCTTGAGGGGTGAGCATTTGCCCATTGTCTTCCTCCACCACCATATAGCCTTCTCCTCAGGAGAAAGCCAAAAAGAGGAGAAGCCTCACAAGGCAAGTGTTTGCCTTTCTCATCCTCCGCTGCTTGACCTTCTCCTTGGGAGAAAACCAGGCAGCATAGAAACCTCAAAGGCCAAGTGTTTGCCCATACTCTCCTCCACTGCTTGACCTTATCCTCAGGAGAAAGCCAGGCAGTGGAGGAGCCTTGAGGGGTGAGCGTTTGCCCATCCTCTTCCACCACCACCATATAGCCTTCTCCTCGGGAGAAAGCCAGGCAGTGGAGGAGCCTTGAGGGGTGAGCATTTGCCCATCTTCTTCCACCAACACCATATAGCCTTCTCCTCGGGAGAAAGCCGGGCAGTGGAGGAGCCTTGAGGGGTGAGCGTTTGCCCATCCTCCTCCACCACCACCATATAGCCTTCTCCTTGGGAGAAAGCAGGGCAGTGGAGGAGGCTCACAGGGCAAGCGTTTGCCCATCCCTTCCTCCGCTGCTTGACCTTCTCCTCGGAAGAAAGCCAGGCAGTGGAGAAGCCTCAAAGGCCAAGCATGTGCTCATCCCCTCCTCCACTGCTCAACCTTCTCCTCAGGAAAAAGCCAGGCAGTGGAGGAGCCTTGAGGGGTGGGCATTTGCCCATCTTCCTCCACCACCATGTAGCCTTCTCAGGAAAAAGCCAACCAGCAGAGGAACCTTGCAGGGTGAGCATTCACCCTTCCTCCTCTGCATGCCCTCTCCTCAGGAGGAGGCCAAGCAATGGAGAAGCCTTCAAATCATTCCACATCCTCGTGGCCTGCTCAAAAATCCTTTGGTGAGCCACACGCGCCCCCTGGGCTGTATGTTGTGCAGGCCTGGTCTAAGATTACATGTTAATTTTTAAAATGTTAAAAGTAGACTTTATAATGTTACCAGAAATGTTTCTGTTGAGCATTATTTATAAAGAAGTGGATAACAAATGTCCATTACTTTTTTGATATATGTTAACAGCAGCAAAATTATTGTTTGCACAAACTTGAAAAATGGACAAAATGTGAGAATGGATTGTTAAGGTTGCTGTGTTAGCCATATCTGTTTATGGATTTTTTGAGCAATAAGAAATCTAATGATTTTTTGAGCAACAAGATTATCTAACTGTGATTATGGTTATTAGTAATTCTTGCAGGATTATTTGGTTGGATCTATAATGACTGAAGAAAATATTTATAATATCTTTTTTGTTTTTCTTTTGATTGCAGTTAAGATTGGGGGATTAGAGTTCTACTGTGTTTTAACTATATGCGGTTTTTTTTACCTTCTCTTTTCTTTCTTTTTCTTCTCTTTTTTATTTTCTGTATGCATTTTCTGAATTATTCTCATTTTCATTTTGATTGTATATTAGATTGTTAGTGGTAAAAATCAATAAATTAATCACAAAATAGAGCCTTTTCACTGGTTGCCCATAGGTTCTGGAACTCATTTCCCAGGAAGCCCAGAATGGCTCTCACTTTGCTATCTCTGTAGGCAAGCAAAGCTGCTTTCTTAAAAATTCTAACAGACTTTTAGAACTGAAGATTTTTTTAAAGAAAGGGCTTTTATGGAAATGCTGCATTATTTTAATTGTACTATTTTTAAACTGCTTTTAATTATTTTAATCACGTGTTACTTTAAAAAAATATATTGTTAGTAGTTCAGTTCTGTTTTAAAGTTAGTCTTTTGTATGATTTTAGTTAACTGGCATGGCATAGTGGTTTGAGCACTGAACTATGATTCTGGAGACTATGGTTTGAATCCTGGCTCGGCCATGTAAACCCCCTGGATGACCTTGTGCAAGTTGTACTCTCTCAGCCTCAAAGGATGGCAATGGCAAACCCCATCTGAAGGAAGTTGCCAAGAAAACCCTGTGACAGATTCACCTTAGGGTTGCCAAAAGTTGGAGACGACTTAACAGAACACAACAACACTAAAAAACCCTTTAAAATTATAAGCAGGTTTGACTTCCATTTCTGAGGTGAAAGAGGTATAGCTGACATTGAGGATTGATGGCAACAATTGCCAGAATGACTCCTGCACACTCACAACCCTTATTGCATGAGAAAAGAAAGCCAAAAAACAGCACGACTTTCTCTGTGCCTACTACATGCCATCATAGTGTTTCCATTCTCTTCCTGAGGGAGATGATCATAAAAGCATGCCTTTTGTTATGTTGGAAGAACCCACTTGAGAATGGAAATGCTACAACAGCATGTGGAGAGAAAGCTGCTATGGTCCTGCTCCTTTTTGTCTTTCTTTTCTCATGTGATAATGGTATGTGAGGAGAAGGCTTTTGCTTAGCTCTTATGTCATGGATGGGGAACAGTTACTCTCTCCCTATACTAGTGATCTTGTGCCAGGTATCGTCAGTGGATTGGAAGCTATTTGGGGTAATGTAAGCTGCAGCCACATTGCAGAAATAATCCAGTTTGAAACCACTTTGACTGCCATGGTTCAGTGCTATGGAATTCTGAGAGTTTTGTGAGATGTTTAGCCTTCTCTGCCAGAGATGTCTGGTGCCACAACAAACTACAATTCCCAGAATTGCATAGCATTGAGCCATGCCAATTACAGTGATGTCAAACTGGATTATTTCTGCAGTGTGAATGCAGCCTGAGAGAAAAGGAAGCGGAAGCCTTTCTCACCCCTGCAGCTATGGGGTAGCTGAAATGAGGTGGATAATTTAGATTTTTCTCTCTCTGTAACCCTGGCTGCTATTTTACACCCCAACTTTATAAGGTGAAAGCTGCAATCCTTGTTGTTTGTGGGGTGGGTGGGTTGCGGAGACAAATTGAGACTGTTGTTTCCACACTACTACTTGGTTGGGGTGGATCAATTGTGGCAGGGAGGCATAGATGTCCAGAAAAGTGTCAGTGGCTCACATAGGAACCCTGAGGACCATAGGGTATGCACCTCTAAGCATCAGTGTCCTGCCACATGTTGAAGATGTTTCCTGCCTTTTAATTTTTGTTTTGCTTTTCCAATAAATGTCATGTTGGATGGAAAAGGGAACAGCTTTTGATAATGAACTCATGTTTTAATCTGTACACAAAATACCCAGAAAAATAAAGAAATGATGGTAGCAGATGGAGTGCCTTCTGGAGAAAGATGTATGGTAGAAGGGATGAATTGGAGTCTGCATAAATCTAAGGGCAATCTTTTGATAGCTGCAGCCTTGACACTTTCTTTCCTTTTGAATTGCCATGGATGGGAATATGAGTCTGGAATTAGTATAAAATTTGCACTGTGTCGAAAATAGATCATCATATTACTAGGCACTATTGAAAACATGCCGACTGGAACAAAATAAGAATTCGCATTAGACGTGATCTATCCTTCAGGTGCTCTCATTACATATTCTCTTATTATCAACATACAATATCTTCCAGACAAGCTAAACAATGTGTGTAATGTATTCTGAATGTTTATCGTTTGGCATGTCATCCACATATTTTGAAAATTACTATTAGTGATTTCAGTAGAAGATTTTTATAGTTTTTTTTAAACTAGAAGAGGCCATTATGAAGACCTAGCATAACCCATTGCATTACCAAGCCCACTGATTCCTATCCAACAATTCTAGTGAATCCAAAACTGTTGCTGAAGTAATAATGCATCCTTTTATAGGGATCTGAATTGAAATGCTCAGGCAATAGAAATCTATCTTGTTCATCTTGTACAGTTTGCGCCTCATTTCTGACTTGCATTAGTCTGAAGAACTGCCTTGATGGATTGGATCAAGGTTGATCAACCCCAGATTTCTGTTTCTGTCAGCAGACAAATGCCTCCAGACACTCCCAGTCTAGATATGAAGTGATGGCCATTGTCTGTAGTTTGTCTTTGCCTATTATCACCTACTGAGGACTCATAGTCTAAGTATACTTGGATGTTTGTAGACTCTTAGACTGGAATCTCTCTTCCCTGAGAATAAGCCAACTTGAATTCAGTGGGGCCTACTTCCTTGTTGAAGTGTACAGGAAGGTACCATTACTTTAATGTTAAAGTTTCACTTGGCAGTTAACAAATGCTTTACTTAGTGGTCCTAAATCATAGCACAGATAAATCTGTCCCATATAGATTCTGAATTTTGTCTAATGCTTTTCAAAAGATATTGCATCAATGGTCCTCATCACAACTTTTGGTAATGGATTCCATAAGAACATTTCAAATTCCAGCAATTGAATGCTGGCAAATAACTCAAATCTACACTTTTGTGCTATGGGTAAAGTAGTTTCCAGGGAAATGAGAACTCAGAAACACAAAAGATGTACAAAGGGAGTGGAAGTTGTGACCAGTCTACCCTACACCTTCACCATAAGACTTAACACAAAATTTCTCCAACTTTTAAGTATTCCATGCATGCATATTGATTTAATTATTCAGTTTCATAATGTCTGGAAAGCTCTTATTCTGACTCTTCTTTCCTTCTTTGGTGCTCTTTCTCTTTCCTTTTATTATTTCCCCCCATCCTTGCCATTTCTTGGTCCTTCTTTTCCTCTTCCCTATATTCCCCAGCCTTTCTCTTTGCTCACTCTCCTCCTCTCACAGATTTCAAGGGCCTATTATAATAGTAGTAAACACCTAATAGCCTTCTGGAAAAATGAAAATCTTAGTCCTGGCTGCAGCCTTCTAATCCACACCTAGTACGTGAAGACAGTACTGCAGGCTATAGAGAAATTTTAATTAATTAAAATTAATTTTAAAGGAACCTGAATAATCCTCACATGCACACTCCTAGAGTCCTTTTTGTATCCATGCTGAGTTTCAGGTGGCTGTTAAACACTCCTGAAGGTATGGCAGGAACACACATATTCTCTATTTTGTTTATATTAGAATCATTGAGTTGGAAGAGACCACAAGGGCCATTTAGTCTAGCCCCCTGCCAGGCAGGAAGGGACAATTGAAACACTCCCAAAAGATGGTCATCCAACTTCTGTTTAAAGTCCTCCAAAGGAGGTAAATCCACCACTCGCTAAGGCAGGGGTAGGCAACCTAAGGCCTGGGGGCTGGATGCGGCCCCCCGAGGCCTTTGGACCGGCCCCAGTGTGCCATCTACTAAGCAGTTTTTATTCTAACCTTACAGCAATCACTTTTCTTAGAGTACAGAGTACATATCTGACTTTTGGCTTCCAATTTCTCTGTTGTTTTTATTGTTGTTGTTGATGATGATGGTGATGATGAGAATTGGTTTGAACTTATGTATCTGTATGGTTGCAATATCACCCCAATACCTAGGTTTTACCCAGCAGTGCGTATGCAGTCTAGGTTTTGATATTATTTGGTTGCGTGTCCTGGTTTTCATCTGCAAAATGTAGAAAGGCATGTAATACATGACTTTCACTGATTCATTTGCTTATCTGTTGTTATTATGTGTCTTCAAGTCATTTCTGACTTATGGCAACTCTAAGGCAGACCTATCACTGAGTTCTCCTTGCAGAATTTATTCAGAGGGGGTTTGCTCTTGTCTTCTCCTGAGGCTGAAAGAGTGTCACTTGCCCTAGGTCACCCAGTCAGTTTTCATGGCTGAGTGGAAATTTGAACTCTTGTCTCCCAGTGTTTTAGTCCAATACTCAAATCATTACACCATGCTGGCTCTCTCCTTTGTTTATAATGCATTATAAAGTTTTGCTCTAGATGGGGTATTTGAAGTGCATAGTGTGCTTTCCCATGTTGTGGGATGTAAAATGTTTCAAAGCACCTCCTCCCCCCATTCCACATTGGAGCCTGTTGGAGAAACACAACAACCACAACAACATAAAGAAAAACATAAAGAAAAAACATCTGCAAAGTAAGATTGTTTTTCTTACTAGTTCTGTCAATAAAGGCTCTTGAAGGATCAGTAGTCAAATTTTAGTAATAATACAGCGGACGAAGGCGGTGGACAATCCAGCCACCTCTCTTTCTCAAACAAGCAAGGGACAGAACAAAACTTATTATTAAATTCCAGAGCTTAGTTTAGTTTGAATAAAAACAGCAATCCAACAAATAAATGAACCATCAAGTCTGAATTTATGTAGCATAGAAAACACATTAAACCTGTTTGACCAAGACAAAGGCCTTTTCTGCTATGAATAATGAAGGCTACACATTGTAACATTCCTTCGGATGAGACATTAAACCCAAGGTCCTTTCTGTTTGCCTCCAGAGACTATCCAGGTGGAAGTTAAAGACTTTGTGGCATTTTACACAGGAAATGTGGAAACTCCAGTGTCATAGTGAGATTTTAAAAATAATCCCTACAGCTAAATGGCAACTAAACCCTTGATGAATACTAAATACCTGGTGGGTCATAAGTATGAAAGACTAGAGACCTGGTCCTGCTACCATTAAAATCAAGAGGGGGAAAATATATCCTGCCGGCCAACAGCACATCCAGATGGCTGCAATTGCAGGGATCGGGTGCAATGGTTGAGTGCTTTCAGGCTAAGGAAGACAGCTTTTGATTTAATAAATATTTGGGCCTCTAGAGAGTAGAAGAAGATGGTTGGAGGACTGGACCAGAGTAGACCAAAATGATCTAGCGAGCCATGAGACGGGGTGTGAAAAGATGAGTCAGAAATTGACATCTTAGGGAAGAATCTGGTAGACCATGGGTGGAATCTATTGAAATAAAAAATGTTTCTTTGGATCAGTTTTGAAGGACCTGAACTTTTTGAAAAGTCAACTGATGAAAGTATATAGTTGTGGAAGAAGCGATGATAATTGTTTGCTCCCCCAGAAAAACTTTAGCAGCTACTTTAATACCTCTTAAAATCTTTTTCTGCATATAACATGAATTAAAAGCATTAAATACTTGTTTTAAACATAAACATCTGTATATAAGAAATCTATCTAAACTCCTAGAGGCCTTTGGAGAAATGGAATGGTTCATGTACAACTGGCCATTGCTCCAGTATGTAGGAAATGATAGATGGTTTTCAGAGCATGGAATGACATAGCAAAGAAGAATTATTCCTCCTGAACAGGGACAGCTGGCTCTTCAGACAAGGACACACAAGGCTCAGGTTGGTCTGCCAACCAAATAGAGTGATATAATAGCATCAGGGGTGGTGTGTACGTTTCTCACTCACCTTAATTGCAAGTTAATATGAAGGCTAATTATGGACACTTTGTATATGTTAACTGCTTCATAGCTGAAGAGAGACATCTTAACCCATTAGCTGGTATGCTTGGCAAAACTTGGCTATAGTTCATCCTGGACAGTGCTTTTTCTACATGATGATAATGATCCAGGTGCTATACAGGATTAGACCATCTGCTTTATATTAATCATAACTTTCATGAGTTGTGGAGTTTGATCACAGTAACTGCCAATGATAGGATGGATTTTAAATCAAGGAAGCAAAATTTGTTCTTTCTTTCTTTCTCTCTCTTGCAACAAGGAAGAATGCTTAGCAAAAGGGAGAGGAAAATAGTGTGACTGTAAAGCCAGAAAGCAGCCCTACAGTACTTATTGTGACTCTTTGGCTGCATACAGCAATTTCTGTGAGTAGAGTTAACAAATTTCTGTATCTGGCTTCCTTCCTTTGGTCTTCAGGACAAGATGAGAAATTTCAGGATGAAAGCACTGTCTTCAAAAACAGGATTTTCCTCTGCCTCCCCACTACTCCAGGTTTCAGAGTGGCTACTTTAGATATATCAAGGGTCGACCTGGTCATCCCCTTCTCAATGTTTCTCAACATGCCTCTGGAAACAGGGATCAATGAGACTGAAGAAACTGTCAGTGTGGGAAAATATTGAAATACTGAACTGTAATTGCTGCCTCAGAAGTCCCTGAACATGGCACCAATGATCTCCAAGGGCAGAGCTATTCCAAGGAAATCTCTGTAAGATCACATAAAACATAAGTACATCATGCATTTTTTAAAAAATGTAATTACTTTCTCCAATTCCTTAAGAGTAGGAGTAGGAGGGCACTTTTTTGGGCCTCTGGCTTGCCCAAATCACCAAAATTTAGTTCTAAATCATTAGAAGTCCTTTCATCAAGCAGAAGATAATTGCTTTTAAACAAAAATACTGGTAAAATCAGTAGGGAAAACCTTTCAATCAAGCCTTTCTTGCTTGTTTTACTGGTTCCCTCATATCCCACAATTTGTCACTAGAATTTGGCATCTTCCTTTGCTGCTGAATTTTGGCTGTGCACTGGTAGGTGGATGTGGCCTGTGGTGGGTCTCAGGGTGTCAAAAGTGACCACTGGACCTGCCAGGATTGCTAACTGCAGCTTTAGAAACATAGCTGCTCTAGAGAGAAAACAACATGCAGTTGAAAATACATGGGAGAACTGCTTCCACTTGATAAGTGGAGCTCTCAGGTTTTCTGTGATTCTTTTCTTCGAATTCACATGATAACACAAGTAAACAAGCAAAAAATGATTAGAAGAATGATGAAAAGAAAATGAATTAATCTCCATAATAGTCACAAAAACTTTCCCAGCCAAATTGCTTTGAGGCATATTGCTCCTTTACCTGCAGTGACATTAGGGACCTTATCACACGGGGTCCAAAGCAGAATGAATCCAAACAAAATCCCGTCCTAATATGTATTACTTTTCCGTGTGTTCACACGACGTCGCACAGAACTGCTAAGAACCCGCACAGAACCCCGAACGATTCCGAAACGAATTGAGATCTTTTGAATTTCGGTTTCTTTAGGAAGTACAATTGCGCAACCGGAATCATTTCTCATTTGCCGTGATTCCGAAATGCATATGAACAGGCAATACATATTGTGAAGCATTTCCCTGTCATGACCCATGGTTCCCCGCACTATTTCCTATGGGTCTGTGAGGAAGCATCTTATAACATGTACTTCCTGTTTTGATCGGTCAACAAACAGAACGGGTAAACATGGTCCTCTCTGCTTTAAGGCAATCTAGGTTTCACTTGTGTGTGAACGGCAAATACGTGTCCAGGATACGCTTTCCTGGAAGCGTGATAAAAGTGCGATGACGGTAATTGCGTGTGATAGCCATTTGCGTATTGTGGGGGCTCTTTCAGTTCATTTCGGTATAGTACTGGATTTATTCTTATTTCGGTTTCTTATCGCTTTGAGGCCCGCGTGTGATAAGGTCCTATGAGAGTTGTAGGTCATTTATTGCATGGCTACTCAGATATAAGCCTCACTATGTTCAGTAGAAATTCCAGATAAATGGGTATAGGATTAGTGACAGTGCTGCCTCTAATCTGTATTGGCTGTCCCATACACAGAATTTTTAAGGTACAATTCAGAGATATAGTTGTGTTGGTGTGGAATATCAGTATGCAAAGGACCTTGTAGCACCTTTGAGACTAACTGTGTGAAAGAGCTTGTAGCATAAGCTTTTGTAGATTTGGTATACTTCCATTCATCTGAGGAAGTAGAATAGATCTGTTTTGTTGTTGTATGCCTTCAAGTCATTTCTCACTTATGGTGACCCTGCCATGGGAATTTCTTGGCAACTTTATTCAGGGGAATTTGCCATTGCCATTGCCATCCTCCGAGGCTGAGAGTGTGTGACTCGCCCAGTGGATTTACATGACCATGTCGGAATTCAGATCCTGGTCTGCAGAGTTGTAGTTTAATGCTCAAACCACTACACCATGTTTGTTCTGAGAGACCAAGTCTACTTCTTCTGCACAGTTAGGGCAGTGCACACGGCCAAGAAGGGGCAGCACAGAGGTGTCCCTGGCAGTGGCGGACCAGGGTCGTGGCAACTGCACATCATGGCCCTGATCCTCCTTTTTGCCACCCACGCACACTGCATCAAGAGGGTGTCCTGATGCCATGCGCCATGCAAATGGGCGCACATCATCAGGACAGGGTTGGGGTGGAGTTGGGACGGCCAGCGTGCAGCTGCCCCACCCCAACTCCACCCCCAGGCCAGCCCTTTAGCCAGTTTGCAAGGCCCTTTAGTCTCAAAGGTGCTACAAGATCCCTTTGCATACAGAATTATTATGTTGAGAGGAAAAAAATAGATATAAAAGCCAGGAGACTGACTGTACCTGGATCTATGTAATTTAAGACTGAATGGTAATGGTAGGACTTAATGGTAAAGAAGAGGAAGAGGAGAAAAAGAAATAGCAAGGGTTGAAGAGAGAGCACTTAGTAAACAATAAGAGGTTCATAAAATCTGTTGAAATCTGTTGAAAGTAGCTAGTTAATCAAAACAGTAAAGAAATGGGTTTCACAAATTCAAGTACATTTTTGGTATGGCTCTCTGATTGAACAGACCTAAAAATCGTAGTTGTCAGCAGTGTTTTTATAAATGCTGTAGATGGATTTTAGCATTCCACCATTATTTTGATCAAGGTGGAAAACATTTGTCTACAGTTTCAGCAGGAAAGGGGAAAGCGCTTGTTTTCCAAAGGTATCTGAAAAAAGAAGTATCTTGTGCACTTTAATGTTATTTTTTCACTATTTTAAAATAAGGAATGCCCCAGGTAGTAGTTTTTCAAATGACAGTGTCAGAACCATGCCTGCATGCATGGATTCTGCCAGGTTTTTATTGTTAGTTTTTAATATTTTAATATTTGTAGTTGATAAGGGATTGTGGGTATGTTAATAGTTGTAGTAAATATGTTAGTTGGGATGGGGGTTTGGGACTATTGGTACTGGGCTAGAATAGTTTTGAGAAAGTTAGGCCTCTGGAATGTGTAAGCTGTGGGATGTGGAGGGTTGGTGTCTAGATGTAACTGAAAGGAGGGGTGATGGGTGAAATGCCTGGACTGAAGGGAGATAGCGCTGGTGAGAAAGTCTGGAAAGGGGGGCTGACTTGATGGGGGGAAGATGCTATGGGAATTGGAGGTGAGTGCTGGTTTTGGTGCCAAGGGTGTTGGGTGGAATGATTTGAGAGTTTTAAGATATTGTTTGGCTTGGAGGGGAGGTTCTGGCTTAAACACTGACTGGTGAATTTCTGACTATGTGTTCTCAATAAACTTCTTGCAGAGTTCCTGAATTTGCTTAAGTCTGACAGATAGCTACTCAGAGACCTTTAGAGAATACGGAATAATGAAAGAGACCTCAGTGTATTCTACAGTTAAGTGGTAGCCTAACTTCACAGGCATACTGGAAAATGGACATTTGGTTCAAGTTCCTAGCCTTTCCTACCTATTCCTGCCCATTCTTACTGACGCATCCTTCCTCTTCTCCTGTTAATTCACAGTATGCTTTGCATTGAAGTCTCCTCCAACCCATGGGGAACTATGTTTATTTTCATTTTTCTCAACAGAGCAGGAAGGATTGGTAACAGCAGGTGGGTACTTGTGTGCCCATCTGTTCCATTTACCTGTAAAAGTGTGTTAATAGCACATTTATAGGGCAATAAACTAAATTCTTGATGTGTTTCCTCTGTCTTCTATTATGGAACTGGTCCCTCTATGATGTGGCAGTGATATGGGGCCTAATAAATGTCTAGGTTTCTGAAGAATAAAAGTTGCTCATGAGCATTCAGAAGTCAACTATCCCCATACTATGCTGCAGACAACACTGAGATGTAAGCGGGCCACCAGTTTAAACATTTGACAAGAGAGCAATACTGAGTTATGGGTTAATTATCTTACTGACTCAATAATAATGGCAGATGTATGCATTACTCAAAACATGCTGTGAACTGCATTCCTGTTCAACTTCTCCTGTACAATGTGCATACATATATTGTTGTGGTGTTAGGGGTTTTGTTTTGGGGAGTAGGAAACAAAAGGATGGTGTTGGCCCACCATAAGAATTTTGTGACCCTAAATGAAAATTTCCTTCAGTCGCCACATTTTTACATTGCAGGAACTTAAAGCTTCAGTTGAGCATTTAGAAATACTGTTTGGGCATCCATAGGAAAGGGGCAGACAAAGTTACCAAGGTAATCCAACATAGCAAATAAAAGATTTCTAGGTGTGAATGGTTTACAATGTCCCACTTTCTGTGACAATAGAAATTTGCAAACTGGAGGAAAATCTCATTTAGGTTGAACAGAAATTTTCATTTAGGTTGGACAGAGGGCAAAGCAGAAGGCACTCCCCATAGTACATCCCTGGACATCGTCATCATGTTGTACACCAGCCAATATTGTAGAAACACATCTTTGACAGCAGCTTTGTGCCAGGTGTAACAGGTAGTTCTGCTCTAAGGGAGCTCCATCTGTTCATATGAGGAAAGTGAACTGAAGTCTCATTCATTTTAATTGGACCTGCTTGTGCCTATCTGTGCAACTGGACAGCAGCCATTGTATGTATATTAGAAAAAACTGTATTGTCTAGGGCATCAGTCAATATTTCACTTTTCATGAACACTGAAGAAAAGGAGTAGGACACGAGCAAGAAATGAAAAGCCTAGTCCTGCCTGTGCAATCAAAATAACTTTGATCAATGGGTCTATTTGCAGTATCACTTTATTTTGTTAGCTGCTTTTGAACAAATAAAGAATTGCTCTGTGATTTCTTTCCAAAGCTGAAATGCACCCTCCTAGAGCAAGATGAAAAGCTAATTTTCTTGAAGTTTAACATATTTGTGTAAGCATGTCAGGTAAAATAAATGACACTGATATTCAGTGTGGTGGGTAGGTGGCACCAGTTCCCAAACTCTATCTCTTTTTCATCTTACTGGAACATTAACTTATGCTCCTGAGGGCTGTGCAGTGTGCAGAACAGGAAAACACAAAATTTAAAGATGATTTATCATGGGTATGCCCCCCTATGCATCATGTTCCCCTTCCCCATTTCTCTGTAGTAGATAACAAATACAAAAAAAAAAAAAAGGTCTCTGTTTCACCCTTTTCAATATGTACTTGCTACAGACACTTTCCCAGAGCATGTAGATGGGCTTGCTTTCATGAGTTGTGTGGAATACATTTTCCTGCAGATACCTCCCTGCTGTACCACAACTGTTTGTGGTACATTGCCATTTTGGTTGTGCAAGGTGAACTTTAGGGAGACAGTAAGAGAGAAATGGGACTCAGGAGATGTTTCAAGGATCCAACAGTGAAGTGGAGTAAGATTCATAAGGGCCTATACACATGGGCAGGATACCACAGGCCAACACCGTGGTATCCCACTTGCAGTTCCAACCTGTTTCTACCCTTGGGCCAGTGTGACTATGGGAGGGTCTTCACATGCTCACCTGCCACTGTATTGTAAATGACACTGAGCTGCTTTGCCTGCCTCTGGCACATTCCCTCTGAAGGCCCTCACTGCAGCCTGTTAGGGCAGGAATGGGGTACCTGGCTTCACCTACGTGGCCATGCACCCCTCCCAATGTTGCAAGCCACAACTTGAGCATTCAGAGGGAATGAGGCAGTGGTAGCAGGAAAGAGAGCGAGTGCTTGCGTGGTCTGCCAGCTGTTACAGTGGAGTTTCCAGGGAAATGCCACAAACAGCTGGTCTTTTAGGGCCTTTTGGACTGGAGTTAGGACACAACTGCCAGATCGGCATCTGGTCTGACCAGTCCCAAGCCAAGGCTATTGGACTCATCATCCATACAGGACACAGCCAGGATGGGGAAAACAAGGGCCTTTGGACCTATGCATTCAGATCCCTATTTCCACCTAGATTCAAGATTGGATTATCCCCCCTGCCCTCAAAAAAGCAATGTTTTGTACTGGTAATTTTTTATATCTTGTAATAAGTACAGCAATTCTATCATATTTTATCTATCTAATTTTTTTTACTTGGATTTTGAATTAGAAAGTGGGAATTTAAGTATGTCAGAAATTTATGTATGGCTGTTCACTAAGATGTGCACCTGTTTACTTGTGTTTTTAAAATTATTTTTAGAGATAAGTGGCTACTGCTTCATCTACACGATTTTCTTAAAAGAAAATGCAGCTTTTATTTGCATAGAAAAACATGAATCAATCAAGGATCACACAGGAATTGAAATAGTGTCATGTACCAAAATAGGCAATTGGATTTGGTGGTATGATGAAATCACTAAGGGCAAGTGAAGGCAATGTAAAAGACTACACTGAAGTTTTTGCATCCAAGCATTTAGATAACAACAACAGCAATTGGGTTGGGTGAACATGGATGGTACCATTCTTAAACACAGGTACATTTAATTGTTGATATCAGTAGTCATTCAGTATTATAATCAGTGAGTTGTCCACACATGTAGGTGCACATAAGAAATAAATTTAGCATTTCTGGTCTCTCTAAATCAGGGGTAGGCAACCTTTCCCCTTTAAGGGCCGAGGGACTTCAGCTCCCATAAGCCTCAGCCATGTTGGCCAATAGTCCCATGTTGGCCAATAGCTCCTGGGATTCTGGGAGCTGAAGTCCCTCGGCCCTTAAAGAGGAAAGGTTGCTTACCCCTGCTCTAAATGATGCCCCCAGTGAATGTTAGATAAAATAGTATCTTAGGATGCTTCAACTGTTCAGCTTTTAAAAAGTAAAAAAATAATGCCACCTATATTGAGACTACCAATTACCACCAATGCTCAACTTTTCACCTGTGGGTATGGGTGGAGGATTTTAATCATTGTGACCATTGTTAAGTTTGAAAAGAGAACAAAATAATACCTTCATACAGAAAAGACATTTGACTTGGCAAATATTCAGCACCACTGGTTTAATTATTGACTGGGAAGCAAAAGGCACAGAATCAAAGCCTAGGATTAAAACAACAACAGAAACAATAATTTAACAAACAAACATTTACATTAGCTGCAACCTGCACAATGCATATACTTCAGAGGAGTTCCATTAAACTCAGTTGGGTTGACTGTGAAGTTTGGACTGAAGGTGTTATCCTGGAAACGATCCAATAGGTTTTCTTAGAAAAATAATGAGATTTTGTCCTCACCTAGCCCTTTTCACCTAAGCATTGAAAATCAGTCTAATTGTTTAAGCAGCATTATTTTTATACATTCTTAAGCACAACATGTACCCAAGCACAAAAAGAACAGCTGAAGTGAGATGGCAAGAATGGTGCTCTTTCAACTTTTGTACTAATTACAATCCCTCCAGTCTTCTCCTATGCAGTCTCCAGAAAGATTATATAGCCTCTCTGTCCTTATAAACATGCATCTGGAACCTGTTGGTTGTGGAGCGCAGTGGAAGCAAGTTGCAATGGCAATTTTGAACATAAAAGGAGTCATCAGAATCAAATTATCCACTTCATCTTCCTTAAAAATGTCAGAGCTCTGAAGCTAGTTTTCATTTTAAAATGTGACTCAGTATATTTGAACATAATGTGTAACTTGAATACTGCAATACAATTATGTAGGAAATATGTGTTGTTTCTCACTAGGGATGGACAGATCATCTGCTGAAAATCCTACCACTCCACAGCAGTGGAATACAGTGGAGAATAGGTACTGCTATTCCTACTACACTCTTTTGTTCCTATTTGCTATGTAGCTGCAGAAAATGAGGAGTCTGTCAGAAAACAAGGAGGAGGATAGTAAGCTTAATTCAGCATCCTAAGTATAACTGAATACAGAGAAATTCAAATCCATAGATTTAAAAGCTAATACACCAAACCCTCTCCTTGAATAGAGGAATCTATTCACTTGCCCCATATTTGTTTTTTTTTAAAAAAAGTCAAATTCGTTCTGTCCTGTTATTATGAAATCTAATTTATTGTTATACTCTCATTTCTTGTTTTGCTGTTGTGTACCTTCAAGCAATTTCTGATTTATGGTAACCCTAAGGCATGAGGCTTTCTTGGCAGAATCTGTTCAGAGGACGTTTGGCCTTGTTCTCCTCTGAAGCAATGAGAGTGTGACTTGCCCAAGGTCACCAAGTGAGTTTTCATGGCTGAGCAGGGATTTGAATGCTGGTCTCCAAGAGTACTAGTCCAACACTTAACTACAATATCACACTGTCTCTCCTTTAACCAAACAAAATTTTCAACCATCTCCTACCAAATGGAGGCTGGTGACTACCATGTCAGTGGAGCAGTAGATCCTCTCTGCGTTTATTCCAGATTTTTAAAGGACTTATTCAATATTCTAAACATATTTTGAGGAGAATGCCTTCAAACATCAACAGGTTTGTTCACTGTGCTATAGAAGCCACCAGCTGCCTCCCCCCTGCTTCTCACCAAAGATTGCCATCAAAATATGTCTCCGAGTTTGACTTGGGGAGAAACATACAGTTGGCCCTTCGTATCCATGGGGCTTTCATTTTGGACTCCCCCTCCAGTGGATGCCAAAAACCATGGGACCTCAAGTCCTGTTGTTTTTTATGGTGGCACACTACACATACAGCCACATTAATGCAGCTGCATGCATGCACCACCACTGAGGAAAATGGAGTGGAGCCATCCACAGATGCTCTAATCTGTGGATGGCAAGCCTGCAGATACAACGGGCCAACTGTAAAAATGTATTTATTAAAAGAATCTTATTCCACTTATTCAAGATGGCTGCTGTGCTAATTCAAATGTATTTGTTAATTACCATTAGCTATGTCCAGGGCAAAGCTTGAAAATGTTCCTTTTGGGGCTAGAGATCCCAGAATTCCCAAGACAATATGGCCACTGAGACTATAGGAACTGCAGTTCCCCCACTCAATAAAAGCTTTTTCAAGCTCTGTAAATGCAGAGCAATACTGTGCTGGTGTGCATCTTTGAGTGGAGTGACACATTTAAACATTATCTGCTAGTAGACGAATCACCACTGTGGCTTTCCATCAACAATGAAGACAGTATGCAATGTCTAAATTGTCAGTAAGTTTCCATGAGATCACATAACAAGGCAGAACTTGATGCATGGTCCAAGTTTTTGTCCTCTTTCCGATTGCTGCATATTGCCAAAATGGCCTCCTCTTTGAATGCAATTACTTACCCAAGATTATCCCATTTGATGTGTGGAGGTATTTATTAACATTCACTAATGCCAATATCCATCTTCATTGGGAGGGCAAAGGGATTACCTTACTTGATGTGTGGAGGAAAGACTACTCTGTGGAAAGCACCATTCTATCCATGAACAGAAGGCAGCTGGCAATGGTTGTGGCAGGGAAATGAATGACTGTGACTGTGAACTCAGAGAGATGCCAAGGCATATGGCTGGGTATCAAAAGTTGGTCGTTTCCATCTGGAACTTTTTAGGAGGGGGTCTTGTTGCCATCTTGCATATTAATGCCAAAAGATCAGCAAATCTACTTGTAGACTGCAAAACAATACAGACAACCACAATTATATAGGTACATATATAGACAAGGTTGGCACTACTATGAGACAGGGCTAGGTAGAGGCTTCAGGGGCAAATTAATTGCTGTATGCCAATGAGAAGCTGCACATGTGTCACTGATTTGCTTGCCATTTTCCATTCCTTTAGGGATATGCATGTGGAAGATGGAACAAGTGAAAATCAATAATCTTTTGAAAATCTTATGAAAATTACATCAATTTACATCCTTGACCATTCATGGCCAATGGTGGGCAATTAATGGTCCCAAAGATAGGATGGTCAGGAGCAAAGATTTGATGTGGCAATGAAGGAATTAATGGTTAAGGCCATTTCCCTTCCTCAGCTATAGCCACAATAAATTTTCTCCACACCACATTCTGGAGCCAGAAGGCTAACATTACATCAAAAAGTAATTAGTCCCTGTTACAATGTGTGTGTATATGTGTATGTATGTGAACACCAGACATAACATTTTTAGTAATGCGTTACTAATGAATTATTTTTAGATTTTAAAAAAATACTAAAAATACTAAAAATACTAAAAAATACTAAAAATGGCCCAAATGCTCCCAAATGCCTCTAAATAAAGAGACAATGAGAACCATTACTCATTACTCAAAAATAATTGCAACCTCATTGTCATTTTTAATGGTATAAATAATGATGTTGGCAACTGTTGCTCTTGAAAAGGTAATGAGTAATGTTACTACTTTTGACAAGTTACTTCCAAGCTCTGCTTTTCCCACATACATAGTAGTTTATTAAGGGGGAAGAGCTTTTATCATGCCATCACCCAACCCATTAATAGAATTCAAACTGTGAGGTGGGTTCAGATGATCACATCATCCAATTGTATCTCTCCAAAGTTTTACCACTGTTTCTTCTTTTTTCCTTTCTTCAAAGAATCCATCAAGGAAGAAAAGACACAATAGATTTGACACAATACCACTAAAAGTTATCTATCTGGAAGCACCCTGAGCTGATAGATGCTTGGGTATACTGAGAAGTTCTAAGGTCTTTGCCAACTCAGATTTTTCTATCACAACAACGACTAAAGTATGGCCTTTGGGCCACATGTGACCTCCAAAACTGCTTCAATAGACCTTGACCTTCCATCTTCCCCAGACTATATCTTTTTCTGACCAGAAAATAAAGGGTCAATTGCTTCCAGGAGAGGCAATTCACCATTTAAATAAATTAAAGTTCCACAGATGGTTTAACTTTAAACAACAACAGCAATTTTTCAAAACCAGAAATAGATTTCTGGCCAATTCCTAGCTTTTTTTGGGGGGGGGGGGGAATTTTTGGTTGTCCTTGTGGCCCTCAGAAGATCCCAGAGGCAGACAATTGTACCTGTCATAGACTGCATCCTTTCTGCAGAAATAATCTGGTTTGACACCACTTTAACAGAAATAATGCTATAAAATTCAGAGCTCTGCTCTGGTGCCAAAAGAAACTACACTTCCCAGAATCCCATAACACTGAGCAATGACAGTTAAAGTGATGTCAACTCAGATTATTTCTCCAGTGCAAATGCAGCCATAGTTGTCCTTTCCTCTCTAATCTTGTCTACAGCCCCTTCTTTCTGTGGGGTTCAAACCTGTGGCTAAGCTTTATTGTAAAGGTATCCAGAAAGATACAAGAGAAAAAAAGCATACAAAAAAGAGGAGTAAGACCAAGGCCTGAGCCTAAAAGCTTCCAAGCCCATGCCAAGGGGTCATAGCAGGCCAGTGCCTGTCAAGTATGAAGCGAATTTCAGCTTAAGTCTCTGTCCTCTAGGAAGTGCTGATACAGCCCTAATTATAGCTGTGCAAATAGCACTGATATAACATCTAAAATAAATGGATACAGCAAAAAAGAAAAGCACTGAGATATGTATTTCCTTACAACCATGTGATTATGAATTGGCTGCATTGGAAGGATGGGAAGAGCAGTTGGATTATGCAGCATGTGGTGGGGAAGTCTTTGCTGACACTGGCAGAGTATATTATGTTGCGCCAGCATTGTTAGGAGAAGTGTCAAAGAGTGAGAACATTGCAAAGTAATGAACTTTGGAATGCTGTGGAAAAACAGATTACATGTGTGTATGCATAAAGGAGGATGGATGACAGAAGACTATAGCTGTGTGCTTTGAAATTAATGGCTCTGCTTGGCTGCTACCAGGGCTTAGGATCCAACCATACTAAAGTGGTGGCAAAACTGCCATAGCAGCCACTTGGAATAGTGGGACCATAAGATTAGCCTGCTCCTCAGAGGTGGGAATTGTGCAGGCCTGGGGCTGTCATATTCCACTTCCTCAAATATGGACATCTGGTTTGCATGCTATGCAAATCACTTTAATATGCACTCTAATCATGCAAATTAGGCACCTTGTATTTTTTCTTAAACTTTGGAGCTCATCGCAAAGTTAAATAATATGGCTTACCTGATCCGGCTTAACATTTAAATTGGGTGGCATCCTGATATTATCACAAGGATTTTGCCACCAAATTTGCCACCTGAATACAGCCCGGGTCCATCCCCACTTCGAGGGGCACTCAGTGAAGCTCTTTTCGAAGCCAGGAGATTTCTGGCTTGATAAAATGGCCACCAGAGTGGCCCTGGGAGAGCGGATGGACCTGGGATGGACCCGGGCGGTGGATTCAGCAGCTAAATCCTTCTGATAATATCAGGATACCATCCGATTTAAATTTTAAGCCAGATGAGATGAGCCATATTATTTAATTTTGCAATAAGCTCCTTTATACAACTTGTTACAGTTACAATTGATCTGAGAAAAAAAGCATAGGGCAATGTTTAAAGTGCTGCAACAGAGACCCAACATTAAACCTCTACTTAGTCATGGAATTAATCTAATTGTGTGACCATGTTCTCATGGGGGGTCCATTCTGCCGCCCCCCCATGAAAACAGAAAATCGTGTATATTCAATTTTGAATATACTTGAATGGAGGTGCATGCCCATGGGGACACGTAGGAACGTGCCACAGGCACACACACTATTTTGTCCCCCTCCATTTGCCACCCAAAGATTGGCAAGGGATGCAGATCCCAAGTCCATGAGACCGGAGGGGCGACTGTACTACTAGACAGTTTACTTTAACTGACTTTCATCTATTTGGTTGTTCATTAAAATGTACATGCTAATCAGCTCATCCCTGCCAGGACATGTGTACTCCCATCCAATTGCTGTTTGTTAAAGTCAGTTAAGGTAATGATAAATGTTTGTAATTTTTAAATTTACAGTTCCTCTCACCTCACTAACTACATCCTCCCACTCCAAACATGTACATAAATATCTACCAACTAAGGCGACTCTCCCTGCATCTGATGAAGTGGGCTGCAATCTGCAAAATCTTTTTCCAGATATAACTTGTTAGTTTCAAGGCTATATACTGTTGGGTATATAATGGTAGATACTAGATAATGTTTTTGCTGCAAAAGACAAGGGACTTTATCACACATGGCTTTAAACCACCATAAAAGTTGAAAAATAGCACCTTTGGTGATACTTATTGCATGATGCTCTCAGTCTTGCAACTGCCTTGCTTTCAAAGTGTTATAGCATACCTTGTTATCGATGGAGGAAATCCATCAATAAGCTCCCACTTACATTGCTGTAGCATTAGCCCTCAGATGCTGCAAGCTCTGCATGTGGCAGTTCCAGTATTGGACAGACACAGTGTCTCCTCCTCTTCGCTTCTCCTCCCTCCCACTCCCTATTCCAGAGCAAATCACCTTTTTTGGATTTTTTGTAATTTTCTTTTTTCCCCCATCTTTAAAACAAATAGTTAAATAGTTCAAGTGCCCATACCATACTCCCAAGGTAAATAAATGTGGAATTAGTCCATCAAAAAGGTTTTATCTTTTCTTTATAATTCTTTGGGTCCACTTCAAAAAAATCTGAAGATTCATGGCAGGCATCTACCTTAATAGTCCCCTTGCTTTTCCCCATCTCCTCTTTTCCTCAGAGTAATATCATGAGGCAGCCACCTCCGGGAACAGAAGATAGGAGCAATGAACTGCACTGCTCCCCTCCTCCTGCTGTCTTGCCTTCATTGCTGTGCTCCTCACTTGCCTCACACTTTCTTCCTCCCTCCTTCTGCCATGTCCTACCTTCTTGATCTTTCCTTCTGCATTTCCTATCCCCTTTCCTCTCCTTCTGACACCACATCTCACTTTCTTCCTCTTCTTTCTCATTATGTCTACTTTTTTTTGCTCCTTGCACCCTGTCACTGCAACTCTGCCTTCCCTTTCCTCCATCCCTTGTCTTACTCTCCTTTCCATCACACTCACTCTCCCATCTTTCCTAACCTTCTTAGCCTCAGTGGTGTCCCTGCACTGGGTAGTAGTGCTTGCTCCCTCCCGCCGTGCCACCCTGAGAAGGAAAAGCACAGCACAGCATGGGAGCATGCACAGGGACAGGGGCCAACCCCGCTTCTGGGGTGTTACCTGGTGTGGGCTACACCACCACACAGCCTCTAGTGAGGCCACTGTTTAGCCTCACTACGCACCCTCATGGTGCACCCTTCACAAGTTTTTTGCACTCTGCTGCTTGCACTACTCACTCTCAATCTCTCCTACACCTTCCCTCGCCTCACTACATGCTCTCTCTCCTTGCTTACTGCTTGTGCACTATGCTCACACCACATGCTCACACATCTTAGTAAACCAATGGACACACAAGTAAGAAGGATAAGGACTTAATCTCAGTTTAAACTGTCATGGTGTTTTAATGGTTGGGTTCCATGTGTGAATGGGCCAAGGGGGT
>CM034708.1:95749325-95761534 GCA_020142125.1 Phrynosoma platyrhinos
TTTGCATTTGCCTTGCTTCATTGTGATTGAAACTGAGCTCAATAGGATCGGAACCATTTTCAAGTGGGAATGACAGTCATATAGCCCAATCAGCAATTCACTTTAAATCATAGTGGGAATGAGGCCTCACAGTGTTGTTGTTAAGGCAATATATTCTTGGTTGGACTAAGGCAAAGTAGAGAGGATAACTGTCTTCCTACAAGACATGACCTAGATTCCCATACTATAAATTCCCCTACTCCACACTCTTAGGGCTGCCACTCAGACTTCAACATCTCTAATGCAATATGTCAGACCTCCCAAAATCTATCCCCATAGCAATATCCCCATTTTATCTACAAATCTAAGGAACAGGGGAGAAATGAGATGGGGAAAGGCAAACCAACTACTTGTCAATGAAAAGAAGGTGGAAATTTCTCAGCAGGCAGCCTTCACACCAACACAACACCCTTTTGCTGTTTTTGTTTAAGCACAATGTGCCAGGAGATTCAATTGCATGCTCACAAAAATGTGAGCAGTTCAAGAGGATTACTTAAGCTGAATACATGAGACAAACAACTTCAAGAAAGTATTCACAAACATTTATAATTTGTCTTCTCAATAAAAAAAACCACAGGAAAAAAAAAACTAGTGTTCAGAGTGGTTAATCACAAACAAATAAAAAATAATCAAACTGCAACACACACCAAGAAAATCAAGAGGAGAAGACATGAAAGAGACAAAGCAGCAGCAAGATGAAACACTGCTCGACATAACATTTTGATTCAGCATAAATCTAACAAACTTCAATTTCTGAGTCTGTCAATAAGTATGCTAGTAATTCCAAAACTGTGCACCAATTAGAGTGTCACAAGAAAAGAACTAAAAAGAAATAAGTGTACAGTTAGAATGGAGACTCCCTACTGTGAATTATGCTCCAAGTTTGCCTTCTATCAATCAGCCTACACCGGGAACAGGAAATTCTACACAGAATGTGATTGTATCATTCAATCATGCCAATGCAGAAATGCAGGAGAATTACCTGTCTTCAGGGGAAATTGCCTGCTTTGCTTTTGTACCACTTGCTGGAGCTGTTTCGCTTCCCTAGTACTGCCATTCAAGTGTCTTACCCAGACCGTGATTGACAAAATGGGTAGGCTCTCCCAAGGATGAGCAATCGTTATTCACAGACATTTTTCAGGTGAAGAATGAAGCAGGTCTCCATTTTTAATGGAAAGGGGAAAAAGAGACAGTTGACCTATAGACAATTTGGGAAGCCCTGAAATATGCTATGCACAGGACTGCATCCATCGTTCAAGCCAAAAGTTCTTTTACTAGAGTCACGACATCACCTAAAAATGAAATATCCAAATAGCATCAGAAGGAAGAATATTTAATTTTTTTGAGGGGGTCCTATTAGATTATGAAAGTTTGATGGAAAATCAAACTTTCATAATCTAATAGGACCCCCTCAAAAAAATTAAATATTCTTCCTTCCTTCCCAAGATAACAAATTTGAGAAAGATAAATGGTTAACGTATGAAGATCTAATTGATAGGAAAGGAGAAAATGTAGAACTAAAATCCCAAAAACAACTAAATGCTGAAGGTTATAATTGTAATTGGTTTTTTTTTAGGCAAATTCGAGAATGACTATTAACTGAAAAAAGACTAAAAAAAGACTAAAACATTTGGAGTATTAGATAAAGAATTTGAAGAAATAATATGGTCAAAAGATAAACATAAAATTTCTAAATTTTATAAAATGTTACAAAAAATAGACTTTGAATCAGAATTAATAAAATCACCAATGATAAAATGGGCACAAGACCTTGGTCATTCGATAGATTTAAAACAATGGGAAAAATGCTGGACAAAGAGAATAAAGTATACCCTTAGTTATAATATCAAAGAAAATTATTATAAAATGTTGTTTAGATGGCACCTGACGCCAGTTCATCTAGCCAAATTTAATAAAGCATATTCTAATGCATGTTGGAAATGTAATAAGAAGAATGGAACCCTCTATCACTTATGGTGGAATTGTAAGAAAGCCCAAGAATATTGGCTTACAATAAAGACGGTCCTAAGTAAAATTTTAAATTACAATCTAAAACTAGATCCACAATTTTTTCTATTTGGCATGTGCTCGGATGAAGGACTAGAAAAAGATCATGGGAAAATAATATTCTATTCTCTTTCTGTCACCAGGTCACTTTATGCTTCTATGGGGAAATCCAATCAAATACCTTCTCTTCAGGATTGGATAACGAAAATCATGGAATATATGGAAATGGATAGGCTTACTGGCTTAATAAAAGGTTTAAACTATGATAAAAGGTTTAAACTATGATAAATTTATAAATGAATGGAAAGTGGTGATTAACTATTTGAAACAAAATGGGATGAAGATATTTCTTAATGTAATGAATGTATTTTTTCTAAGTTAAATTTCTGTAATGTTGGATAGGTCCACTATAGAGATATTATTTTTTCTTTTCTTTTTTTAAAAAAGATGATAGATATAGTTATAATAATGTAGTATAGAAGTTATGGGTAAACAATTTTTTCTGTTTTTGGATTTCAGTACTACTATATGCATTTAATATCGAATATAGAATAATGATACTATACTGAGTGACAGATAGCAAATGTAAAGTACGCATAAAAAGTGAAATGAATCAGGCTAAATAGCAAGGTATACCAATTCTGGAAGTTTGTTTCTGGTTTGTTTGTTTGTTTGTTTGTTTTTCTTTTATAATTTTCATATTAAGATTATATGTTAAAACTTATAGATATAAGATTGTATAATACTATAATAGTGCTCAATAAGACACTTAGTACTTATTTGTATAACACTTCAAACCTTTATTGTAATGGTTTGAAATAAGTATTTATACATGGTTTATAATGGTAATATGTCTTTTTTTGTATTTGTTTTTAATCAATAAAATATTTTTTTAAAAAGGAAAATGTATGCTACGAATCTTCATCTGTGGTCCTGATTAAGGAGCAAAATTAGTGAAACATTTTTTTAAAAAAAGTTGTACTAGGGGAGCTCCATTCTAAAGATAGGAAAAGGAACTAAAGTTGCTAAGCTGAGATGCATGATCAGGGAGAGCTGAGAGAAGTGGGGAAAGAAGAAAAAGAAAACATCCCTGAACAGTTTTCACCAGACAAGCAAGAAAGAAAGAAACCTCAGGCCATCCTACCTATCTAATTTGATTACTACGCCATCTGTAGGTATTCTTGAGTCAACTGTTCTGTGGTAAATGTTGCATTTCTGTAACATGCTTTTATTCTTTAAACAGAAATAAAAAAACAATGCTGCATCTTAATGGCCTGGTTCACAGAAGATACAGACAAATCAATGTTTGAGTAAGGCTGCATGTTCAATTTGAATTACAGACAGTGGTTCACAGGATTATGAAGTGGAAGGAATTCTAAATCTATTCCCTACTGCAAAACAGAAAGTCCCCCTAGAATGGAATAACAGCCCAAGATCCCATTAAGATACTGTGGGATTGTGGAGAAAACTGCGAAAACCAGACTACTGGGTGAAGGAGAAAGTTTTGTCTACACATTATTGCTTGAGTGCATCCCATGTCCTTTTCTCCCTTTCTTTTCTCTTTCATTTCATTCTGTGACCTCTCCTGGTTAGCATCATAATAATGTCTCTGTAGAAAAAGTTTCCATTCAAATATTGTAGCCATTCATGGTTGTATTCTCCATGAATCACTACATCTGAAGGACAGAAGATTGTATGTTTCTTATTGAGTTGGGAGGATCATTTCCTGGGTCCATCCTCTTCCGTCTAGTGCCCAATGATTCCTCTCTGCATGGTGTGAATTTCAGTATTATCAAAAGCTTTTTTAAAAGGACTAAAACGAAACTCAACCAGGAGCCAGTGTGGTGTAGTGGTCAGAGTGTTGGACCATGACTCTGGAGATCAGGGTATGATTCCCCACTCAGCCATGGAAACCCACTGGGTGACTTTGGGCAATTCACACACTTTCTGCCCCAGCCCCACGAGGCCTTAGAAACGCCATAAATCAGAAACGATCTGAAGGCACACAGCAACAGAAAAACAAAATCCTTTCTCTATTTGCTTCCTCCATACCCTTCATGATTGTGTAAAGCCTTGGTCGTCCCTGCTTCCAATTAGGTGTTTTAATTTCTAAATAGAAAACTCAGATCCATCTCACTCACATGATGTACAAAAGAACAGTCATTGTGGATAAACAGATTGTGTAGAACAGCATCCTCACCCCCTTTACTAATGTCATTTGTTTTGTATAAGAATCATTTTGGGTGGGATAGTTTGATCTTATATTCTTCTTATGGAAGAGCAGGTAAAGAGGTAGGTTTTCCTTTCCCTTATCTCCAGCACTCCAGGCAGCAAGGGGCTCGATCCACATAGTACAAAAGTAAACAAATCCCCTCGCTGGTACAAATGTTAATATTTGACTGCTTTGTCCTTACAAGGGAGGATGAATAATTTCCATATTTTTGCCCCACTGCATAGAAAACAAGTATATCTATACAGTTCATGCCCAGTATACACACATCCTGGAGTGTTTGGGGAAATTACACAGAAATACAACTGTGCAGGGATTTGAGAAAAAAAAATAATGTTTACATACAATCTTTTGGGGGAGTGTTCTGCATGACTGCTGGGGGGGGGGGGAACCAAGAAGCTGGTACAAAAAATGCTGTGCAGAAAAATATTGCACAGCAAAAGCACAAGGCCTGTTACTTAATGCAAGATTGTTTTTCTTTTGTGCCAGAATTTTATGTAAAAGTATTGTTGTGTAAGAGTGCTGCTTTTGTGTAAAAAAAAAAAAGTTCCAGGGGAAAAAAAACAGGTGTTGTTGTCTGGAAACAGTGTTTTGTGCAACCATCCATACTTTTCATTTTAAAAACAACAAAACCCTTGTGTATTTCTACAGATAACAATTTCCCCAAACCCTATGGAATTTGTGAACACCAGACAAAAGCTGCACAAAATTGTATGCATTCTATTATTTTTCCCAGATGGGTTTCCTGGAGTCAGGAAAACCATTTTTCCCCAGTCAGAAAACAAATAAAGGCAAAATTCTTTCTATCCCTACTTTGCTATAGCGGGCAGTTGTACTCATCCTCCAAAAGAGGGCACACTCCTACCTCTACTTGCTGATGACTGGCAGCTCTTCATTGGACACACCAGAGGGGGAATTCTGTGGCCATGGTTTAAAATAGCATTGAGTGTACAATACTAGGCAATCATTCATGTTCCTTTGCTCTGGGAAAAGTTGCCTCAGAAGTAGTAAATATTTTCCTTTTTTTTTTCCTTTTTGAGAAAAAAATTAATGTGCTAAAAATTAACTTGGGAAACCATGGAGTAAGAAGGTGGAGATTTCACACTACTCTCTTATGTTCAGTTCAGTTCAGAGCTCAGAAAGTCCCTTGCAAGATAAATGAATAGAATGCCACACTGGAGCCATTCATAACTGAGCATTGGCAGGATGGCGCTCTAGGTCAGACTTGTTTTATTTATTTGGATTACATTTTGGTTGGGAACATAATATAGGGAATAAGCTGTCTCTCACCAACAGCAAAGGGGGGGGGGTTGTGTGTAAATTAATGAGTACACTGTAGTTCTTCAGGATATGTAAGAGAATATGACTAATAACAAAAATCAACAGTATCCAAATCCAGGCAAATAGAAAGGTAAATCAAGTGAGAAGGGTTTTGCTCATGCTTCCTTCCAACAGGCTAGTTTTCTATGGGAAATGAAAAGCGTTTCAATTTGTTGTTATTCCTGTGTGCCTTCAAGTTGTTTTCTATGTATAGTGACCATAAAAAGAACCCACCATGTGGTTTTCTTAGCAAAATTTGCCTTTGTTTTCCTCTGAGACTGATAGTGTGGCTTGCCCAAGGCGGGCTCCCATGACTGAGCAAGGATTTGAACCCTGGTCTCCAGAGTAAGCAGAAGGAAATCAGCTGTCTGAAATGGTACAGTCCAGGCACACATTTATTTCATAATCAAAATACTTGTATTCCATCCTTCTGTCTTTAAAATGACTCCTGGGCATTTAGCAAACCAATACAAGAATTAAAATATTTAGCAATATGTAATACAAACTATAGGCCAAGAGACAAAAATAACATTTCCCTCCTTATTTTCTGCTGAAAGTTCTCCTCTATTGTCTTTATCCCTAGAACAACACTTGTCAAGCAACACAGTCTTCAGACACATACTGAAAGGAGCTGTGGACTGGAAGTTAGTGGGTTAGATTTCCAAAGCCAAGTGGACTCACAACTCTGTTATATTCCCTTTTCCTCTCCCTCTCTCATTTAATTTAATTTAAATTACTTTCTGATGTTATTTTAACTCCTTTAGCCACTGTGGTTCCCAGGACCATGGTCTCACTTTTATTCATCGCGGCATTCTTCTCTCCTCTCTGTTTCTCTCTTATTTTCTTTATCCTTTGGAGGTGATGGAGTAGCAATAAAGATGAGGGAATAATACATGTAAAATCATCAGTAGCGATATTTTACCAAAGAGTCAAACCAATTCTTATTGTTGTTTATACTTCAATTTATTGATTTTATAGTTACTATCTAAAAGATTCTCAAGCTGTTTCACAAGAATTTAAAAATAGAAAGAACGTGGAAATAGAGCAAGTATTTCACTCTTAAAAGCATGTATTCAATTGTTGTTCTAAAGAAATCCTTTCTCTTTCTCCACTTCCCCATGTTTTCCCCATGATATAAGGAGACTGGAGGTAAATCTAGTTGACACAATTTACACACACACACACACACACACACACGTACATACATTATGTGTCCTTTTTCTTTAACAGAGAGTCAGCATGGCATAGTGGTTTGAGTTTTGGAGTACAACTCTGGAGATCCAGGTTGGAATCTCTGCTAAGCCTTGGATAGCTACTGGGTAAGTCAAACTCTCTCAATCTCAGATGAAGGCAAAGGCAAACCTCCTCCGAACAAATTTTGCCAAGAAAACCCTGTGACAATTTCACCTTAGGGTTGCCATAAGTCAGAAATCATTTGAAGGTGCACAACAACAACAGTCCTTTTCTTTACTCACTCGATCACAACAATGAATAATTATCTATGTATTAATGTTCCCTTCTGGGGCCCATAAATACTGAATTGATAGCAAAGATTAGATTGGATCCTAGTGGCTGGGAATGCTGGTTGTTCTTTAAATATTAGAGGAGTATCTTTTGGAAGAGTTTGGATCATGGATTGACTTTTTTTTGCCATTGGGTTTATATCCACAGATGAGTGGAGTGTTGGACTGGGATTTAAGCCAATTAATTATGCTCTCTTGCTCCAACTTCTTTTATTATTATTAAGCCACCCAACAAACTTTTTGTTTCCTGCATCTTCTCTGTATATATTTATTTTAACTCCACTCATTCCTTTTGAATGGCTGGGTTTTGTTGTTGTGTGCCTTTAAGTTATTTCCAACTTATGGTTGACCCCATAAAAATCATGGGGTTTTCTTGGCAAGATTTGTTCAGAGGAGGTTTGCTGTTGCCTTGTGGCTGAATGGCTGAGTGAAAAATAAGATTTATTTATTTCATACATTTCAGTTTAATACATTGACATTTGAATCCCCCCCTTTTTTTTTCTATGCCAAGAATAAAACAGGAAAGGCAGAATAAAATAATTGATGGGATTTTTCACCTTCATTCTGGCAAGGTTCTTAGATGAAATGTAAATTTGAATGCCATCTTAGAATTAATGTAACTGTAATAAACATCCTCTTTAATGGATACATTTTTGCCTTTAGTATAAACATAACGTAGTGGCTCCTTTTCACTAACTTTCTAATCTGTGGTTATATCATTTTCATACACTTTTGTCACAGTCTATCCTAAAGAATCCTCCAGTTTATAGTTGGGTGAGGCACTTGGAAAATACCAAGGTACCCTAAGGAAGAAAAGACTGAAAATTATAGTCATTTAATCCTTTTTGAAGACAGGTCTTTAAATTGATTGGAAATTGTACTACAGAGGAGTGGACAAGTGTTTTAAGTACTCTAAGGAGCTACTACATGAGTGTGTGTGTGCATGTACACCTTCAAGTTGCTTGTTGATATATGGAAACCCCATGAATTCCATAGGGTTTTCTTAGACAAGGAATACTCAAGATGTGGCTTCGCCAATTCTTCCCTCTGAAATATAGGTTACAGCACCTGGTATTCATTGGCATCCAATTGCTAACCAGGGCTGATAGGGGGTTCCATAATTGTTAGGGTCACACTTAACTTTTTAACTCTGTGTGTGTGTGTGTGTGTGGCTAAAATCATTACTTGTAAACAACATGAACAAAAGGAGGCTCTGCTTTAGTAAGTCTTTGTCAATTAATTAAACCAGAGGCAACTTGAGAAAGACCATGGGGAATGCAGAGCATCTCTCCAGTTCCTTGCTGCTTGTGTTGAATAAGCAGGAGCTGACAAGGGAGATGCACTTGTCTCTCAATTGCTGGCTTTTCCAAGGAAAATGGTAACAGGGGAGCACTGCACATGTCCGCACATCCCTCTTATTTACTGAAATGATTCACTGCAGCACAGGAAGATATATAATACTGTACATCTGTCTCCAAAAATGCTTACACTGTGCCATCTCTCCTTCTTCAAATCACTCCTAAAAATAATATTTCCTGTAAATCTTTTTTTTATAGGAAACTCCATTAAAGCATTTTGCCCATTCATCCTCCTCTCTCATTGAGACAAAGCCTATGCTTATACAACGGCATTTGTTTATAGTGAGGTACTTTTTTAAAAAAATCTTCCTTCATTTCTTCTCCCTTTGTTTTCTCTCCCATTGCCAAATGGGATACTTAAAATGTGTTGAGGCAGGACCAACTTATTTAGTAAAATAATTCACTAATTTAAGTCAACATATTTTACCAAACTGGCCTTCTTCCAGGCCATCAGTCAGTTTTAAAGGCCAAGAGATAATCAAAATAAACATATGACAAGTTGAGATATTCTGAAGCCTACTGTAATCTGCTAAACAGGGTGTATACAGTAATACCTCAGTTAACAAAGCCTCTGATAAAGAAGCTCCTTTTTACTGGTCTGGCAACTCTAAACTAGCATGGTAAGGATGAGGCCAGTCCTGAGATAAAACAAAACCACATTCCCTATGAAATCCTGGATGACTAAGATGATCAAGGTCCACTCATTAAATTGACATGAATAGGTCTGAACCTGCCTTTCACCCCCTAAGTCAACTTGTTGCATTAAGATGCTGTATCTTTGGCAATGTTGAAGAACATTCAGCTACCAATTTGTCTGATTTCAGCACAATGAACTGGTATGCATGTGCATATTGTGTTATCCTCCACTTCAGACAGAAACAGAAACTCTTTCTAAAATATACATGACACTGTATAACACTGCATAATTAACAATGACAAATCCCTGCCCCATGAAGTACACTCTAAGGGAGGGATGGCGAATATGCCTTGTGGTCCCTATGTGGCTCCAGACCTCACTTTTATCATCTCCAAAGTTCTTCACCAATTCCCTGAACCCCTCAAAAATAGTTTGGTGTGATGATGTTGGTTGATTTCCACCTGAAAAACTTCACAGGAAGCCCATCAAATATAAAAAAACTGCATGAAGTCCAATAGGTCATCCATTGGTAACCTCCCAATTAGACTACTGTAAAGGACTCTGTGTGGGGCTACCCTTGAAGAAGACTTGGAGCTAGTGCAAAATGCAGCAGCTCGGTTGCTAACTGAAATGCCATATAGGTCCAAAACACACTGCAGAAATAATCCATTTGAGACTGCTTCAACTGCCCTGGCTCAATGCTATGGAATCCTGGGAACTGTAGTTTTGTTAGACATTGAAGTCTTATCTGTCAGAGAGCTCTGGTGCCGCAATAAACTACAATTCCCAGGATTCCCTAGCACTGAGCCAGGACAGTTAAAGCAGTCTCAAACTGGATTATTTCTGCAGTGTGTTTTGGACCTTTGTTATAGTCTGTAAAGCCCAGACTAATTTTATTCTGAAATTATTGGTGCATTCCATTATCCAGTGTATATTTGCAATATAATCCTTAGTGCCTCTTAACTTTGCTGAACCCAGCTTGGACATCTGACAGTTAAAGCAGTCTCAAACTAGATTATATCTGCAGTGTTATTTGGACCCTCGACAGCATATAACACTACCCTTAAAGAATTGCACTGGCTGTTAATATGCTTCTGGTCTGAATTCAAGATGCTTGTAATTGGGATCTCAGTACTTGAGGTGGAGCCTGCTGGGGCGACCCTCTTCTGTGTGCCACCAGTGAGATCAATACACCAGTGTTGTGACATGGGAGAGACTCTTTTCAGCTATGGCACCCCAATTGTGGAATGCCCTTCCCCTTGGGGCTTCATTGGCACCAACACTGATTTCATTTAGGCACCACATGAAAACTTGGCTGTTCATCAAGGCTTTGGGAGCTCATTAATTCATCTTAAATACTGACATACTTAGCTTTAAACTGTTCTAATCTTTTAAATATGCTCTCTAACTTGTCAATTATATCTAATATATTTTAATGTATTTAACTTTTTATTGTTTTAAATTGTTTTAATTTGTTTTGTTTTTTCCACCCTGAGACCTTTTGATACAGGATGGGATAGAAATGTTTTAATACATAAAAATGAAATCATTCCCTGCTATCATGCCCAAGTAGTTCCATGCAGTAGTGTCACAGAGGGAGTGTGGGGGGGTTCAGACCACACCGGGTGACACCCCAGAAGGGGAGTGACACCAAGTTGGCTCCCTGTTCTTGCAGGCACTGTTTCAGGGCCTTTTCAGGCAGCCTAGGCCATGCACAGAGGCTTTTTGGACAGCCTGAGCCCCACACAAAGACTTTTTGGGTCACCCACACCGCAGAAATGCTGGGACCAGAAACCTCACCCCTCAGAAACCCCCACACTCACACCTGATGTCACCCAGTGTGGGAACACTCCTGGTTCCATGGGGTGGTCCCTTTCTAAAAAGTAACCAGAAGTGATCACTTTCAGTGGCCATTTTATGAAGGACCCCAATAAATATGTTTGGGGTTTTTTGGCATGCTGTGGCACATAGCCTGAAGGAACAGGGAAAACTTGCTCTTTGGTCTCTGCACAATTGCCCAGAGCGACTTTAAGGCAACTCTCTTAAGCATATTTTCTAAGGAGAAATTTTCACTGAACTCAGCGGTGTGGTATTACATTGCTATTTTTAAATTCACATTGATTTTCAGGACTTACATGAAGTAAGAGCATTTTTGTTTGTGTGTTTTTAAATTGCTCTCTGTTTTGACTTGTCTTTCTTGCTACTTCAGTGGAGTATTTCCCACACTAGAGTTTAAAAATAAATTCCAAAAGTGCCATGATACACACACCACACACACACCCTTTGTACTTTGGATTGGTTGCAATGTGTAGAAGAGAAAAAGGGTTTGGGGGAAATGCAAGGTTGACATATATGAATCTGGGTGAAAATGCTAAGTATAGCACCAGTTTGTATCCAATATTTATCTTCTTCAAATTAAGTACTAGGCACAACAATAAAATGGCTGTGTAACATTTCTTTGTATTTCTCTGAGCATTTCAGTATCCTCTTGACCAGCTCCTTCATTTCCATGCACCACCAGGGAAAGAAAGAACAACACAGATTCATTCTACCTGTGGCAGAGAATCCTCTGAAAGTGTACTCTGTGGCCATCAGTGGCTTCCATATCAGTGGAGCAGTAAATTCAAACTTTGAAGGAGCTATCCAAGGTACTAAATCCTATCCACGGAGAGTGTCTGTAAATTTGGCCTAAAACCTGAATTGCACACACTCCATTCATTTTACTGGGGCTCGCCATATGCCTGACCTTGAGTCTGCATAGTGAGCCCGTGGATGGCACAGATGCACTGTATTTATACTGCTAGATGGACTGAAGAGGGAGAAACTCATCTTTTTAAAATTTATGTATGTTTGTATATATTTTATTTCTACCTCAATTTTCTCCTAACACTTGGGACTCAAGCTGGATAACAACAGAATGAACAAAGTTAGAAGTATCCAAGAGATTAAATTAAAACCAACTACTTAAGCGCAGTACTGGGGAAAAGGTGGGAGATAGAAATTAAATAAAATAAAATAAATAAATAAATTTCAAAACAAATCAGTTTAAGCTATAACACAACAATACAAACAAAGTTGGCCTGCTGGTGTAAAGA
>CM034708.1:95763099-95784146 GCA_020142125.1 Phrynosoma platyrhinos
GCTTCGTGATGTTCTTGCACTTAATCGGCTTCCTCCTTCAAGCTGCTATTACCTTACTTGAGGGAAAACACAGGTTATCTACATTGTGCTTGATATTTCCTCTAGTCAGACTAACAAAGTGGGGTAAAAATCTGAGAAATACATCACAAAAAATGCACCTACCAATGAGCAAAAAAGCACCTACCAAATAGTTGCTACCATAATCCAGTTTGTTAGTTTTCCTGGCCTCTGGGCCTAACCTCCCTTCTATGGAGGGAAGAATCTAAAAGTTAGAGCAATGTCTCAAAAAGCATGTGTGGATATGGAGGAAGAAAGAGAAAGAGAGGCTGAGAAACAAAAATAGATTACTACTGTGTACTTTCTGCTGCAGGTTGTTTTGGAGCAGCTTATATAGACTCCCTAGGAGCTCAACCTGATCTTAGAGTGGGAAGCGCTGTAGTTGGCACTTATATTCAGTGGGAGTGATAAACACAGGGTTGCTTCAGGACTAGCTGCCTCAGAAGTAGCTGGAGATGGCACTGCAAGATTGCTGATTTGTGGTTTTTCTCATTTCTTCCCATCTTCCACATCCTGGCCTCAATGGCTGAAGTTGCAGAATAATTTCCTTTTTTGGTCTGAGTCTTGGTCTTTTGTTGAGACCAGGTGCTTCCATCCTTGGCTGGTAGTTCCCAAGGAAACCTTGTCTCCCTGTTCTCACCAGGGAGCCCTGGTGGTGCAGTGGTTAAATGCTGGTACTGCAGCCACAATGTTGTGAGTTCGATTCCAGAAAGCTCCAGGTTGATTCAGCCTTCTATCTTTCTGTAGGTCAGTAAAATGAATACCCACTAGCTTGTTTGGGGGCAATTGGCTAACACATTGTAAACCATTTAGAGAGTCTTTAGTTCACTATGAAGCAGTATAGAAATGTGAATGCTATTGCTCTCTGTATTTCTGTTCTAACCTCTGTTATGGGTTCAGCCTTGGAGCTGCACACATGGACTAAGAACTGTTCAAACTTTACACTATCTGCATCACAATAGCTGCCACTAACTTGTAGCAGGTTAATTTGTGCACTTTGCCTTCTTCTTCTCTCTGCTCCTTGGCTGAAGGAACAGAAATTGCTCTCAGTTTTGGCACAATGGGCCGCAGTTCTGTGCAGCTGATTCAGCCAAATCCCAAATATCAAAGCAGATCAGACTGACTTGGACCAATTTATATGAGTTCCAGATTGGAACAGAATGGTCAAATTCCATTCCAGAGTGGAACAAACAAAGTCCAAAGTGTTTTGTACTAATCCAGAGATATGGACATCAATTATATTCAGGTAAAAACCAAAAAGTCTATCTCCAACATGAACATAGTGAAAAAAATGTCATAGTTGTGTGATGCAGACAGGGAGGAAAAATAGTGGATTTTGCACAACTCTACCATGAAATTTGGGGCTAGAATCTCACCAGCACTTTCCAATCAGAGTATGGGGCAGGATTATGTGACATCACTGAAATTATGTAATCCTGCTGGCATTCACTCTGTAGCAGATCTTAAATGAGCTGCAGCAGGGTGTTGGGAGGGCTGATTGATTTCAGTGAGTATATTTTTTCTATTGAATAACCCAGTTTAAGTTTCTGCTTGCCTTTCTTGTGAATTATTAGTCTGTTTGAGTCTGCACATGTTTTAAAGGCAAAACATTTCCCTCTCATCACAGTTGCTCCTAAGTATTTTAGATGGAAGGAAGGCAGTCTAAACCACCACAAAAAAGGCATTACATTCTCTAGGTAGTTAACATCTTTTGGCACCAGCAGCCTGTTCCAACAACTCAAGAGGCAGCATCAACCAGTCTTGCTTAGGACAGAGGACACTGGTAAAAGAAAGGGGAAAAAGTACCCTACCATTTAATTATCATATATGTTAGTTAAACTTTATCATTTACTGGTACTCTAGAGCAAATGTTCCAGGACAAAAGTAGCATGAAATGAATCAATAGCTGGATTTATAAAAAAAAGAAACAGCAAAATTCACAAGTGCCTTGCACAAAAGCCCATGCAGATGTTAGTCTGAAATCAGGCCTTCTAAAGGGTTTACCCATTCTCCACATTTTATGTAGATGTGCGAAAAAATAAATACAAAGTCGCAACTGTTTTTTTTTTTATTTTTCCATTGTCAGTCAGAGGACTAGTGATCTAGATTTCTTAATCTCAGTTTGAATTTGGGGTCTGCATCAGAAATCTAGCAAGGAGAGGTTTTGTAGGCAAAATTCTGTGCTCTGTGCAGACAGATGATGGCAAATGGTTTCACCTACTAATTTTCCTTTTTTGGCTAACTGCTAAAAACACAACAAAGAGATGGTAAGCGTAACATTGGTATGTAGCCCTGGTAATAGCACCAGCTTCCCCTAAAGCAACAACATACCACTGTATTCCTTTTTGCCTTTTATTAAATTAAGCCTACTTTGTTTTGATTGCCTCCCTGGTCTAATGCCATTTCTATGATCTATTCTTCCATTTTATCATGTAGTTGTAATTTGCACTTCTAGCTAACCTTAGCTGTCCATTAGTGAACACTTGTTGTAGCAGCCAGGTCAAGGCCAAAAGATGAAAATTGAAAAAGAGAACAGATTTGCCCATTAAAAAGAATCTTTATTTCATGTTTATATATTAATAGATTCATAGACTGATGCCACACTGAACAAACATTGCAGATGAAGCACTTGAAAGGAAGAGAGGCCACAGAAAGCTAATCCTACCCCATTGGGTGTCTGTGTGTAGTGTTTGAGCTTTATGGTATGTAATTACAAGCAGCAGAAAGTCAATTTATTTACACCCAGGCAATTCTCTGTTGGGAGCTGCACTTTAAAAGACTGGCAAAAGAGCATTAAATGTTTTGTGCTGACATGAATGGCCCGAGTTTTCAAAAACGCTGAAGCCGAGTACTTACAGGTCCCATTGACTTTAATGGCAAAGGTATGGTTACTCAGCACCTGTGAAAACTAGGCCACTAAAATATCATCTTATTCTTTGTGCCCTCTGAGCTTGAAAAAGAACAGCTTTCCTTATGAGCTATCTACCTGCACCTAGCCCCAGAAATTAATAGCAAAGGGAAATTCCCCAGTGAAGTACAGACTCCAAAGCATAGGGGAAAACGCAGAACAACCCTATGCATTGGCAGATAATGTGTCAGGTTTGGATCACAGAGACTTGAGTTCAGGTTCCCCCCTCCCCTAATCATCCTCCTTCATTCTGCCATTTAGGTGTACTCAGGAATCTGCTCATTTGAATGATAGATGCAGTTTCTCCTCTGGTAAAGAGCAAATACATGCACAATCCATATGTAAGTGTAGTTACAAAAAGACACTGGCTTCCTTCTGAGCCTTTAATAACAGCTTGATCTGAAGAAATCAGCAGGTGAAGCCTTTCTTAGCATGGAGAGAAGCATAATCACTTGCAGATGAAACTGCCATTAAAGGCACAGCAACAGCTACCCAGAAAGACAGAACACAAGAACAAACTGGGCAAGAGGAGCAGGCCTGGGGCAATTCCCTGTGTCCCCCAGCCTAATGTACAGTAATACATTGTTGGCTTGTTGCAAAGATACAGTAGCACAACCTGGTGATTCTTAGAAGTATAGTGCAATGTAAGCACCATATAATGAAGGTTTAAGATTATGGTGATGTGTTTGGGAGATGGGTTCTATGGGGATGTATGTTTGCTTGTTGATTTTGCTTCCCACACCTCTTCCTCCTGGACTGCTATAGTCAATTCCTAATTTCCTCACTCCTGCCACTGGAGACAGAAGTCTGGTCCCATGATGATGATGCATGTATTTTTCCTGAACTACTCAATTATATTGAGTATGCTCCTATATGAAAGTGTTCCCTGGGAGTGAGGGGCTTGTGGCATGTCATATAAATATTATAACAATTCTTTTCAAGGAAGAGATTTGAAAGCTTTAGGATTGGCCGACAATTTTAGCCTCTTCGTGTCTAATCAGTTATGTATTCTCACCAGCTCTATGCTAGCAGACTTTCTGGAGAAAGTCTGTGTGAAGCTGCCACCTCTGTGTGGACCTGCCATTTCCAGTAGGCAATGCATAAAACAGAGACTTCAAAACCTAGAAACTTTGTTTTTTAAACAACAACTCATGTCATCTCTTAGGGGTATTGAGAAGGTGTAGTACAAATAATAATAATAATAATAATAATAATAATAATAATAACAACATCTCCAAGCTTTCTTTTCTTTTTTTCTTTAGATTTTTTTTAAAAAATGTTTAAATTGGATTTTTAAAGTATGAATACCAAAAAAGGCAAATAAAAAAAAACAACAGAAAACAGAAAAGAAAATTAGAAGAAAAAAGAGGGAGGATACATTGGATATGAATAAACGTTAAGTATACATGTTAATGTAAGATGACCATCTTACCAAAAACATATTGTTTTGAAAGTGACATCTATAAAATATGCTTTGCTAAAATAGTAAGATTTTCTGACCATTGAATAATTGGATGGTCAGTGTTTATAGTTCCAATCTTGGACTGTGAGTCCTTTTGCAACAGTAAAAGCTCACAAGATCTAACAATGCTAATTATCACTAAAATGAGCACCTAGAAATAGCAAAAGTTTTTCTAATACAAAATTAATAAATTGAAATGCACCCAACAAAAAATGGATCATCACTGAACATGCCCACATCATATGCTACATGGAAGTATAATCCCCATTACACCACCAACATTTAATTGAAGTAAACAGTTTCTTTCTTTAAAAAAAAAAAAACAACAACTAATGGTGTCCATTACACCTGAAACATTGATTTTTACTGAACCCAAGTATAGATTTAGGTCTAGAGTGGGTTTAGATATTTATTCCAACACAGCTTTATGTTGCTTAATTTGCACAGGCTAATCAAACTTTGTTCCACACAAGTCTAACTTAACATCAAAGTACTGCTTTCCAAAAAACATTTATAAGCCAGACTTGTTGGTATTACTCTCCCTGAGGATGTGACTATTTCCAACATGAGACAGTGACTGAAGAACCTATTGTTAATGGTTTGTATATATACCACAAAAGATGTTGTGGTTGTAAATATGGCGACAGTGCACCCACAGGTAACTGTTAGAAGACTGCAATATTTAAAATGGCAAAAATTCTTGGTCTGGACCAATCAATTGATCCAAAGTATAGATCCCACAGTCAAAACATTTCTTCCATAAAAGAGGTAGTGTAATCTTACCATTTTAAACCCAAACTCTAGGTTTAATACTTCTTTAACTTTACATGTTATGTTATTGCCAGTAACTGCTAATTATTCGCTTTCACCTTATCAGAAAGATACAGACAAGCTACAAGCATTTTTGGCTCCACTAACCTACCAGGTGCTTCTAATTAGGTCACCTATTTGGCTTTGTCTTATTATGACAATGTACATAAACAAGGAAGTAAAGGGCCATTCTAATTAAATCTAATTTTAAGTATGCCAGCACGCTTAGCATAATAGGGTCGAAGAGCTCATGAAGGGCTCAACAAGAGGTCCGTCACCTTAAGACATGACTGACCAACTTGTAGCATGGATAGTGAAACACCATGGCACACTTACACAGCAGTGTAATGTCCTGCAGGCCTGGCATATCCACCTGTATTTCTGTGCTTTGTGATTCCAGAGTTTAAAAGACTCCAGGAGAAAAACTAGACAAATTAGTTTCCCTATTAAAAAATTAGAGGAAAGCTCCAAGACATGAGATGTTGTTTTTATACTAATGGAAACACTACTGTAGCTCTTTTGCAAAGTTTGGACTCATCTTCAGGCTTCTGATCCCAAAACAGGCTGCCTTTACAACATTTCAGCAGTGGCAAATAATTTAGTAGTTACTTCACTACACTTGTCCCCACATTCACTGGGGATAGGGGCACAAGACCCCCGTGAATATGGAAAAACCACAAATAACAAAAACACTATGTTTTTGCCTGAGAGAACACCTCTCTATGAATTTCTAGGGGCCCCAGTGCAACTCTGTAATCAACATCTGCCAGAAATTGACCATAGAGTTGCGCTGGAGGACCTGCAAATGCCTAGTGGAGTGTTCTCTCTACGAATCTCTAGCTCCTTCAGTGCGACGTTTGGGTAAAGTTGACCATAGAGTTGCACTGGAGGACCTAGGTATTCCTAGAGAGAATATATGAATAAAATCCATGAATAATCAAATCCACAAAAGTCAGTAGTCGCAAATGTGGAGGGACGAGTGTAAAGACTTAATAAATTAGAGATGCACTAAAGAGAAAATTAGCATCTCATTAACATTTTCTTGTTGGACTTCTTAACAGATTGTTGTAAGAGTGAAGTTTGGATAGGACCGTACTTTAATTGTCTGAACAAAGTTGCTGTGTATCTCCCTCGTTAGGTAAATGACCCCACAATGACTAGAAATTATTATAATTGGCACATTATAATTCCACCTTTCCATTGAAAAATAGCTCTCACACTGGCTAAGAAACATTATTAAAACAAATTAAAAGAAATTAGACAACAGAATATTGAATACAATCACAAAAGAGCCAGTGAAATCAATAACTATTAACATCTAAACAGTTTAAAAGGTCATTCTGAAGAGATGCAACTTCACACAATTCATAAAAGCAAAGAATGAGAAGACCAATCACAACTTCCAGGCAAATGCATTCTACAATCTGGAATCAACAAATGATCTCTTTCATGTCTATCAAGTATGACGCACAAGGTGGTAGTCTCAAGAGAGCCTCTCCCAAAGATCATAATATCTAACATGTATAACAAGACAGACAGTTCCTTATACATTTAGGTTTCAACCTGTTAAACTGAAATTTTATTTAGAAGGAAAGCTCCATCTTGGAAAATGGGCATGCCTGACTCTCTCCTTAGCTAAGGCTGCAGCAAACAAAGTGTGACATGATAACACAAGCAGTTTAAGATGCACAGACACCAGACTTTGAGCAGGATTAATAAAGACAAGAGTGTACTGGAAGTTTGAATTCTAACAAGCCTTCTCCATCCAGCATTCTCCAATGTATTTTACTACAACCTCTATGGTACCCAGGCAGTATAAATGGAAAAGCTTACATGCATTCTGGGATGCTGATTGTGTGCCTGGATGTTTGGCATGTAAACGGTGAAATATGGCAGCTATACACAACCTGAATATTTATAAATTAATATAAATATTGCCAGACACAAATAAACCACCAGTGAACTTCTTCCAAAGGAAGCTGAACCTAGGTAAGAGTTGTGTCCCGGTACTTTTCCAATTTGCAGAAGAAGTATGTATATTGCAATATAATTTGGTTTACACACTTATATATGGATGCAAAAAATAGGGATAGTTTTGATAAATATGAGAATTAATTTTGGCATGGTGCAGTATCTGGAACATAATCTATCTCCAATTCATTTTTTCTATATAGCCATAGAGATAGGATTATGTTCCAGATACCTTTTCAGAAGAACTTTAAACTGAACTGTTCAAATTTATGCATTTTCTGGATTGAACACTTACCATTTTTATATCATGCTGTATAATACCAAAATTAATTCTCTTATTTATCAAACCTATCCATCTTTTTTGCAGCCATGGTTCCATCCTATGAAATCCTGGGATTTATACTTTAGAGAGGGCTATTTAAATTCTCCACCAGAGCTGTAATGACTCACCCAACTCCGTATCAGAATTCCATAGGATGCAACCATGGCAGTTAGGGCCTTTGCAGACTGCCAGAAATAGTGCACATTAAATTGAGGCGCTGCCCTGGCTCAGTGCTAGGGAGTCATGGGAATTGTATTTTTTTTCTGAGACATTGACCCTTCTCTGTCAGAGAGCTCTGGTGCTACAATAAATTACAGTTCCCATGATTCCCTAGCACTGAGCCAGGGCAGTGCCTCAATTTAATGTGCACTATTTCTGGCAGTCTGCAAAGGCCTTTAGTCTTGATACCATAATTGTGTAGTATGAAAAAATCCTTAATATGTTTAAGAATTAAGATGAATGGCTTTGTTGGGATTTTATCATTATAAACCAAAGCCTAAAGACTATACTGATCCTAAAATCAAATTATATATTTATTATCACAGTCAGAGACTGGGGAGTAGACAACAAGAATCACAGAGTGATTCAAAGTTATAGCAACTAATATAATAAAATAAATTGATCCTAATGTCAGGACAGCAAGAAAAGTTATGACACAGAGAATCTATATTGTGAGGGGTGTAATCTAACTAAATTTGATAAAAATTCTCCTGCAAAATATCTGAATTATAACAGATTAATTCTTTTTGCATTAAAGTCCAGGTGCCCAGTGTTTGAAGCCATTTTTGAGCCTACCCAATATCTCTTAATCTAAATTGTCATTTACAGAATTTATGTAGAAAAATAAAGAATATTACAAGGCTATACCTTCTGTTGCTTTAGCAACAATTCATTTTGTTTTCCATTTCCTATACCAGGTTTTCCAAATTCTTATTTTTAAACAGATGTTTAACTGAAAAAAATAAATAGTGCATCCCATGACTATCTTGCAAACTAAACTACCCATATTTTCCGGCGTATAAGACAACTGGGCGTATAAGACGACCCCCAACTTTTCCAGTTAAAATATAGAGTTTAGGATATACTTGCCGTATAAGACGACCCCTCTTCCAACGGGGGAAAATGAGAAAGTGTTGGGGGGAAGGACTGCCAATATACTAGGTGATGCATTTTGCAGCCAAGTAGGTGACCCTGGGCATGTCACACACTCTCACCCTCAGGGGATGGTAATGGCAACCCCCATTTGAAGAAACATGCCAAGAAAACCCCATGATAAGGTTGCCTTAGGGTCGCCATAAGTCGGAAAGGACTTGAAGACACACAAGAACAACAAAAAAGTCTGCAATTGTTTCATACATAGTACGTGAGAATAGGAGCCAGCATGGTGTAGTGGTTTGAGTGTTGAACTACCACTCCGGAGACCTGGGTTTGATTCCCCACTCTGCCATGAAATCCACTGGATGAACTTGGACAAGTCTCACACACTCTCAGCCTCAGAGGAAGGCAATGGCAAACCTCCTCTGAACTAGTCTTGCCAAGAAAACCCCAGGATAGGGGTTCACCTCTTACCCGCTGCTGCTTCCTCCTCCTGCCTCCTGCCACACTATGCCACCCCTTCCTCCCCTCCTCCTCCTCTAACCTGACTTCCTCTCTTCTTCCTTCTCCTGCCTCATGCTGCGCCACCCCTTCTTCCTCCTCCTCTGCCACCTGGCATATAAGATGACCCCTGACTTTGAAGAAGATTTCCCTGGGTTAAAAAGTAATCTTATACGCCAGAAAATACTGTATTTCTGGTAGAACTAGTTTCCCAAAAGAAAAATGACAGGCGTACAGATTAGCAAGTTGCAGCAATGCACACATGTGAGCAGAGGAAATAAAAATAGCTTTATATACATGTTCCGGTGTGATGTACTAGTGTGCATGTTGGTCTGCAGCATGTTGCTGTGTTTGTTTGTATAGGACATGCTCCTATGAGTTGCTATAATGGTTTACAATGGCAGCAGGAAAGAAATCTTGCTTCAGTCTAATAGTGTGTCTGCATGTTGTGCAGAGATGGGCCTTTTATATTTTGTGTTACAAGAAGAGAGCACAGACTACTTGACAATCTGCTGTCAAGAATTTGCAAGATACAAAATTACTCAGATCTGCTTTGACTTGGATGCTGTTGTTGATCCAGGTCCATTGCAGTTTACCTTGTCCTGTTTCCGCTGTATTGTTGAATACATTCCAATTTGTGCAGCTTGAGGATGTGGGCAGGATCTTTGTAGTGGCGTCTCCATCCCTGGTGTCACCTGGTGTAGGGGAGGAAGATGCTTGCAGGGCCAAAAGGGCACACTGGGCCCTCTCCTTTGCAGGGCTATGCAGACTATCCTCTCTTTTGCCGCTCAAGAGCTGCCGCTGCGGCTCTTTTGGGCTCTTTCTGCACAGCGTGTCTACTCAACTCCACTCCAGGCTGGCCCTTTAGGCCAGTCTGCAACGGCCCATTCTCTTTCCCCCTCCTTAAATAGATAGGGATTTCCTGCATGCAAACTCCTCTCGTTCTCTCATTTAAACTTACCATGTGACTTAGGTCACTCCCCCTTTGGGAATAACAGACATTCTCTCTCTAAAGATTTTCTCCTGTTTGGTTTTCCTTCTTTCTCCTCTTTCAACTTTCTTTGGAAAGATGGTGAGATTGAGGTTTATTTTTACCTGAACTATTCACTAGCTAGATTAGGATATAGCCTTTATGTATATATAGATTAAAGCCATTAGTAAAATTTTGTTTTAAACTACAAGGTATGTGCTTGTTGTTTTTTGAATCAGTCTCAGTTCTTAGGGAAGCACAGTTTGACAAAGGCACATTTCTGTTACTCTCCTGACCCTAAGAGGCTTGGCTTTGGTATTTTTGATATTTAAATATTTTGTTTCCTTAACAAAGGCTGAGGCTTTAGAAAACTTAAATTACCCCACAGTATTCCCATCAGGCTAAATAGTTCCTTGGTAGCTCCTTTATCTTTCTTCCATAGGAGACTGTTAGCTGCAAAAAGGACTGGTTGTACCTATAAATTCTCTTTTCCAGTTTTCCATATGTTCTGGCCACTAGTATTGGTTTTATATACAGCTTGCTCCTGATCAAGTATGTTCTATCACACTGTATATGCTTACATATTTTTATGCTAATAGGTTGCTGCATGTGTTTGTGTATTATGTACTACACCTGTTCATGTTTTTGCATGCTTTACAATTGCACTGGTAGCTCCCTTATCTCTCTTCCATAGGAGACTGTTAGCTGCAAAAAGGACCGGTGGTAGCTATAAATTATATCTCTCCTGTGTTCATTTGCTTTGCAGTCTTGGATAACTACAGTGAAAACAAGGTTCACAAAAGTTACTCTGTTGGAGTTTTAATATCCTTTGAATCAAATTCCACCAAAGCCAGACAACATTGGATTGCATTGCCTAGAGTACTTTTGAAAATACAGGATAAGCTATGGGTAATAAAAATAGGACCAATATGGGAATAGTGATAAAAGTGCTCTGCTGTACAGTATCAATGTAAAGTTTACAGAGATTGTATATAAATATATAGCTTTCAGTACGTTAAGGTGCATTCTAAATGCTAAACATTAAAGAATCACAACAAAGTTTAATTCCACCCCTAACCCAGCAGCTTTCTTTTGGAAGGAAGGAACAGCTTGGTTTCTTTTCTCTTCTTACTATGGAAGCTGCCAATCTGGATCAGCCCCGCTCCTTTACAAAAATTAATAAACAAAATTCAAGGGTATACAAGAAGTGTATTTTGGCCCTCAGTAGGACTTAGTCTGAAATAAACATTCATAAAATAACTCTGCCAGTCACCATCTCCTATGCATTTATATGCAAGTAAGTCCACTGAAGATAGGCTCACTTCTTAAACAGTATACTGAACCTCAACTAATTCGTCAGTGAGCTGATCATGACTAATGTTATTTCCCACTGTTTTCAGTGGAGTTGGCAACCAGATTCTATAACGCTTACTCAGAAGTATATAGTACCCAATGAATCCAGTGGGCTTTACTGCAAGTAAGCAAGAATATCCTGTAGCTACTTAATCATAGCTAAACTTAAATAGATTGTGACATTTATTTTTCAAGGCATGAAGTCATCTGAAATTTTTGTTTGTTTGTTTTAACCACCATTTCTTGTTGTTATGTGTTTTCAGGTTAACTCCAGCTTATGGTGACCTTATCATATGGTTTTCTTGGCAAGATCTATTCAGATAAGGTTTGCCATTGCCTTCCTCTGAGATAGCCCAAGTCGACAGGTGACTTGAAGGCATAAACACACACATTCCCAAAGTTCTATTCCAACACTCAAACCACTACTCACTATTTGATGTCCGTATGCACTTTTTAAAACTTTAAACTACCAACATATTAATGTTGCCTCCCCGTATGTTGTTCTTTATTTGAAAGTATTTTGCAATTAGAGCACTTAAATTTGCACAGATCCCTCCTCTTCCATTGGATGTAATACAAACATGAAATCTGTTCTGGGAACAAGATGTTTGGTTTAGTTATTATAGCTTGAGCAGATGCACAAAATGTTTAGAGCAGTTCATTTAATAGAATCGTTGGGTGCAGGAAGCAGCTAATATCTTCCTGGTGGAGTGGATGTCCTCAGGTATGTTGAAGGAGGCAGATATAAATCCATGTATAAAAATAACATTAATAACCTTTATTAGATCTGGACAGTTTTGCTCATTATTATTTGGCAGGCAACATTCCTATCTTGAGCATATAATGGTTCACTAGGTCCTTGATGAATCTGAATGTCCATTTTCCAGCCAAGTTTAGAGACTGATACAATCCTTACTGTTGTTGTTAACTGCTGTCAAGTCACCTTTGACTTAAGTAGACCTTATGAAAGAGAGACCTCTGAGGCTGCATCTACATTACAGAAATAGTTCAGGTTGACATCACTTTAAATGCCATGGCTCAATGCTGTGGTATTCTGGGAATCATCATTTGTTGTGGCAACAGAGCACTCTAACAGAGAAGGCTAAATGTCTCACAAAACTACAATTCCCAGAATCCCATACCCATGGCAGTTACAGAGGTATAAATCTGGATTATTTCTGCAGTGCAGGTGCAGCTTTGTCATCCTGCTCAAGTCCTGTGGACTCAGGGCTGTAGTTTCCTTGATTGAGTCTAGCTGTCTGCAATGAGATTTTGCTCTTTTCCTTATGCCTTCTACCTTCCCAAGCATTTTTCTCTTTTCTAGGGAGTCATGTCTTATGTTGTCCAAAGTATGACAGACTCAGGGCCTCGGCAGACGGCTTATTGAGCCGTCTCCGAGGCCAGGAAGAGGAGGAGCAGCTGCACGCGCAGTGCTCCTTCCTCTCCCTGAGGTCGTCCTCGGAGCCGCTGGCCCTCCGCACGACCGGCACTCCGGGGATGACCTCCCGCCGCAGCGACCGGACGCACTGCAGCAGAAAAGGCAGGGAAAGTGCGCCCTACGCTTTTAGGGCACACTTTCCCTGTCTTATGGAAGGAGCGCTGATTTAGCGCTCCTTCCAGGGACGCCGCAGGAGCGCCGGGGTGCAGAGGCTGCGGTCCCGCGGCGCTTCGTCCGGCGGCGTCTCCGGGGCCTCCGTCTGCTGAAGCCCTCAGTTTACTCATTTTGGCTTCTAGGGAGAATTCAGGCTTGATTTGCTCTAGGATCTATTTGTTTGTCTTTTTAGTAGTCCATGATATCCATAGAACACTTCTCCAGCACCACATTTCAGTTTAGTTGATTTTCTTCCTAACAGCTTTCATCACTATCTAGCTCTCACATCTATACACAGAAATGAGAAATATGATGACATGGACAATCCTACCTTTAGTGTTCAATTATACATGTGTAAATATCAGAATCTTGTCTAATTCCATCACAGCTACCCTTTAAGTCTTAGTCTTGTTCCAATTTCTTGACTGCAATCTCCATTCTAATTCATTAAGAGCCAAGGTGTGGAAAATCTTGAACTATTTCAGTGCATCCTTTACTCTTGCTAGGAAACAGACCATAAAATGAATCACTGGCATTCTCAAGGGATGTCCATTTGTCTTGATCATTTTTTTTCTCTGGTTTGGGAATTGGAGATACTGTTCTGTAGCTCACCTCCAAACAGAAAACATTGCTGGGGACTGCTATTCCATGGCATGTATATTATGGAGCTGTACAAGGTGTTCCCTATTCTTTTTGTTCTGCATAAAATTGCTGAAAGAAGTCATCCAAGTATTGTAGAGATTCTAAACTGAAATCTGTAATAAGTAATGGAATACATGAGAACCAATAAATTTACATTTATGGCAGATATGGTAGAGATACTGATGGGAGGTGACCTGTTTTGGATAGTAAATATGACTATAGGAGGTGTGAAGTAATTTTAAGCAGAAGTCCCATAATACCACACAATTGGTTACGCTGATGAGATTTGCAGTTCAACAATAATCCAAATTTCTTATTCCTGCTGCAAACCAGCTGTTGTTTACCGGATTCAATTTATGATGGCCAATGAATTAGAGACCGCCAAGATCCCTGGCCTTCAACAGCCCTTCTCAAGTCTTGCAAACTCAGGATTGTGACTTCCTTTATTGAGTCAAACCAACTGTAATGCAATCTTTCTCTTTTCCTACTGCCTTACATTTTACCAAGCATTATTGTCATTTCCAGTGTCTTGTCATCTCATGATGTGTCCAAAGTCTGACAGGCTCAGTTTAATCAGACTATACTGATTAAACTGAACGTTTGGCTTAAGTTCAGTTTGCTCTCAGATCCATTGATTTATCTTTAGAGAAGTCCATGGTATCTTCAGAAATCTTCTCCAGTACACATTTCAGTGAACTGATCCACTGTCCAGCTTCTACAACTACACATAGAAATCAGAAATACTATCTTCAGTATTAAATGATATATCTTTACATTTAAGGATGTTATCTAGTTCTTTCACAGCCTCTTCCAAGTTTTATGGTCTGAGCAAACAGAGAGAAAAACCCAGCTTTCCTCTGGGATTTCTCAATTCACAGGAAGAAGCTGTTGAGAGCATTGCCAGCTTCCACAATGGGCTGAACATCCACAAGCAGTCCACACTTCCTCCCTTGATCTGAAAGGATATACCCATGAAAATGTGGCATTCACAGGTACAAGTTGTGCCACACCACTATTTTTTCTCGTTCACCCCAAACACATGCCCACATGTGCACGGACATGCCACCAGCAGCCACCAATCACTTCCCTTGTCCAACCCATTTAGTATCCTTGTCTACATGCCATCCCATTCAATGCCCTGCAAACTGTGTGCAACTACTCACACGATTGCACAAGCAATTGACCACTCATATGGCATGTGGTTGTATCTAGTGACACACTGGCACAGTATAATCCTGGAGGCTCCTTATATATATCCTCTTTCTCCCATGGCCCCCTTTTGGCTGGCCAGTGTATTAATCGGGGATGCTTTGATTGGGAGTTCCTGCATGGCAGGGGGGGTTGGACTGGATGGCCCTTGTGGTCTCTTCCAACTCTATGATTCTATGAATGTTAAGATTAAATCCATTGCATTGTTGGTGACATCCTGTGTTGGTCATCATTTCACTTCATTGGGGTGTGTAATGGGTTGATGGTGCAGCTGACCACTCATGTATATGTGCAATCGATTAACAGGTGGGAGACAAAAGAAATTATAGGCAGCAGTGATATGGGCCCCTTCTCTCCTCTCTGCACTGGTGTGCACTCCACACGCTGGTGCAATAGTTTACAATTTCTGGCTTGAGATGGAGCAAACCAGGGATTATTTTGCTCCAGAGTATAACCCCAGAGCATGGCTTGTCCTGGATTCCTCCTGTGTTGGCCACATGTGCCATTTAACAAGTATGTTTCAAAACAGAGCAAACCCACACTTTATCACTTGTATGGACAGCCCCCTTCTGCTTTCTTGTCTACACGTTTTCCATTTTGATTAATAACTGAGCCAAGGTATAGATAATAATTAAATATTTTTATGTCTTCATCATCCATTTTTAAGTTATGTAAATCATCTGTGGTCAGTATTTTGGTTTTTTTAAAAAAATATTCAGTAACCCCTTTTCTGCATTTTCTTTCAGAACTTCCATGAGAAGTCATTCCAAGTCTTGACTATTTTCTGCTAGTAATATAATGCCAACTGCATACATTAAATTACTGATGTGTGTTCCCCCAGTTTTCACACCTCCATCATCTGAGTCTAATCCTGCTTTCGATATATTTTCTGCATATAAATTAATCAGCCAAGATAATAAAAATGTAACCCTGTCTGACCACTTTGCCAGTTAGAAATCATTCTGTTTCTTCATATTCTGTCCTGGTAGTGGCTAAAGATCAGTTACATATATTAAAAAAGCAAATGTTGAGGCACACCCATTTCTTTTAGAGTGATCCGTAGTTTTTCATGAGGCTGCACCACAATCTATAAAGTTTGGGATGGACTTCTGGCATTTCTTGATCCATATATGGTAAAACTTCCTGACAGTAAGAGCTGTTGGACAGTGGAACACATTCCCTTGGAGACTGGTGGAGTCTCGTTCTTTGGAGGTCTTTAAAATGAGGCTGGTTGGCCATTTGTCAGAGGTACCTGCAAGTTCCTGCAAGGCAGGGGTTTGGACTGGATGGCCCTTGAGGTCTCTTCCAACTTTATGATTCTATGAAATGTATCTGTTGTAAAATCTATTTGCCTGTATGGAAGATTACTGCTGTGGTCCAATTCTTACTACAATCCTTGGTGTTCCTATTCTTGGGAACTAGAATGTATATCGGGAATTTTCAGTCTGTTGTCCCTTTAAAAATCTTCTGTATTATCTGGAAGATTTTAATTAGAATTTGGATGGATTATGTCTCTATGGCTTGAAACAGATCTACCTGTATACTGTCTGCTCTTGGTAATTTATTTCTTCCAAATGTTAGAAGAGCAGCTTGCATTTCACTTGTGTGCTCATTGTAAAAAGGTTCTTCTTTGAAGGAATCTGTCATATTTTAATCTCTTGAATACAGTTCTTCAGTGTATTGCTTCCATCATCTGTTTATTTTGTGCTCATCATACAGTGTGCTTCCCTGTTGATTACATAGCATTCATCATCTTGGTTTAAATTTTGCTTTTATTTCTTGGGTCTTGTGACTGTTCTATCTTTTTTGTTGTCTTGTTCTATTTCTGTGCACTGATTATTATAATAGTTTTGTTTGTCCCTACTTCTGTTTGTCCTTGTGCACAAACCACTGAACATTTGAGTTCAAGACTCTGAAACTATTTTTGTCACGTTTTACTTTTGCTTCTCACTTCTCTTTAACTGTTTGAAATGTTTTATCTGTCATCCAAGAGGCTTTGCTTTCTTTTTGGCTACAGAGGGTGTCTTTTTTCATTCTTACCTCCTACTGTCATTATAGCCTGTGGTGCTGGAGGAGAGTTGCACAGATACCATGAACAGCCAAAAAGATAAAAGGAATCTGAGAGCAAATAAAGCCTGAACTCTCTCAAGAAGCCAAAATTACTAAACTGATCATATCATACTTTGGACACATGACATAACTCACTGGAAAAGATGACAATGCTTGATGAAGGCAGTAGGAAAAGAGAAATACCACATTATAGATGGGTTGACTCAATAAAGGAAGTCACAACCCAGAGTTTGCAAGACCTGAGCAAACTGGGGCTCCCAGAGGTCTGTTCCTTATAGTGAAGCCACATGCTGAAACCAACCACACAGTGAGTAACAACAAAGAAGAAAGAGAAATGGAAAGGGGGGGGGAGGCAAATACATATATAAAAAGTATGCTTCATAATTATAGGTTGGGTTGGAAGATGAATCCTCAAGCTGAAAAAGAAGGGGGTCTTGTTCAGGGTAACCAGACATCCTCCTTTGCCAGGACATGTCCTACATTTCAACGTTCTGTCCAGGAAGAATTTTAAAATGTCCTCCATTTTGAGTATGGCTAATAAGCCCTTCGATTAACACTACGTTTGCTGTTCCCCTGAGAAAAATTGGTCTACTTGGTAGCCTGTACTCACACCAAATAGGGGGACAGGATAACCCATGCCACAGTTCTTTTTTCTCCTAGGAGCAGCAGCAGACAAGACTTGCCCACAGAGAGGACAGCGATAGGCAATGGGCTGCTTGAGGACACAATGCAAATGTTAAAAGGATTCCCCCCCCCTTAATTTCAGCACAACAGACAATTGAAAATAATAATTTAAATGTAGATTCAAGAGTTTGTTGTTGGTAAAATACAATTTTAAGCATTTCTCTTACTCACAGTTCTATAAGTAGAATCTTATAGATCTCCCCCCCCCCCCCCCCCCCCCCCCCCCCGCAAATACCAAAATCTGTAGATGCTCAGGTCCCATTTTTCCCAATGGTGGTGCGGCCATGTGGCTACGCCACCATTGGGGACAATGGGACTTTGCTGCTCCGGCCATCCAAAGCCTGCTTTGCCGCTCTCACCGTGGCAGGGGGCTGCCTCCTCCTCCTCTACAAATCCACAGATACTGAAGGGCTACTGTATCTTGCAAGCCAACAAGGCATTTTAACAAAGGTAAGTTCATCTTATTATCTGCTGGGGTTTGGTTGCAGGACCCCGTGTTATCCCCGTGGATAACAAAATCCGTGGATGCTCAAGTCCCATTAAATACAATGGCATAGCACAATGGTGACCCTTATATAAAACGTCAACATCAAGGTTTGCTATTTGGAATTTATACTTTTTTTGAATATTTTCAAGCCATGGATGTTTGAATCTGTGGATAAAAAAAATCTGTGGATAAGGAGGGCCGACTATACATAATAAAATACAGTATATATAATACAGTGGGCCCTTGTTACCCGCTTGGGTTTGGTTCCAGGATCCCCTGTGAATAGCAAAATTTGTGGATGCTCAAGTCCCATTAAATATAATGCCAGAGCAAAATGGTGTCCCTTACATAAAATGGAAACTCAAGGTTTGCTATTTGGAAGTTATACTTTTTCTGAATATTTTCAGGCTGTGTATGCTTGAATCTGTGGATAATAAAATCAGTGGATAAGGAGGGCTGACTGTATAGCAATAAATAAAGTATATGAAATGAATTTATATTTATATCAGTGTTTTATTTTGGCATGTCCCACATTTTTTCATTTTGCGGTGTCTTGTCCTCCTTTGTGGTTAATAACATCTGGTCATCCTGGTCTTTTTCCACCAAAATTGCAATCAAATAAACGTCTTGGCTTAAAATTTGTGTGACTTGATTCTTTTGAGTTGGGGCACATAGATGTAAAAGTTAAAGTGGATAGGAAGAAAATCAATTAATTTGAGATAATGTGGTGCTGGAGAAGAGTGCTGAGGATCCCATGGACAGGCAAAAAGACAGACAAATGAATCCTAGAGCAGATCAAACTGGAAACCTCCCTGGAAGCCAAGATGACCAAACTGAGACTGTCGAATTTTGGACACATCATGAAAAGGAAGGACTCATTGGAAAAAATAATGCTGGGAAAGGTGGAGGGAAGTAGGAAGAGAGGAAGGCCACATGCCAGATGGATGGAGTCTATTAAGGAGGTCACGGGTATGACTTTACAGGAACTAAGCAGAGCAGTGGAGGGCTTGGAGGTATTTTACCCACAGGGTTCTGTGTCGACCAGAGTTGTCATGAGTCGAGACCATTCGAAGGTGGTTAGCAACAACCAAAACACACCTACACGGGCCCTGTAAAAAGCTTATAAAAAGTTGAAATAATAAATAAAGCTCCTCACACATCATCTGAGGGAGAGATGCAGGCCCATCTCCATCGGGCCTAGCCTAAGAAGAGGAACCCTCACTTTTTAAAGGGCGGGTGGGTAATTTTTAGGTTTTGTCTACAGTGTATTAACATATGTGTATGGAGATTTAATGTTGTAAGCCGCCCCGATTGCTCTACAGAGGGGCGGGATATAAATAAATAAATAATAAAAAAATAAAAAAAGAGGGAATACCGAAGCTGCACAAGCCTGTGTGTGTGTGGACTGGGAACCTTTACAATTCACTCTTTCTCTTCAATTTTTTTTAATACACCCATCCCTCCACATTCGCTGGGGTTAGGGGCACAGGACTCCCGTGAATGTGGGAAAACTGCAAATAACAAAAACACTGTTTTTATTTGAGAGAACACCTCTCTATGAATCTCTAGGTCAGGGGTAGGCAACCTAAGGCCCGGGGGCCGCATGCGGCCCAGCAAGGCCTTTGGACCGGCCCCAAACCGGTCCTGCCACCGCCACCCCCCCCCCATGATGATATTGATTATTGTTGTTATTACTTGTTCTTGGGGTTTTCTTGGCAAAATCTTCACAGGGGTTTTGCCATGGCTTTTCTGGGGCTGCGAGAGTGTGCATGCATTTTTTTTTAATTTTTAAATTCTTTTTTAATTTTTATTTATTTATTTATTTATTTATTTATTGTGCTTCGGCCCGTCAATTGTCTGAGGGACAGCAACCCAGCCCCCGGCTCAAAAAGGTTGCCTACCCCTGCTCTAGGTCTTCCAGTGCAACTCTGTGATCAACATCTGACAGACATTGACCATAGTTGCGCTGGAGGAGCTACACATGCCTCGTGGAGTGTTATTTTTAGGAATCTCAGGAGGGTTGCAGACTGCCAGAAATAGTGCAAATTGAGTCCACTTTTAGGGTTAGGGTCAGTGCTAGGGAATCATGGGAACTGTGTTTTTTTTCTGAGACACTGAGCCTTCTCTGTCAGAGAGCTCTGGTGCCACAATAAACTACAGTTCCCATGATTCCCTAACCCTAACAGTAGACTCAATTTTCAGTCTAGGCCCTTTAGTGAGATTTTTGGTTAAAGTTGACCACAGAGTTGCGCTGGAGGAGCTACAAATCCCTAGTGGAGCGTTATCTCTAGGAATCTCTAGGTCCTTCAGGGAGACTTTTGGTTAAAGTTGACCATAGAGTTGCACTGGACGTCCTAGATATTGCTAGAGAGAACGTATTAATAAAATCCGTGAATAATGAAATCCGCAGATGTGGAAGGGGACGACTGTATTACCATTGGAACCGATTGGAAGCTGAAGGGGAACCATTCGTGGGCGGAACGGAAACGCTGGGGAACGACTTTCCGGAGGGACCTGTTATTTGGAGGCGCCCCTTTCCTCGCTCTCTGCGCTGGGAAGGGCCCTCCTCCTCTTCTTCCTCCTCGCGGCCGCCGCTTCCTTCCTGCCGCCATTTTAGCTCCTCGCTCTCTCCTTCGGAGGCCTCCTCGGCTCCCGCCATGTCCAAGCGGCACCGCCTCGACCTCGGGGACGACTACGGCTCCAGCAAGAAGCGCGTCGCCTCCGACGGGTAAGGAGACGAAGGCCAAGGGCAGGCCGGCCGGGAGGGAGGGAGGGAGGCGAAGGAGGCCTGGCTCTCCTGCCTCGTTGTTTGCTTGTGGAGGCCGCGCTGAGGGGAGAGCAGCCGGGGAAGGCCGGGAAACGCCGAGAGCCCTCGGCCCCTTCGCTCTTGTTTCGCCTCCCTTTGGAGACCCAGA
>CM034708.1:95800117-95828305 GCA_020142125.1 Phrynosoma platyrhinos
CCCCCCCCCCCCCCCGCTCCCTAATGTTTGCTGCCTTAACACACAGTCTGATCATGTGTATTCAGAGCCAATGAGACTTGCTCCCAATAAAGTTTATTTAGGATTGTAACCTAAGCAAAAGAAAACGTGACATTATTATTGTGTCAGGTTTCGCCTTTAAATCCCATGTTAGTGTGCTTGAATTAGTATATTGTATCCAGTTTCTAAATAATGCTGTATTTTTCTTTTGTATTGTAGGTTATAGTAATGAGTGCTACTTTAGATGCTGGTAAATTTCAAATTTATTTTGATAACTGTCCTCTCCTCACTATACCTGGCCGTACCCATCCTGTGGAGATATTTTATACACCAGAACCAGAGAGGGATTATCTTGAGGCAGCTATTCGTACAGTAATCCAAATTCATATGTGCGAGGAGGAAGAAGGAGATCTACTACTTTTTCTTACTGGACAAGAGGTATAGTCTACCCAATTCTTCATAGAAATTATACATAGTCACATAAAAGATTTTGGTTGCCTATTTTTATTGTGATTTATGTTTTGTTATCCTGCTTGCTTATTTTTCAGATGTGGTCAAGTTGCAGCAGGAAATTTTGTGTGTGTGTGTGTGTGTGTGTGTGCAGGACAGTTGAAGATACTAAACTGATGAACCATTGTCAAAACTAAGGCATTTTGCCTACATTGCAGGGAAAATGTGCTTTCCAATCAAGCTAAAGTTTTGAGCAATTTGTCTTCTCAAGCCTCTGCTGTAATTTTCTGTATTCTTTATTTTAGAGATTTTTGTTCTGTCTTTCAACCTGGAGGTTTCCGAGCCAGCGAAAATTTGAATACCTGAACTAAAATCAAAGGAGGGAAATTGTTTTGTTTTGTTTTTTTAAAAAACTCACAGTGGCAATAGAAATAATAAAAACATAAGCCACAATAAAATATTAATTTAAAAGGTAGATTGCTGGACATTAGAGTTCACTTGTTAAAAAAAGAGATGAGAAATCCACTGAGAGCCTTTTGGGAACAGGGTGACCAGATATCATGACTGCAAAGGCGGACAAGGCACTTTAAAATATAGGAGATTCAAGAGAAATGAAGGCTATTACAATAAAAGCTAAGAACACTCATATAAATATAAATCCATGCTTCTTAGTCATGCTCAAAATGAAGGACATTTTGGAATTCCTCCTGGGCAGAAGGTTGGACTGTAGGACATATCCTGGAAAAGGAGGACATCTGGTCACCCTTCTTGGGAATGACATCTGCCAAAAAACAAAACAAAAAACCCACCAACCCCCCTCCAAAAAACACACACACTACCTTCAGTTACCACTTGCCCAGTAGCAGAGCTGAAACTTGGAGCCTTATCTCTGAAGATCTTAAGACTTGGACAGGATTTCTTGGAGGAAGATGGTAGTAATCAAATCTAAATATTACCAGGACATAAATAAATCAGAAGGTTGCTTCTTGAAATCCAGGAAGCTGCTTTAATACAAGTCATGCAGTTGTAGATAGCCTCTGTCCTTCTACATCGTAGACTACAGTTCACATATATCTGACTGTTGGCAGTGCTGGCTGTAGCTGATAAGATTTAAGTTGCCCACTGCTAACGACACTGGCAACAGATCTCTCAGGTTTCAGAGAGATGTTTCATCTAACTCTGCCTAGAGTTGCCACACTTTGAATCTGGCACTCTGCTTAGATAGCACTTTTTGCTTAAGAGGAATTTGAACTACCACCTATCCCTAAGTTAGTAAATTAGGGTGGGCAGTTGTCAGGTGTTGGTGGCTTCATTGGCCCAATGGAAGGCCATCTCCCTGATTTTTTCTCTCCAAATTCTAAGCACTCCTATCTAGGAGGTGTGAGAAGCAATTTAACTATGTTTTTCAGTGCCAGGGGCTGTTAAAAGCACAGAAGAGCCATTATTTAACAAGAAAATCAATCCGAGTTACACTTTTGGATTAATTGCTGAACAAAGACCTCTCCTGGGCCTAAAACAGCTGGATTTTTTTCTTCCTAAAATGAATTTACCTCTCATATTTCCTAAGTGGGCTTGGGGTTTGACTTTTTTTTTTTTTTTTTTTTTTGCAACCTTCCTCTAATCCATCTGGGGTTTTTTTAGCGTGGGGGAGGGAGGGAACCACCAAAAAAGCCCTAGGGCACCCAAGTTGCATTCTCAAAACCCCTCTGTTGTAAAGGATGCCTAATATGCAAAATGTCCACTGTAAAACTGTATCTTATTTCACTATGAAGCTGCCAGCTTAATCCTTTAACGGAAAATACAGCCCCATGCATAAGAGAGAGTATGCACAACCTCCCTTAGTCAGTTATACATTCTGCTATTAAGTTTGATGTCTTATTGAACTGCAGCCTGTCAACTTAAGGTGACCTCATTAATTTCATAGTGCTTTCTAAGGCAAGGAATACTTAGAGCAGGGGTAGGCAACCTTTCCCCTTTAAGGGCTGAGGGACTTCAGCTCCCAGAATCCCAGGAGCTATTGGCCAACATGGGACTATTGGCCAACATGGCTGAGGCTTCTGGGAGCTGAAGTCCTTCGGCCCTTAAAGGGGAAAGGTTGCCTACCCCTGACTTAGAGTGTTGATTTGTGTGATGTAAATGTAGATGTAGCAGAGATCAGAAGACTGCTTCCTTTCATCAGCCATCCTGGAAATGCTGTTCTCTGTATTCTCTCAGCAGCCTTAGTTTTCCATGAAGACACAATTGTAAATCCAAAGTAAAGCTTTATTGTTGCATAGTAAAAACAGAAAAGAACTATGTACAATCCATCTTGCAGATGATTTAAACCATAGGATCACAACTTGTTGTTAAGTTGAAAGCAAGGCAAGTTCCAACAAAGAAGAACAAAGGAGCCCTTGGCCCAACCCAAAACTCCACCTCCTGGGTGGCAACCTACATAATGATAGGATGATCAGCTTTATCCCAGCCTCTAGACCAGCCCCTAGCTGTGTGTCACTACCCATGTGACCTGGTTCCCATGCAAACCAGATGAGATATGTTTACCATCTAGCATCCTGTTTTCCCATGCTTAACGTCCTTGTTATTCTGTTCAGTGTGAAATTGTTTTGTTTTCAAACCACCTGCAGGCTGAGTCCTCTTTGTTTGCTTAGACACTTTTCTCAGAAGAGATTTTTCACAGATCTTTACATTTCCACTTTGACTGCATATCCCATCCATATTCCAACATAGAGATAGTTTTGCCAGTTCTTTCCTCTGAAATAACTTTCTTCAGAATTGGACAGACTTTCACTGTGCTTTCATAAATGATGGTAAACAGCATGAGAAGCAAAGTTATTTTCTTGGCTAGATTATTTGTTTTCAAAAGGATATATGTTTAGCAAAATTGTTATATTTGTTTGCTTTCTGTTCCAAGACTTCTGAATTGGCTAAAGTATATCTTTTTTAATTGCTTTATGTGAAATGTTGCATGTTCAGATATTGGAAAATATAATAGATGATCTTTGAACTTATAAATAAAACTTTAGTTAAAAGAGGCAAGTAACAATTATTATGTCGACATAATCCTGAAGGTATTTCAAAAAAATTCAGCTTGCATGAACACTGCTGATTGTCTTCTCTAAACAATACCAAATTCATAAATTGATTGTAAAAGCAGACACTTAACTTGTTGATATCAAACTTTTTCACTGTGGGTTGTCAGGTTTTTCGACATACTAGCTATCTTTGTTTTCTGGCTCTTGAGACATTTCCAGTAATATGTATTCAGTATGTCCCAGAGCAATCACAGGGAACATACAGGCAAAACAAATGATTTTAATACCCTAAACGATTATGATAATTACTTTCCAGCAGTTAAACCATACATGCCAATCATTTGCATTAGCTTCTGATTGGCACATAGTACAATCATTTGCTTTAAATTCTGTAATCATGCTATTATGCATATATTGGAGAAAGTCAAATACGCATACATAAAGCCGTTATGCAAAAGTTTTCTCTCTACCCTGTGGAGATGTTTATCTCATACAAAAGGGAGGCATAGAGGATCTCTTCTGGAGTAATTATTTTCATATAGTTTGTACAGTGGGTCCTTAATATATGCTGGGATTTGGTTCCAGGAATCCCACCCCCCATACAAAAATCCATGGATGCCCAAGTCTTATTAAATACAGTGGCATAGTGAAATGATATTCCTTGTGCAAAATAGAAAAATCAAAGTTTGCTTTTTGGGATATATGAATATTTTCAAGCATGGATGATTGAATCCATGGATATGAAGGGCCACATGTATCTTTTGTAAGTTACAGGATGTGGAGTAAAAATGGCCACCAGAGATAGTAAATTATCTTAAATGAAGTGACAGAAAGTTTTTATTTTTTAAAGAAATCCAGCCCATCAACAGTAAGAGCTGAGAGGAATGCTCCCAGAAACTCCTGTACTCCCTACAAGATAGTGGGGGGAAGACCTGGGTGATTCAAGCATCCATGGCTTGAAAGTATTATATCTTTCTATCTATACCTTGATTTTGCAATTTTATATAAAAGACAGCATTTTACTATCCATTGTATTTAATGGGATTTAAACATCCTCAAATTTTGGTATCCATGGGGTACCATTGCTTCCTTGAATTTGACTCCTGCCCTTTCTCTGGTAATGTCTGGGCAGATATTTATTTATTTATTTGGCACAGTGCAGGGTAGCTACATAGAAGAGATCTGGTTTCAGAGGGGGAAGGTGAAAAATAACAGCACTCTTCCAGCTTGGGCTTCATTTCTGTCACCTTGCTTGCCTGTCACTGCCAATTGCTCTTGGTCCAACTAATGTCTTTCTGGGGTGGCCTTAGCTCCCAGCAAGCAGCCCTGACCTCTCAGTGCTTCTGCAGTTATCACTCCAGTAGCAGCAGTTGTCACCTGCTGCTGCTGTCCTCCAGTTGTGTATGTCTCATATGAGCAGGAGAACAGTTGTGCTGCCAAGCTGGAACCAGAGTGGGCTCTGAGCTGGAGAGTCTTGTCCATGTGGTCACCTGCTCCTGCTGTTCTGAGAATCAGTTTTGATGCCTCTCCAATGCCTACTGTACTCCCTTCAAAGGAATTACTGTTCGTCCCGGCTAACATTTCCATTTGTTATATATATTTTAAAAATGGCAGGGACTCTGGGCATGTGGGAAATGCTATACTTCTAGAGGGAGGTAAAAGTATGGCTCATGTTTAACTTGAATTTTTATTTAATGACCATTAAAATAATGTGTACACTGTAATAAAAGAATATCTTAAGAAGTAATATATCAGTAAAGGCAGCATTGTTATTAGGAACATACCTTAAAATGTATTTAAAGAGCTTTTAAAACAGATAGTTGGCTTAATATGATTATTTATTAAAATAGCTTACATTTTAATTGTAAGATTTAAAATAAGACATTTATTTTTAAATATGCAAGGGTTTATATCCTCTAGTCTAGAGCTTTCATTAATTTGTGTTCATTGTTACGTATTGCTACATCTGAGATCAGAGCAGTCACCAGTGTCATTAATTATTTGATTCAATTGTATGGATCCCCCTAGTTAAAGAAGTTGTACTCTTGTCTGGTTGTACACATGTAGTAATATTTCTCTGCTCTGCCCATGTGCAGTCTCTTTATTTTCTGTTCATGAAAAAGAAGTTAAGAGCTAGCCTGGTGAATGGAACACCTATATGTCCTTCATTGCTAGACTCTGATTTTATGGTGGTTCTTAACTTCTTGCAGAATCAAATATTACCTTCCAGTTAAAGGAACAAGGGATAAAAGACAGCAGTTGTTTTAAGACCTGAGTTCCATGCTAGTATTACATCTGAGGAAATAGGCTGAAGTCTACAAAAGCTGATGCTACTAACTTCTGTCTTTGTTAGTCCCAAAAGTGTTGTGAAATCTCTTTGCATATTCATTTTATAGTGTTGCTGTATGCCAGGAGAGATGGGGGTATACATGATTGTCCTCCAGTTGCGTATGTCTCATATGAGCAGTTGTTAAAGAACCTCTTTATCCTGGTCCATCATGTTTCTCTTTGGTTATGAAGCACTGCTCATCTTCTTTTGGGAAGACAGAGGAAACGTGTGTATTGTTTGTTGCAGTGTTTCTGACTTACATTTGTTGTAGATGTGTAGTGTAAAGCTATGGTCCCTTTGAATGCCATGCAGGTTCAGAAATATGTAATATCTAATTGAACAAACTTAGGTACGGCCATGGTTTGGAGCAAAATGTGTAAACATTATGGTCTAGTAGAAATCAGTGAGGATTTACCTAATCTCTTTTAGCTTCATGACTGTAGAAGATGCCATTTGGTGTTGATGGAGTATGTTATGTTCCTAATGATGCATAGCACAGTTTGTGGGTAGAAAAAAGTACAGTTGTCCCTCAGGATTTGCTGACTTCCCGTTCGTGGTTTTGAATTTCTGCAGACAAGAAACGAGGGACAAAATGGTGCATGCATTCGTGGGGCTGCACAGCCATTAAATACAATGGATTGCCAATATTTGCAGTTTTTCTGATTCGTGGGGAGTCCGGAATGGAATCAGAATGGATGACTGTACCTCACTTTTCTAGAATCTGGAATTTTGAATTAATTGCTTATAAAAAGAAGATTGTAATTTTTTCTTTTACAGTCTTTTTCCAGTTTCAAAAACTTAAATGCACTATTGTCACATCAGTCAGGCTTAACTGTATGAGATGGAGGGGGAAAACATTCACAAAGACAGTTTTAAAATATGCTAAATTTATTGTTCTTATGATTGGTACAAGAGCCAGAAAAATGTGCACAAACTTCTGCAGAAAGTACAAAGCAGGGTCTGAAGAATCAATCTTTGCAAAAACATATATGGAAAATGAATTGGCTCTTCAGCTTATGCTCTGCTGTTTGATGTAAACCGCAAAAGAGATGGAAATGCTGCTAAGATTCCTTCAGTCACTTCAAATTGCCTACTAAATGACTTATTCTCTGTACTGGACCATTGTGTACTCATTGCATAATATGCGTAAGCTAACCATTTCAGTTATTGGAATGTGCAGTTCAGTCTTCACATTTTTAATTTACAAGTGAAGCACCTGTACTCTTAACACAGCAGTACTAAATGTGGTAAAACTAATATGTTCCGACATCTGTTTTCTGCTGCAGGTGGAATCAAATGAAATTTGATAAGTACATAGATGTCTCTATGGACAACACTGCATTTCCTTTCTTGATAAAGCAGGAATTAGGGAGTTGCATATATACTGCTCAATAATTGATTCCCCTAACATTTTACAGTGTATCCCTTGGTACCCAGTGGGGTTTGGTTCCAGGAAGACCCATGGATACCAAAATCTGTGGATTCCTAAGTCCCATTAAATGCAGTTGTGTAATAAAATGTTATCCCGTATATATAAAATTGCAAAAATCAGGGTTTTGTTTTTGGAATTTGTTATGTTTTTAAAATATTTTCAAACTGTGAAAGCTTGAATCAGTGGATGCAGAATCTTTGGGTACAAAGGACTGACTGTACAGTTGATTGAGAAGTTAAAATTGCATAGCTGTCATTGTAAAACAGAATCTCCAGTCCAGGTGTTCTTTTATCTTTTTAATATATTGTAAATATTCTTCCCATATAAATATTCCCTTAGCTTGTAGTCTTAGAACATGTTCTCTTTTAAAGATATTACAAACATTTTCCTGTATTCTGCTATCTTATAGTCATGTGGGAGGGCATAATTTTTAAAATTAAAATGTGATCCTTCTGCATTTCTAATGTCTTTGTACTTTAACCAAAAGACAGAAGAAATATAGGAAGATAAAGAAAATAATTTTGTTACTTACCAAATACTGGTTAAGATGTTCTGGGTTGCTGAGAATGCAGTTCAGTCAAGATAGTGGAATAGCCACATGGCAGGCTGCAGAGTCCTGCATGACAGCCATAAGATGATGATGATGATATAGTGTCATTGATGTACATGGTGCTTTACAGTAAAATAACAGAAAATAATTGGGTCCTTCCAAAGACATACAAATCTAAAATACATGTGTATATACAAACACACACACAGGAAAATAATTTTAAAAAGCTGTACAATACAATTTGCAGAACAAATTATCCAGATAAAATGGAGAAAAAAATTCAAAATACTGTAAAAGAGAAAACAGCTGTTCTCTTCATGAGTTTCCCACACAAATGGTGGCTTGGAGATACCTTGTGTAGACATTCAAATACTTCAGAAAAATGTTCTTCAGCATTTTCTTTCGTTTTTCTTGTCTTGTATATTTCTTCAAAGAGGTTCACTTGACCATTCGTGGCTGTTTGGGCTAGAGTTTGTAAATTGCTACTCTACTCTCATTAGTTAACAATGAAGTCTATGCTCTGGCAGGATTCTGAGGCAACACATTGCACTTGAATATGTGTACTCCAATATGCATGTTATGTCAAATAATACAGGTTGAATATCCTTTACCTGGAAATCTGAAATACTTCAAAATCCAAAATTGTCCTCACAGTTGACTGAGATAGTGACACCTTTGCTTTCTTATGGTTCAGTGTATACAAACTTTTGTTTCATGCACAAAAATATTAGAAATGTTATATATAAAATTACTTTCAGGCTATGTGTATAAGTTGTATTTGAAACAAACTAATTTCATATTATCTGGTCCCAAAAAATTCAGATAAGAGGTACTCAAATTGCATTTGCAACTTTTCCCTTTAAAATATGTGGAATCTGGGGCACACTCTCTGTTTCCTTATATTGTTAAGGTTATATTGTTTCCATGTATTGATAAATATATTGACTTTATATAATGTAATGTAAGTGCCTTCCAAGTTGCCTATTAGTTTATGGCAATCTCATAAGGTTACCAACCATAAGGTTCTCTTAGTCAAGGAATATCCAGCAATGGTTTGCCATTGGGTGTTTTTTTTTTTAAATTTTTATTAATGTTAAAAATACTTATTCTTTGCATATATACAATAAAAGAAATACATTCAACATTAACTTCCTCTGTTTCTCCAGCAACATGCCCTTAATTACTCCGTAATTTCATTTACTTATTTTATGACCAATAAACTCAAGAAGGCTAAATAAAGAAGCTACCAAAGAAAAAAACAAAATTATAACAAAGCCTTTGAGCATATTCTAATTTTACATAATTTTAACTGTACTTATTATTTTGTTCATTTTCTAACTTGTTCTCCTTCATGTTCCCACAATCTATTTCCGCTTTAGTTTACAATAGCCTGTAATTCGGAGCCAGTCTTTTTCAATGTCCTCTTTATCTTTATGATTTAAACAAGCCATTGGTTTTCTCTGAACATAGCCTAGGGCACCTGCTGTTACTAGGAGGTCATCCTTCCAAGCTCTAACCAGGCCTCACCCTGCTTAGTTTCCAAGATCAGATGGAGGAACTGGTCCAGAGTATTTAGACAGCTTTGGGCAGGGGTTGGCAACCCTTCCCCTTTACGGGCCAAGGGATTTCAGCTCCCAGAAGCCTCAGCCATGTTGGCCAATAGCTCCTGGGATTCTGGGAGCTGAAGTCCCTTGGCCCTTAAAGGGGAAAGGTTGCCTATCCCTGGCTTTGGGTATCTAGCTCTGACTTCTTATACATGCACTTGCTATTCCTTGAAGTACTTCCAAGTACAAAATGTTGCATGAGACACTCCTCCCTGGTGGGCCAGATCGATCAGTCATCAAGACTCAATTAATAAACAAAAACCTTAAAATATTTAGGGGTGTCTCCCAGAGCTTGCCTAGTGAGTGACTCTTACTTAGCAAGTATTTAAAAGGGCACCTGCCCAGATTTGTTTTCATGCCAACATATGTGTGCACATGTGTGTGCATGTATTGTAGATGTGTAAATTATATGAAGGCTGGAAATGTATGTATAGTGTTCTAAGAAATGGCATTTAACTTCAGGGATAACCAGATGCTTGGGGATTTCTCAGTGTTGGTTTCCATAACTATAATAGCTGAGTTTTCCAGCAAGAAAATGGAAATTTTGTGCAAGCTAGTCAGCTGAGTAGAAATGGAAACACTGCTCAGAGGGGCACACAGGATGGAAAGGCAGCTGAGCAAAATACTTTCCTCCCATTTCCCTTGAGGAGACCAACACTTCAGCTCTCTGGTGTGCCCAGAAAAAACAAATACGGGTCAGTGTTGCTTAGCAACCCTCCTTGAAATTGCAGGGATATAGTTGCTTTGGTGGCCCTGTTTTCCACTCTGCTGGACGAAAGCTCCTTGTTCATAGTTCTACTTGCTGTTCCAACAGCATTTCAGCTCTTTTCTGTAACAGAGATGACAGGGACCAGCCCTGGCAATACTAGAGGTCTGTTGCTCTGGCCTCCTCCTTTTTCCTTTCTTCATTACTACTTCTGTAGCTGTCCAGGCAAATTAACTAAAATCTCTGCTGGTTTTGGCACACATTTTGAGAAATGAACTACTAACAAGTCATCTAGATGTTAGCCATTCCTTCCCTAGTTTGAAGCCACCTTTGTTCTCTTTCAGGTTTGTCTCGCTCAGACTTCAGTAGATTGTATAAACTTATCATGACATCTTCCATGTTCTAAAATAGAAAGCATAACTTGTGTTTTGTATCAGCTTCATATTCCAGTGACTGCACCTTCCCTTTAAGTGCTTTAATGTTGATTCGGCATCAGGCAAAGCAATGCTAAGCCCTTGTCTGTGGTGCATATGTACTACTGTTGCCAAAGTATGCATGTACCTACATTACAAAAGAATTTATAGCAATTTGGCAAGTAGAAAGTGCATGCAGTAGATACCAGAATAAATAGTTACTATTTTTGTTGTTGCTAGCATATGTTGATTGTAGTTTGGAACACTTTGCATGACATACAAAATGACTGAATTTTTTAAACAGTTCAAAAGTACAAAAAAAAACAACACACACACACACAAAAGGGTTCAGTCAGTGTGTAATTGTGTTCTTAATTTAGTAGACCAGTAGGGGGCATACTAACCCAGAGTGATAGAGGTATTTAACCTTTTTACGTTGAAATCATTCTGCACAAAGACACTTAATACTAATAATCTTGGGAGGAGGACTTGTGGATATTTGTTTTTTTCTAAAATGGTCCTAAATTAGATACCAAAATAGGAGGCTGCTGTTCTGTTTGCTTATATTTTAGCTTTTAAATGGATACTGACCTAAACTGTGAGGTGCCCAGTAGACTATATAACTACGGAGTATTCAACAGAACAAGAAATAAAGGGACAATTCTACCAATATTTTGATTGCAAAACAATTTACAGGGTCATAATTTCTGCACAAGGAGTGCTTCACAATTCTTGTCTCTAGTGGTATAAATTACTTTTATCCTTGCTTAATACAGTCACTTCAGCCTACTATTCAGCTCATTTGTCCATTTAATATGGATTAATTTGGCAGCAATGTGACAGCATATGTTGTTCTGTATTGCCAACAGTAAGTTAGGTTAATAGGCAATAGTATTTCTTGAGGTGGTTGCTCAGATAATTAAGAATATCTTCACGTGCTAAGGAAATAGCCTTAGGTTGGAGATCTGTGTTGTCTTTATTCAGGAAGATGCAAAAATCTTTTTTGGATATAATGCTGAGGTCTATCATAAACCCTGATAACTTGGACTGTGACTGGTCTGTCTCTTGAAAATCTATGTTTATACTATAAAGGTGTTTGTTCTCATTAGGTACAATGAAGCAAATCTTCCATATAATTGCATTAGTGATACGTGACATTAAAGCTTAATTGGCTTATTTAAAATATCTTGCACATCAATTTCTTTTAGATTGTGAAAATTGAAAAGGTCATGAGTGCAGTTTAATATTCCTGGGTGAGAGATTTCAATTTTAGTACAATTTGTAGAGAATTAATTAGGAAATACAGCTAAAAGAAAAAAGGGTGTTGAATGCAAATAAGGCTGTTATGCTCATTGGAATAAAGAATATGAGGTGCCTTGTACTGCTGAGAATTGAAAATTCAACAAGTGTCCAGATTGGTTTAAAAATAACTTATTTTGAAGTATGAGTATTTTTTAAAAACTATTCACTGCAGTTAAGCTGGGGAAAAAAACTAAGTATTCATGGGCTCTTATCTGTGTAGGAAATAGATGAAGCCTGTAAGAGGATAAAGCGTGAAATCGACGATCTGGGCCCTGAAGTTGGTGACATTAAAATCATTCCATTATATTCTACGCTTCCACCACAACAGCAGCAGAGGATTTTTGAGCCACCCCCTCCAAAAAAACCAAATGGTGCAATAGGACGAAAGGTAAGTTTTTTTAAAACTTCAAGCTTCTAACCTATTAGACCCAATGGGTTTTACTGAGTAAATCTGAGTAAAGACATATATAGAAATTTTTTGATAAAGCATTTTCTACCTTGGAATAAATTGTAATAATATAATTACACAGATTTATAAGAGAAACTATTAATTAAAATTAGTCTCATGATTTAAGTATTTTCTTTGTGTAATGAACTGGAACTTTTAAAATAATTTAAATAGAAGCTTGAGAGAAGAAGCTCAGTGAGTTTCTGTTGATACTTGAATGAACAGTTTTAGAATTAGACCATTTTTGCTATTTCTCAGGCTTGACCTTAAGACATGTTGAGTCACAATATGACTTTGTGAATGATTTAGCAGACTGCTGATAGTTGTGAACAGTGATGTTTTAAATTTCATATTGTGGTGAAGTGAAAAGTATGGTCTCAGAACAACCCTAAATTGTTTTTAAAAGCTGATCAAACAGTTCAGAAAGCAAGGAAGAATGAACCATATCAAATGTTGCTATCCAAATTTGAACTGCCTACCTTCAAGCACTGCTATTCAGGTTTAAACTTTTGGTTGGAAAATACCTCTCAGTAGGGATGGAGATGTCTACTACGATAAGAGTGATTCTAATTCCACTCACATTAGCATGTTCTAGGTTGTCATATGGGATTGGATTAAGAGGGGTCTCCCTGTAAATTGGGAATGCTTATGTGGACTGTTCTACTCTTTGATTGTGTTGTAGATCTAAGCAATTTTTCATAATACAATTGTGTTAAATGATGTGACAGTATTACTAATGAAAATGACTGAATACTTATTAAAGTACTTCCTGTTTGCAAACACAAACCTTACCTTTGTTGCATAAGCCACTCGCCTTGTGTGCTAGCATTGGTGCACCCACAGCTATAATGTATTTCTGAATTTCTTATCATGGTCTCAGATTCACACAAATGCCATTGCTGTCGGCTGAGCTGTTTTCAATACCTTCCTCGTCTAAGAAAATTGAGTCACTTTATAAGGTATAAAATCAGTTTAATGGATGTGGTAGTTTAGGGCTTCCCAGAAGATCCAATCAACACCGGTGCATAAGGCAGGGAAGAAACTGCCTATGATTGGGAGGAGATGCTATTCCTCAGCTATCCTTGATTCAAAGATCATGATATACACTGCCTGCATGAGAGCATATTAGCAGGTCCTATAGGAGAAAAGGATATCCTTCTGTAATAAACTAAGGGACATCAAGAAGAAAGTGGCCTCCCTCTTGCAATTGAAAGTGCACAGACTGGCTGGTCAGGAAACTGACTGGCTGGTCAGTTCAACACAGAACATTGCTGGCTGCTGCGGAAAGGCTCTAGTGACTGCTGTCACTCTTTGGAGACGCTTGGCTACACTCCTTAGGCTGACCATACAAACTCATTCCACTATTGAGGACCTGTCCTGTAAGAAGGAAGGCCTCTTTAATTTCACTACAGATTAGACCCTGGAACATAGGCATAAAATGTGGTCAACAGCTTAGAAGTTCCAGTTTGAGCAGTCTTTGCAGACTACCTCTAGATAAAGACTTTGAGGCACAATTTCAATATTGGAATGAGAAGATCTTACAGTTCAGCATACTCTACTTTCTCTTCTTCATCAAAGAAGGACTCCACAACCACTAAGTTTTGACAATGCCAGTCAAATAAATGTCCCCAGGAATCATCCAAGTGACTTCACCTTGGAAAGCTGTCTGACTGACCCATCTTGACATGGTTTACCTCCTTTCATCTATAGGCTCAAATATTTCCATCAAGCTTGGGCCTCCATCACCTCAGATTCTTGGGACCTGGATATCATCAATGCAGTATTGCATAGAATCTGAAGAGATTTTGTTTACAGGTGTTTTTTGGGCTACTCCTTTATCCACAGAGTCATTGCAAGAGGTGGAGACTCTCTTGTCGAAAGGTGCTATCAAGCCTGCCCATCTGTCCCATCTGAATTGGGAGTTCTTTTCTCACTACAGTGGGCCCTTCCTATACATGAGGGATCCGTTTTGGACCCCCTGTTTATGGCAAAAAAAAATATGTATGGTCAAATTCTAATGATTGCTGTGGCGGCATGCGCCTGGGAGGCTTGGGTTTGCCTTGCACTTAAACTCAAAGCCGCGTATGGCAAGCCTGCGTATGACGCTGGTGCACTGTATTTCATTATGACCAGAAGGGATGGTGGACCAATTCCTATTTCTGACCAAAGCAGTATGCGGTTCATGCCACAGCAAATCCACAACTGCAATGAGAAGTCACTACAGATGCCTCCATGGAGGGCTGGAGAGCCTAACTTGATGGAGCCTCAATTGCGGGAAATGGTCTCCCAACAAAAAGACACTCTGTATCAACATGCGAGAGCTTCTTGTTGTGGAGAATGCTCTTCAAGAAGATGTGTCGAGGTTAAGTGGTATAGGTAGTGACTGACAACACAATGGTCATGTACTATATCAACAAAAAAGAAGACAAATTCAGCAGTCTCCTTCAGCTAACACTGTGTCTATTGGACTGGTGCATCACCAGGAACATCTTCATCTCAGCGATCCACCTTCTGTGAGGAGAGACCATCTTGGCAGCTGCCCTGAGCAAAGCATCGAAGTTGTGACACAAATGGATGCTCCGGAGTTAGAGATCTTTGTGTATCCTGAAAACTACCAATGCAACACATTCTGTTCTAGGGCTCATCAGGGGAAGATGCAAAGTGGTGCCTTCCTATACCATTAGTCCAGACATCTACGCCATTCCCCTGTTTCCTCTGATCACCAAGGTCATTGTGAAGCTTTGTTGGGACAAAGTCAAGTGTATTCCTTTACACTGTGGAGGCCCAGCTAGCCTTAATTCATCCTGTCCCTTCAGTTGTATCATCACATCTATCTCAAGCTTCTAGGCTGACCAGACCTACTCACCATGCACAGTAGAATGTTGAGGCATCCAAACTTAGACACCTTAAATCTTATGGCATGGAGGGTGACATTAGCATCTCTCACATATGTGGTCAGGACAGTTATTGGAGATGTCCATAGGTCATCTATGGCTTTTCTGTCCTTCCTAGAATTGTTAGACTATACACTCGTCCCTCCACATTTGCTGGGGTTAGGGGTACAGGACCCCCGCAAATGTGGAAAAACCACAAATAACAAAAACTCTATGATTTTATCTGAGAGAACACCTCTCTAGGAATCTCTAGATCAGTGATGGTGAACATTTTAGAGACCGAGTGCCCAGACTCAGTGGCATTCCTGCCCCGGGTGCTAGGGGCAGGACCTCTGCCATCCAGGAGCAGGACTTACGGGGGGGGGGGGGGGGGTAATTCAAGGCACACTCTCAGCCTCAGGCTAGCAATAACAAACCCCCCTCTGATGAAACTTGCCAAGAGAACTCCATGATAGTTTTATCTTGGGGTCACCACACACAAGTCACGTTCTCTCAGCCTCAGAGGATGGTAATGGAAATCCCCCACACACACACACACACACAAAGCTTGCCCCATGAGAGTTTCAACTTAGGGTCACCAGGAACTGGTGCTCAGAAGGGTCCATAAGTTGGAAACAACTTGGAGGCGCACAACAACAACCACAACTAGCATAATATAGCACAGAAGGCACAGCACAAGAACAAGAACAAAGAGAGCCAGCAGTTTGAGCATGTGCCTCTGGAGACCAGGGCTCAAATCCCAACTTGGCCATGAAATCCACTGGGAGACCTTGGGAAAGTCACACTCTCTCAGCCTCAGAGGAAGGCAATGGCAAGCCCCCTCTGAAGAAATCTTGCCAAGAAAACCCCATGATGGATTCGTCTTAAGGTTTCCGTAAGTTGGAAACTACTTGGAGGCACACACCATACACAGGAACTTGGGCAAGTCACACTCTCAGCCTCAGAGGAAGGCAGTGGTAAACCTCTGAAGAAATCTTGCCAAGAAAACCCCATGCCAAGGAGAGACCGTAATAAGTTTGACGTAAGTCAGAAACCCACAACAGTTTGAAGAGACAACCACCCTTCACATTCCTTCTCTCTCAAGGGAAAGAATCCGCTGGAGGCAGTGCACTCCTTACTTAAAGGGAACCCGTCGTCTGTCCCTTGCCCCATTCTGAGTCTTCTCCCGTCACTGGGAGGAAGCCAGGCAAAGCCTCCCCACCATCGAGGCAAAGCAACGAGATACCCCAACGTCATAACCTCTGCCTTGGAATCCTCCAGAAAGGTGGGGCTTCTCGCCAAGTTCTCTTCAGTGAGAGAACTGGTCCGTGGCAAGGAGCTGGCCCGACCCAATCATGCGCTCCCCGCCCCTACTTCCTGTGGCTGCTGTGTGCCAGAGAGGGCACGCATGCCACACGTTCACCAGCATGGCTCTAAATCCTCCAGTGCAACTCTGTGGTCACCATCTGCCAGATACTGACCATAGAATTGCGCTGGTGGAGTGTTCTCTCTAATGGATTGTTCTCTCTAGGAATCTCTAGGTCCTTTAGTGCAACTTTTGGTTAAAGTTGACCATAGAGTTGCATTGGAGGACAACTATTCCTAGAGAGAACATATTAATAAAAATCCATGAATAACGAAGTCTGCAAAAATCAAAGCCACAAATGTGGAGGTATGAGTGTACTTTTTTTGTAATGCACACAGAAGAATACTCTTTGACAAACATGCTAATTTTTTTTCAATTGCTGTGTTAGATGCAGTACATAAAGACATATAAAATAAATATTTTTTTCTGCCTGGGAATGGAGTTTGTCATCAGGATTTTAGAACTTCTCATTCCCAATTTTAAATGCATCCAAGGCTTTAACATTGTTAGGCTACTGAATAACTTCTTCTATACATACAGGATTGAACTCTCGCCCAATAGACTTAAAGTCCATTTTCACTCGTTGCTACTATAGTCTCTGTGGAAACTAGTTTTGCAGACTATAGTGCTATTACAGTATTATGGCCTTAGAACTGGTATATAAGGAGCAAGCAGTTTGTACAAAGTGACAGCACTATTTAGGGGTGCTTCTAGGTCTAGGCTGTTATAATTTTCTGTATTGAAAAAAAAATTATGAAGTCATTTTGAAGGCATGGTGGAACTATTTAAAGCTGCTTGATGTTGCAGGAGAGTTTTGTCTCCTGCCTTGGTGCGGAGGGATTTGACTAAATGTGGCAGTTACTTCTGTTTTCTCATTTTGCAGTACTTGGGGAGGAAAAACATGACATAGATTCAGGCTTCCTAGAAGTAAGAAATATGTGTTTCTCCAAGGGTTGCAATCCACAGTCCACCTTTAAATCCTATAAACTGAATTTGTTACTGCTTGTTAGCACGAGGAATACATAAAAACACTGTATTGCTTGATTAACATAAATGATATGTTTTGTACCTCAGAAAGCTGTTTCAAGATTGTTGAAAAAGTAATCTGAAGCCATTTTCATAACTTGTGTAGGATCAGTTTAGACATCATAGCAACTGGAGTCTAGAACTAAACCTTAACTGTAGCTTCAAGATACCAAGGGCCTTTGCAGACTGCCAGAAATAGTGCAAATTGAGTCCACTTTAAGGGTTAGGGTTAGTACTAGGGAATCATGGGAATTGTGTTTTGGTTTTTCTCTGAGACATTGATTGAGCCTTCTCTGTCAGAGAGCTCTGGTGCCACAATAAAATACAGTTCCCATGATTCCCTAGCACTGAGTCAGGGAAGTTAAAGTGGACTCAATTTGCACTATTTCTGGCAGTCTGCAAAGTCCCTTTGTGGGGTTGGTGGATGAACAGATGGAGAAGAAACATGGGAGGAATCGTTCAGTATATGGTCATAGCCATGAGAATACTTTATGTGCAGAAATGAAAGGATGTAGACATTCCATTACAAGAAGAATGGTTGATAAAATTGTATGCCCTTGCTGAAATGGATAAATTGATGAATTTGATTAGCAAAAGAGTGGAAACTGATAATTGATTTTATGGGAAAATATTGAGGGAAAATAGCCCCTCTGCTTTTTAGAGTGGCAAAAAGGCACCCTTTTGCCCTCCCCCGCAGCTTTTCCCCATTTTTGCAGCGCAGTGTGTCTGGTTAGGCTGGCAGCATGACTCTGGCTTGGGGGTGGAGTCAGGGCGTGCGCTGTGAATATACCATGCTCACATGCCACCCCAAAGCCGGCATTTTTTGCTGGTCTGCTTTGGTCCTATGTCAAGTTTAAATGGTAGAAAATGCTTATTGCTTTGAATAGTTTTCATGTATAAATTTGTAGTATTCCTTAACTATAATTAGGGTGATATTAGAGCAACAGAACAGAAACTGGTCAGTGCTAGAAAATTCTGTACTTCAAGATGTATTCACTATTAGACACCCTTTATGCAAAGGGATCTTGTAACAATTTTGAGATTAACTGTGCAAAAGAAGTTGTAGCATAAGCTTTTGTAGACTTGGTCTACTTCCTCAAATGCATCTGAGGAAGTAGAACAAGTCTAGAAAAGCTTAGGCTACAGTTTCTTTCATGCAGTTATTCTCAAAGGTGCTGCAAGCTCCCTTTGTATACTGATATTCCAGACTAATATGGATGTGTCTCTGAATTCTAGATATCCTTTAATAAATCTTGGGATTTTGAATTTACAACATTTAGTGCCTATGAATAGCCTTTTAAATGCTGAACAGACCTTATGTGAACACTGGACTCTGTCTTTATATCTAAGTTGCCTTCTTAAATTGCTTATGCTTGCTAGTTTTATCTTTTCCCTGTTTATATCATACACAAACAGAAAAACTATTGTATTCTTTAACAGGTCGTTGTATCTACTAATATTGCTGAGACATCATTGACAATAGATGGTGTTGTATTTGTCATTGATCCTGGATTTGCTAAACAAAAGGTAAATATAGATTATGGCTTCCCAACCACTGAAATTAAAATGGAAATACTACAGAATGACCCTGCACATGGCTTCTCATTCTGTCTGTATTATGAAATAATGTTTTCTGGTTTTTGGTTCTACTGCTTTTGTATTTCTTTTAACACAGGGTGTTTGGTGAGCAAAAGACCTGCATGGGACACGTCCTGTTTGAGCATAGTTTCATTAAATATTTTCTATAAAAGTTGTTGTGGTGTCAGCCTGCTCATCCAGTTCAATTACTAATTATGTAACTACCTTATTTTTTGGCATATAAGACTACTTTTTAACCTGCAAAATATGGGGTTAAAGTGGGGGGTCGTCTTATACACCGGTTCATGATAGGTTTGCCTTGGTGTCATCATCAGTTGGAAATGACTTGAAGGTGCAAAGCAACAACAACAACAGTTTTGGAAGTCATACTCTTCCCAAACTCTATATTTTAACTGGAAAAGCGGGGGGTCGTCTTATACACCCAGTCGTCTTATACGCTGGAAAATACGGTAGTTGACGGTTAAATATGGCTTGGCTTCATGCCTTGTTTTTTTTAAAATGCTATTGTTTGCCATACTTCAGAACTGAATTTTGAAATGCATCTCAGCTTATATACTCAGGAGTAATGAAATATGGGGTAATACTAAAAATACCTAAATATTTGTAAAAAAATATTTTTCCTATAAGAGGTTTGTTGTGAGCATCATTTTAGATGTCAACAAAGTTTATTATCTATTTGAATGGAATTTACAGTAAATTTGAATGGAATTTATAAACGTGGCATACTTGACTTCATGTTAAGGCTGCCTACTTCCTTTATTAACATAATCGTAGTTGATCTTATAGTCTTAGCCCAGTATTATTGTAGTTTGTATCTTTAACTTTAGCAGAAAATGTATGGGTAACCCATTGGAATTTTTAAAAGATGTAATGGTATCAAATGGGTGGTGTTGGTGGGGAGTTTAAGCAGGAAGATGCCAGGCACATTAATAAAATAAGGTATTTTTCAAGTGTAAAAACCAATATTTAAAGTTCTTCCAGCAACAAATAGTACCATATTTGTTTTGTAGTAGTTATTAAAATCTGTAAAGTTCATATAAAATTTTCATAGCTTGCAAAAGTGTTTAGAAAAACCTGCAATTGTTATACCCATTTGAAGCAATTCTGTATTCGACTCTTCTGTTAAACAGGTATACAACCCTCGGATAAGAGTGGAATCTCTCTTGGTAACTGCAATAAGTAAAGCTTCTGCTCAGCAGAGAGCTGGCCGTGCTGGTCGTACTAGACCAGGCAAATGTTTTCGATTATATACAGAGAAGGCTTACAAAACTGAGATGCAGGTATGTAACATGCAGTTTGTTGGATTTAATTCAAGGCAACTTATCACACTAGTTTTATACAGGCTATCAAAAAACACTTCATCACAGCCTATAATATTTTTACTTTTGTCATTGGGAAATATATGACCTACTAAAAGAGTGTGGTGGACTGGATCCAGTGGAATCCAGTTTGAAATCTGCAGTCATTGCAGGTTTCTCCATACCAAGGATATGAAACTCCCCAGGGCCAGTTCTCATGTAACTCTTCTGACTGAGCTAGGGGAAGGTCAATACTTGCATCAGCATTACATTGAATTTAGCCCTTTTCTTATTAGGCCATCTTGGTTGTGATAAATTGTTGAGTTTGTATATTTTTCCCCTCCTGTAGGGCTTGGATTTCTTTGATAATTACACTTGTGCAAGTTTTCCTTATTATCTTGATCTATAGTTTGTATATATGAACTTTTGATATCATATTTCGTTGGGTAGTAAGGTTTACAAGACTGTGTATGTATCTTTAATCTTGACATAAGAGGCCCTTTAGATGATACCTTTTCTTGCAGAACCCTGCTTGATGGGCATGCAGGAAATGGTTTTGCCTTATGTCTGATCCAAACTCAGTAGTGGATTTATACTGGAATTGAAATAATTCTCTTCTGTATAAGGAAAGATTTTGTAATTGTTTTTAGTTTATAAATAATGTTTATTTTATGTGATCACTGCTTTTTATATACACACAAACACACACACACACTGCCTTGATGTATCTCAGAAAGGCTGTATAAGAATGCTTTATGAATACAGCTTGCTGAATGGCCATTCTCAACATCACTTCATAGAATCGTAGAGTTGGAAGAGACCACAAGGGCTATTGAGTCCAACCCCTGCCATGTAGGAATACACAATCAAAACACTCCCAACAGATGGTCATCCAGCTTCTGCTTAAAAACCTCCAAAGGAGACTCCACCCAAAGGAGTGTGGTCTACTGTCAAACAGTTCTTACTGTCAGGAAGATTTTGCTAATGTTGAGGTGGAATCTCATTATATAAAGTCCCCATTGAGAATTTTAAAGGAGAAAACTAATGAGTACTGCATTTCTAATCAAAAAGACTAACCAACATAAATTGAAACAAGATTTCACTTCTTCTTAACAAATACAGTGTTTTTGGATTATTTTGCATAAATTTCTATAGTTTTGTATAGTTATCAGGTGTGTTATCTTACAACAGGTTGTCCCTCAAGTACAATGTGAGAAATTAATTCTGTACCCTATATGCAATTGTGCATAGATTTGCAGTTGAATTATATCTTGGTTTCTGAAGACATGGTATAGGAACTCCACGTACATAACTGGATGTGTCTCATTATGACTGCATTTTTGGGTGATAGTAGTACAGGCAGTCTCCCTGTTTCTTTTTGGAGCAGAGTGGATTAGGAAAAATTACGGAGTTAATACTAAAGTGAAGGAAAAATAAAACATTTATTTTCTAGGACAATACGTATCCTGAGATTCTGAGGTCCAACTTGGGTTCTGTCGTATTACAGTTGAAGAAACTTGGCATAGATGATTTGGTTCATTTTGATTTTATGGATCCACCAGGTACATCTTAGAGTCCTAAAATTATGCTTCTGGGTTTTGTTTTGTTTTCACTTGGGGATTCAATATAATGTGAATATATTTGTTATGCTAATGAAGTACACTTGTCCCTCCATATTTGTAGCTTTGACTTTTGTGGATTTGATTATTCATGGATTTTATTAATATGCTCTCTCTAGGAATCTCTAGGTCCTCCAGCAACTCTGTGGTCAACTTTAATCAAAAGTTGCACTGAAGGACCTAGAGAGAACACTCCACTAGGCATTTGTAGTTCCTCCAGCGCAATTCTGTGGTCAGTGTCTGGCAGATGCTGATCACAGAGTTGCACTGGAGGACCTAGAGATCCATTGAGAGGTGTTCTCTCAGGTAAAAAATAATGTTTTTGTTATTCACTGTTTTTCCACATTCACAGGGGTCCTGCGCCCCTAATGCCAGCAAATATGGAGGGACGAATATATAGCCAATTTATATAACTGCAATAACTGCTTTTGTTGGGACATGCAAACAAGTCGGTTTCTTGTTTAATGTTATGTGTAATGTGTACAAACAGTTTCTAGTACCTTTAGAGATAATCATATCATGTGTAGTGTGTTAAGGCTTCATGTTCAGTGGCTTTCTTCCTATACTCTGCACAGGTTGTATTCTTTTATATCTCTCTATTGCTCAGTTGTTACACCTAAAATTTAAAAAAAAAATTAGGAAAGGATTAGAAGAGGAGTAGCATGGGAAACTGTACTGTGTGGTTCAGTATTTTAAACCAAAAGGCACAAAACAGACATTTTGAGGCTAGACACTAGAATCCTTTGAAATGTTGAGCATACCTCTTCATCCATGACAACAAAGACTGACAAGATTGATAATGAGCTATCAGCTAAAACAAGAAAGAGGAATTTGAAGCCTTAATAGCAACTTAGTAGTACAGTCACCCCTCCTTTTTCATGGGGAATCTGTTTCAGCCCCCCCCCCCCCCCCCCCCCCCCCCCCCATGAAAATGAAAGGTCGTGGCTATTCAAGCCTCATTGGCTTGAATGGGCGTGCTTTTCCATGTGGGGCTGTGTGCATGTGCACCATTTTAACGAGTGGGGATCAACCCTTCGTGAATAATCAAGACCTCAGACTTTAAGACTAAAATGGAGGGGTGACTGTATTTCTGTATGAAATACAGAACGTAGGTTTATCTTTTCACTGCCTTCCTACTGAAATTGTCAGTATAAACATGGCATATAAAATGCAAAAAATGTGAGTTGTTTATAAACTGCAGAATAAGTGGCATGAATTTCAACGATTTGGTTGGAAGGTAGTACACATTCTGTGTTTTAGGATATTCCACTGTAGGTAGATTATCTTTTAATGGATATAATGTATTTTATGGATTTAAGTATTGATGTGGTAATAGAATAATAGAATAAAAATGGAAAAATGGGAATTAGCAAACATAGTGTAATAACTATTCTTATTTACAAAAATACAAAATGGCATGAAAGAAGTCTTCAGATCAGCAAAACCTGTAGCAAAATCTCAATGGTTTAATAAAACCCAAAGCCAACCTCAGAGTTATGTTTGATTCATGGTAGCCAGATTTCAGTAATTTGATTTGATAGCAACTTAAGTTCACAATTTGATCAGCTATGGAATGAAAAATGAAATTGCATATACATGTGTGTAGTAGTTTTGTTTACAGAAGGCAGCTTTAATATGTGGTGTTGGGGGATTTTTTTTGCAGCACCAGAAACCCTGATGAGAGCCCTAGAGCTTTTGAATTACCTAGCTGCTTTAAATGATGATGGAGACTTGACTGAATTGGGATCCATGATGGCAGAATTTCCACTTGATCCACAGCTGGCTAAAATGGTTATTGCAAGTTGCGACTACAACTGTTCTAATGAGATTCTGTCTATAACTGCCATGCTGTCAGGTAATAGCAGGGACAGAGATGCCAATCAAAACACAGATCTCCAGTTAGGGGAAGCTTATATTACTATTCCTGCAACAGGACTTATAACTTTTAAAAAGATTGAATTGTGCCTTTCAAAATCACTGTATAGAATGATTCATAATGGAGTAAAAATTATAAATGAAATCAACACTGAAGCTAAAGAAGTCATTGTGTGTGAAATGGTGATCTAACTCATCTCATGGCAGAAAAGAAAATCTTAACTGTTAAGGATTACATATTATAGCAATACACTTCTATCTTTTACAAATTGCACATACGCTCATTTTACCCCTTACAAAGTGAGCAGCAATAATATCATCCACTTTATCTCTTGATCCTCTAACTTGTGTGTGCCAGTTACATAACTATTACATTCCACTTGTCCTTAGGAGGATCCTTGCAAGTCTATTATATAAACTTCCCAAATGTCCACTGTTAAAGGGAATGCTAGAGGGAGAAGCAGCTACTTAATATCATTACTTCATATATATTTTTTCTGAAAAGTGGAAAATGCAGACATGATAAAGAGAACTTGTCTAAATAGCAGCCTTTGTTACTAAGTTTTGGATCCAGAGAGCTACCAGGAAGGATCCAAAGGCTTGGACACACCCAGTGGAAGGGTTTAAAATTGGAACAACTTTTGAAGTTCACTGTTTCAGAAGTGGTTTGACACATGGAAGCTCCCGTTTTATAAATTCAAGCCCAGATGAGCTTGAAGAACTAGCATGCATATTTTGAGGGTATTTACCTTTTTTGTTAGTGTGGAACAAAACCTGCATAGTACTTGTACAAGCTAAGGGGGCTTGCATACACTTGCATATGCTTAACCCCTCTCCCATTTACTTAGCAACTTCTACATGTATTCTGCAATTAAGAAGATGTCAGCTGTTCATTACATTAAGGAGTCATTACTGCTTACCAATTTTTAAGAGGTTTTGGCTGTCCCTGAAATGGGCAAGTTCACAGTAGATCATAGGGTGAAAAGGTTTTGGGGTAAGACAAGCTGTTGCTATATTATGATATTATAACAGTGTTTTTCTAAAAACAAGCTACAATGTTTATTGCAGAGATTTGACAGTTCAGACTCAGAGCAGATGGGCAGGGCAGTGTCTAATTATTTCATGTAAATTGTAGCCTTATTTGCGGAGGTGGTGGTAGGTTGATGCCTGCCTTTTTATGTCATGCATTTTCTTCAAACCAGACTACTTGATCCAACTCGTACTATGCACTGTATATGCTTTCTTTTAACTGTATATGTAAATATTTTAGAAGAAGATGTTTTACTTAAACATCTCCCTCTTTGATATGGATACTTCACAAAGTATTTATACATATGGTAGCTTCATTTTTGTTCTTAGTTGGAAATGTGCATACGTTCTGTATAGTATTTTTATTAGGAAGACACAATTTGAAAAGAATTTGTTTTGAATGCAATACTTGGATGCAATTAAGGCACAATTATTTAAAATCCTGTTGCTATTCACTAAGTGTCACCAACAGAACCAGTAAACATTTAACAAAATGCATATGGGAGCTATCTAATGCAGTCCTATATATCTACTTGTGTCTACTTGGAAATAAGTTATATTGAGTACAGTAGGCCTTACTCTTCAATCACTGGGTGTAGGTTAGACCCACAACAGTTTTATTTCTGAATGTTGGATTATGCTTGGTTTTGTAGCAACTCTTCTTTTGGACTTTGCATTCTTAATTTTTGTTAGATATGCACTGGAAACAGTAAGGCTCTTGCAGTATTGCTGTTAGCATATTGCATTTGTACACACTAGTCAATTTCTGTATTTGTTCTCAATCTTTCCCAGTGTCTGTACTGTTAGACAACTAAAAGACTGCTTTTTCAAATGTGTGATTTAAAACAACAACAACATTCTTGATAGCTTTGTGAGCTTTGGTATAGACCAAACTAAAAATACCATGGAGTTCAAGGAGCAGGTGGACATTCATCCTGTTCTTTCATTATCCAGTGTCATTGATTTCACTTAAAAGCTGCATACTTGTTTTAAGTGGAATATTACTTTTGCACATAATCTACAGAAAGAAAGACTTTGCTCTTTCTTGATATACAAAAGTTATTTTATAAAGCTGATAAACTAGCATTATCACATCAAAAGGGCTACTTTATGGAGTGTTTTTGTAGAATGAACAGAGAAATCACTGCTAATAGTCACTTAATTGCCTTCATTTTGACCTTTAAAATTAAGTTAGATGTCTAAGGAAAAGAATGATCTCAATCCACTAAATTCAGATTTGCTTGTTAAGATCTGATAAAGCTGCTGGGCAGTCTACCTTCCACCACTGCCGCTATCACTATATCCCTGGACTGCTATATAAACTATTATTTATTCATGTATGTTTTCTGTTTGCCAGTGCTGATAGCATTGCCTGCTGTTGATGACAGAACTTTAGTACAATTTCTTATTCTTTATATCAGTAGATGAGCTGTTGGCACAATGTTTTACAGGAGTTCATCTTACTGAATATTCCATGCTTCCACAGGTTGCATTTGGTTGTAAATTGCTTCCCTCAAAATGTGTCATCTCCACTGCATTAGGTTAAGCTATCAGCATTTGGTTTTGCACTGAGGTCATGGGATCCTTCCAGTACACATAACTTTGGAACTTTGATGGCCTTCAGAATAGACTTTTTTATGCCTACTTCTAGTCAAAATAATCAGGCATTCTGTAGCTTTGAAACCCTCTTGTCTTGCAGATGTGGTTAGGTGTTGATGTACCAAATCAAGGTAGTAGACAGTCCAAGATGCAGTTGGAGGCCATCCTGCCCTGCCCTATGCTCTGTGAACTGACCTAGCTAGGCCTTGTTCCTCTATCTGTGAATGCGTGACTCATCGATATGGGCGTTTGTGTTGGGCCCATACCAACCTTGTTTAGTCCCACAGTGTTTTGTTCGCCCCACGGAAGCCAAGAAAGCAGCAGATGAGGCCAAGATGAGGTTTGCCCACATAGATGGAGATCATTTGACGTTGCTGAATGTCTACCATGCTTTCAAACAGAGTGAGTATAAATTTAAGATGTATATATATTTCTTAGTCCATCATGTTGATAGTTTAATAAATCTGTATTAACTCCAGTTAGTGACCTTGGAGGAACTACTAGAATATTGTGCCTTACAAAAAAAGAGAATATTTGTTTGATAATGTAAAGCTAGTTTAGCTTAGTGGTTAAAATATGGAATAGACATTGAGAAGTCCATGGCTTAAATGTAGCCTTCGCCATGAGCTCAGTAGATGGCTTTAGATCAAGCCACATGCTCTTAACTTTAGCTGGTAAAATAAAATAAAATAACTATTAAGACATGTATGTACAGTGCTTCAAGCACTTGTGAGTGCTATGCTGGTGGCAGTAATTATTTACAGAACATTTTATGCTTATTGGAGGAATGGTTTTGTTAGATTCAGGTATATTTTCATGTTGTAAATCCTGCACCCTTTATGCAATAATTTCTTCTCAGCACAACAGAGCCAAATTAAAGGCCAGGCATAGCTCTGTGTGCCCACCCCACCCCCCCAGCCCATGACCAGAACAGCAACTGTAATGTTGTTTCTGCCTTCCTTTCACATTATTCCTATAAATATATGAAGCAGGTGTTGAATAGATTATTGACCTAAGAGTCAGGATGTAAGAATGTGACAGTTATCTTGCCTGCTGCTTTTCTTATGGTCTTGTCATTTCCGTTTTAGACTTACATCATTTTGATCTAAAAATAATTTAACCTTCTTAACATGGCTTGAAATTTGGCGGAAGGGGATGGGGAGTGATTAGCCTTGAAAATTAGGTAGGGGAAAATGTCCCAAAGTGACACAGTAAACCAGTTTTTTTTTTTAAAAAAAAATGTGTCTGTTTCAACATACTTTAATTACTAAACTAACTTATACTAACTAACTAACTAATACTTATAGTGTCACAGTATCTTCGGGCCAAAGCAGGTGGCCCGGAAGGAGCTGCCTTTGGCTGCTCTGGCCCCAATCGACCCAGGACTGTGGTGACAAGACAGATGGCCCCCGAAGCTGCCTGCAAGAGAAGATTTTTCCCCACTCCTTTTTGTGCCAGCTCTTGCCACCTCAGTGCAGCTTCAGAGCAGCTTCCGGCTGCTTTGGGGGCATGTGACATAAAAACACTATGCCTCTGAAGCAGCCAGAAGCCACTCTGTTTGGCCCATCTTTCGGGCCATTGTGGGATTACACTTTACATATAAAGAGGAGAAAATAGTGC
>CM034708.1:95828405-95843005 GCA_020142125.1 Phrynosoma platyrhinos
ACTACACCATGCTGGCTCCTATTCCCATATACTACCTATGAAACAATTACATACTTTTTTGTTCTTGTGTGCCTTCAAATCTTTTCCGAGTTATGGTGACCTTAAAGCAGCATTATCATTCGGTTTTCTTGGCATGTTTCTTCAAATGGGGGTTGGCATTACCATTCTCTGAGGCTGAGAGTGTGTGACATGCCCAGGGTCACTTACTTGGCTGCACATTGTACATACCCCAGAAGGCATCACCTAGTAATATATTGGCAATCCTTCCCTCCCAACACTTCATTTCCCCCCAAACATCTTATAGCTGGGAGATGGAAATAATTTTTAAAGCAGCATTTAAATCTGGACTATTTTTAAAAAAGCAAGGTCCAAAACACACTGCAGAAATAAATGCTAGGTAACATGGGATCTGTAGTTTGTTGTGTTTATAAGTGACAGTTTTCCTGCTAAGTACCTGCATGTCATAAGTATTTGAATTAACATTACCATATTGAAATCAAATCTAATTTTTTAAAATTTTTATTTGGTGTGTGTTGGAAAGGGGGGGTCGTCTTATACGGCGAGTATATCCCAAGCTCTATATTTTGGCTGGAACAGTTGGGGTCGTCTTATGTGCCCAGTCGTCTTATATGTTGGAAAATGCGGCATTTAGCTGTGAAGGCCAATGAACATTTGTGGACCTCTGACAGTATCTAAAAAGGAAACTGATGTATTTTCTGCTTATTGCTAGACTGAAGTGGAATGCAGAAGGTTGTGTCAGAACATCTGTCAATCTCCATTACTTAAAAGTATTTAATGGTGGGGAGAAACTGAATTAATCAAGAACTGGAATTTTTGCTTGGACTATTTGTAAAAATGGAGAGCCAGCATTCGGTAGCTGGACTAAACCTCTGGAGACCAAGGTTTGATTCCCCTGCTCAGTCATGGAAACCCACTGGGTGACTTTGGGTGAATCACACACTTCGAGTCTCAGGTTTGCCATAGTGTTGTCATACATCAGAAATGACTTGAAGGCACACAACAACCTAGACTTGGAAAAATTAAGGAATAGGTTAAGATACAGCATGGAAGTTGAACCTGAATTCCAGATTAAGGAACATACACAAATCTGTCTAACTGCTGACTGTGAGATCATTTAGTTTGCTGAAATTGCTGGATTTTGAAAAAGTAGTATTTTATTCTGAATGACACTGAGTAATGATAGGTAAGTGGATGGTAATTCACTGGATAGAGAGTAATTATAATAACTTTGGGCCTTTGCAGACTGCCAGAAATAGTGCACATTAAATTGAGGCACTGCCCTGGCTCAGTGCTAGGGAGTCATGGGAATTGTATTTTTTTCTGAGACATTGAGCCTTCTCTGTCAGAGAGCTCTGGTACCACAATAAATTACAGCTCCCATGACTCCCTAGCACTGAGCCAGGGCAGTGCCTCAATTTAATGTGCACTATTTCTGGCAGACTGCAAAGGCCCTTTGTTACAGTGATTTTGCTTATTTCATTTATTGTTGTTGTCTGCAGTAACATATGTGGCCTTCTACTTTCATCTCTGTTTAGTTGCGTCTGTGAGAGGTTAGACCAAGAACGAAGTGACAAAATGAGAAAAAGCAATTCTTTCTTTTGAAGAGGCTTAGGTTTCAGTAATTATTTTCCATCAATGTCTTTCATGTCAACAGTAGACCTATATTAGGTTAGCTGAAAGACTGCATCAGACAAACAGTTAAAAAGGCTGACATGGGAAAGAGGGGGAGGGAAAGTGACAGTCCTACAGTTATGCATTCTGGATATTGTCCTGGTATGATATGGAAGAAGGATCTGTAGACTTACCAAAATAGGCTCATCAGACCTCCACTTTCCCCAAATTCATTGGGAATAACAAATACAATAAAAGAACCACATTAATTTTTATTCTCCATTTGACAATGTGTTAAAAAAAAAAACTTAATGCAAACCAATCTCAGTCCAGTACAGATCTCATTGTCCTTTGTAGGGAGGGGAGTGCCTGGATTTGTAATACTGAAACCTGTGTAAAAAAAAAAACTAAATTACTCCATTTCCCTGAAAACTTAAACTCATCAGTTATACTTGTTTGCATAACCCATAAGTTATATATTGAAAATAATAGTTTGGCAGATGCCAGTATGGTTCAAAATATATTATTCTCTGAATAAGCAAAAGTGAACAGTTTTTGAAGTTAAGATGGTAGGATGGAGGATTTTACTGTTTGTAGCAAAAAAGTATCTTCTCTTTCTTTAATATTTACAAGTGGGCTGTTTTTCTGTTGCAACTGTTAAATGCATTTCTTGCCTGCAGTTGGAACATATCTGTATACTTTCATAGCTGGTATATAGATCTTCTGTACAATGTAAAATCTGGTGCATTTCTACATTTAATCAAAACTTTAAGAGATTATGAATGAAGACCAAACTGGAAAAATCCCAATGATCAGTTGCCCAGGCTGCACTTGGTGTCTGTGCCTGTGCATACAGAAGTGGGATCTTTTGTGCACATTCCATAGTACCCTGGTCAGTCCAGTGGCCAATGATAGAATGTGCGTAGCTCTTTAAAAGAAGCTGGAATAGTATCAGTTGGCTGTTTCAAAGCTGGAGTGGATTGTATGTGGATTCACTTTCTCTTTATCTGGCCAAACAACTGAGCAGTGTGATTCTAGCTTCTTTTAAAGGACTATGCTTGCAAAACCCTAGCTGCTGCACCTGTGTGGTACTGGATCAGAATTATTGTTCTTTAGACTATTATGTACCAAAAGGTAGCAGCTGTCGACCATCATCTAGTCTATAAACCACACTTTTATTCATGTATGGGGGCCAAATTTTGGAAATGACTCATAATAACTCATATGTATCCACTCATAATGACTTTCTGCTGTTTACTTTTTATCCCATGTGGCTACCTGTTTTCCTTGGCTCCTTGACCTAATTTCTGAAGTACCTTGAACAAACAGCATTTATTTTCCTTGCCTTTGTTGCAGCAAATAAAAGCTTTATCCATGTAAAGAATGCATAGCCAAATTAACCTAAGAGCAACTGAAAGGGAGTAGTAGTTGCTATTTAAATAAAATAATGTCATTCTGTATTTTGAATGGTTCACTAGATCGGCCATTCGGCTGGTTTCTCTTTGTGTACTTGTTTTAATTTGGTAAAATGCTCATTTTAGATGATTCATGACTTTTTCTTAACATTGCAGATCATGAATCGGTTCAGTGGTGTTATGACAACTTCATTAACTACAGGTCCCTGATGTCTGCAGACAATGTACGCCAACAGCTGTCACGAATCATGGACAGATTTAATTTGCCACGTAGAAGCACAGACTTCACAAGCCGGGACTATTACATCAATATAAGGAAGGCTTTAGTTACTGGCTACTTCATGCAGGTATGTGTGTGTGTGTAAAAGACATGGAAATAGCTATTTTTATATCTCTTCAGTAGGAATTTTGAAAGAGTTCTTGATTAGCTGAAATATATTTACATTAGTTGTTTCACACTTTTATTAGTTATTCAAAGGATTTAAAAACATTTGTGTAGTGCCATGCCAAAAGGGCATACTGGGGATGGTATACCAAAAAAGCTACTCCAGAAAAAAAAACATCCCTTGTGATCAATAATCTGAACAGACGTTGCAAATTGGTACACAAGGCTCTGAAGGACATCTCAGTCTACAGAGAATCAGATGGGTGAAGGGACTCCTTTATATATCCTGGTCCCAAACTGTTGAGAGCTTTGAATGTTAGAATCAGAATAAAATTAATACTATACAGTTGCTGGGCATACTTTTTAATGAAGTACAGGTGAGGCATAGAGTGTTCTAAAAATTGTCACCATATTTGAACCAAACGTGATTCCTGTAGCTTTGAGAAGGTACAGTATAATCTGTACTGGTATTAAATGATATGATCAGTTTTATGCAGGAAATATTGAACATGAAATAGAGCTCTCTTTCCTGTGGTGTGAATATCAGGACCTTGTCCCTTCTTATATATGGAACATTTTTATAGCTGAAGCACAACGTAGTGGGCCTCTTTAGAGCTCCTAACCCCTCCCCTGTTGAAATTATATGGGATTGTAAATCCTATGGAATTGTAGTTCTTGTAGTGGGAAGAAAAGACCTGAAAAGACTTTAGCAAATACTACTGTACACAGCCTTCTAGATTCCAATTTTTGTGTTATAGTAACTGCCACGACAATAATGTCAAGACTTTGATCTGATAATTTATAATTATTTTTATCCCACAATCTATCAACCAGTGTACTAAAATGCAGATTGCCTATTCCTAGCTGTAGGAAGTTTAGAAGCAAGCAGTTGCAAATTCTTATTTCTATCATCAGTGTCCTTACTTGGTATCCTGGACCACCAAATCTCCAGAGGCTTCTGCTTAAGCATCTCTTCCCTTCTTTTTTACCTGCCAGTGTTTCCATAATTGTTCCACATGTTGCAGTGTATGTTCCCAGGAGGGATCATGAATAAAACTATAATTACTGACAATTTGAAAAATCTGTCTTTGTAATTGCAGAGGATACAGAAAAAAGACAAGACACCCTACTGTAATCCCTCCCCCCTCAATAAACCATAATTTCATTGAGATGCTTTTATATAATTATTTACTTTTTGGATTGCATTTCTCCATATCCATTTTGGTCGAAATGTAGAAATAGATATTCCTAGGACAGCGATTCTTGTTTGGGCATAGAAGCTGTGGTGACTACAAAGCAACCCACTAGCTAAATCTGTTTTATTAACTCTGGTGGAGGAAAGAGAATTATGTATATTACTTCACATATAAGAGCCTGTTTCCTCTTTTGAAATGAATAAGGCAGTATATACAAGAGCTCTATGAATTTACTGGTGTGTGTGAAAGATTCAGGATTGAAACAGTTGTGCTAGTGATGCCTTAATGGTTGTGTGTATGTGTGTGCGCACCTACCTGCCTTCAAGTCACCAGTCAACTTACTACAAGCCCATGAATTTCATAGGATTTTCTTGGGCAAGGAATACTCAGGTGGTTTTGCCAGTACCTTCCTCTGAAACAGCCTACAGTAATTAGAGTTTGTTGGCAGTATCCCATCCAAGTATTAACCAGAGCTGTCCTTGCTTAGTTTTCAATCTGGTAATAAATTATAAGTAAGTAAACCATGTTGACTAATGTACAAATTAGATCTGTCTGATTTTTATTTACTTGTTTGCTAAAATCGTTTCTTCATCACTACTTTTTAAAATATGTCCTTCCTAAAAATGCATATGTAGACTCCGAATTGCAGTAACTAAATTTCCAATTATTTAAGAAGATAATTATCCAAATAACAATTTGAATAAGGATTCTGACATTAGAAATACTTCTTGCCCTATTTAGGCATTATTGGTTATTGCACAGTTGGGGCTTAAGGAACTATAGGTAGTTCTGCAGTCAAAATATGATGCAGAATTATTGGAGACTGCCGTTTGTGGAATCTTGGTGTTTCCACTTGTTCTGATAAATTTAATATTGGAAAAACTTTAGGTATAGTATTTCTAATGTGACTATGGATGTTGTTAATGCAGGTAGCACATTTGGAACGGACAGGACACTATCTAACAGTGAAAGATAACCAGGTAGTGCAGTTACATCCTTCTACAGTTCTTGATCACAAGCCTGAATGGGTGCTTTACAATGAATTTGTTCTTACCACAAAGAACTATATCCGAACTTGTACAGACATCAAGCCAGAATGGTAAGGCTTTTTACCTCCAAAACTTATATTATCTTTTTATAAGAATTACTTAAAAGTATATTTTCATATATGATTTTGTGAAGTTTCCTGTTATTAAGAACATATTTCTAATAAACGATTTGATGGACCTGGGTCAGTAATATCTGTTATTTTGAATGTTCAGTTAGAACTGTTATGAAACTTCTGTGTTTCATTTCCTCTTAATGTGGTTCAAACTGGCAGTATTGTATTCAAGTCTACCTTGATGAAAGAAAGAAAGCATGCCAGAGAAAATGGGTTCCTTTTCTTTGTAACATTATGGTAATGCCCATACACACATACACACACACACATGTATATACTGATATATAAGTAGAAATTTTAGTCAAAAAATTGACCCCATAAAACTGGGTAGACTTATGCACGGGTCAATGTAAGTACTGTATTTCAACTCTTCCCCTACTCTGAGTAGAGTGGTGAAAGGTAAGAGTTCAATTCATTCTGGGAGCACACAAAAGAAGCACCAAACCCCTCTTTCCTTTCCACCATGATGCCTTTTTAATTGATTGGGTGGGAAGATGGCAGTGGTGGCACCTCTTTGGTGCTTCTCCTCAAAGGAGTGCCAAGAAGAATCAGGCTTAGAAGGGTCTGAATAAGACATTTATGTATGAAGACAGTAAAGTTCGTCCTTTACACTCTTTGTTATATACCCCTAAGTTTTATTCTTAACTTATCCATGAGTCATATCAAAATCCATTATTTTGGCCCCAAAACATGAGGTCGACTTACAGTTGAGTATACATGGTATATAATCTTGAGTAGTGCATGTTTCTCTCTTGATAGTTCAGACAGTAGGGCTGTGGGAACAGACTTTGGTTTAAAAATGCTTGATTCAGAGCAACTTTGCCTTTGTAATCATGACTAAGGGTAGTTAAAATCCTAGCCAAAACATTCTAAAAGTGGTGCTGTGATTGAATATTTGCAGGAAGGGAAGGATGTGTGAAGGCAAATGCTTCCATAAAATTAAGAAGCAAAGTAGCATTATGTCTGCATAGTGTGCCTTTACAGAGAGAAGATGACCTTGCTATAATTGCCAAACATTTTAAAATAGTGACTTGTAACCAAACAGTTTTGTATTGCTTTGTTGAATATGGCGATGAAATGTCTATATGGTAATTATTGTGGGAAAGAGAATTCCTTAGTATTTTTCATAGCTGTTCTCCTCCTCACACCATTATCCTAATAGCTGTGCTTAGATGGAAAATAACATGATGATTTTATTTACTCACATCCCATCTTTTTTCCCAGCCTTTGGAATAAGGGCAGCTTATTGAAATTAAAACAGATACAGATAAAATCTCATATCAGTATGAACATATAAAAAATTAAAATATGCTTAAAATTTCAATAGGATTAAAAGCAATTTTAAAACATATACATTATATGTCCAAAAAAGCGCTTATATGTCACTATAAGGGCACAATGAAGGAAGCCATTCTAACCTCTCTTAAGGGAGTTCTAGAATTTGGGGTTAGTTTCTGAGAGGGTCATCTCCCACATTCCCATCAGACAGCTCTCTGAGGGCAGTGAGATGGAGAGGAGGACCTGGCCTGAAGATCTCAATATTCAGTCAGGCTCATATGGAAGAATATGTGCCATCAAATAATCTTTATTGCTGTTAGAATTTATTGCTTTATTGCTGTTAGCTACATTGAGAGGTTTGTATCATAATTTTTTTCTAGTGTGCTCTGTGCCTTCATGGCTTGATCAAACCACAGCTTTCTGTTATATTTGAACAAGTGCAGTTTGCAAACTAGAACGGCAATTCATGGTTTCTACATGGTTCCTTATTCTGTTTTGTGGACACTGTATGATATGCACAACAATTTTTCCCAGTTCAGATGCAATGATAGATAATAAAACCAGGAAGATGTAATGAGAATTGGAGGAAGAGAGAACAGACCAGCCTATGACATGCTCCTAGTTCTTCAGATTCAACCCCAAAATGTGAAAAAGGAGATGGAAAGAGGTGTTTCCACCATGGCATTCTATGTGACAAACCCTTTTGCTTTTTAGTGAAGCCAGAATGTCTGCATCTGTTTTAGGTCTAAAATGTATGAATGTGCAGACATTATTGCAATATATTCTTTATCATACTTTTGCATTATTGCTTGATACTTCACAGATTTTATTCAGTTCTGCGCTCTGCTGTGAAGAACTGATGTTTACCTATTAAAACTATATAATTGCCATGTATCTAAAGTATCCAAATACTCTTTCCAACTTGCATATTATTCCAAATCAGTAAAACATGACTTTCCATTTTAGTGAACACTAAAATTATTTTGTTAACATTACATGTAAAATGATTGTTAAAAATCCCTCTTGACAGCAATTGTGTGTTAAAAGGATTCTGATATTTTCAATTTTTCAGCTTTCAGAGTAGTAAGTATCTCGGATATTTGGAGGTGATTTATTTCAGTAGCATGCTTATTATAGATAAAGTGGACTTCCATATTTCCAGGCATTATTAAATAGATGGATAATTTCATTCTCATAAGTAATATTAATTGGCCAATTGCTATTGCTTGCATGATGTTGAGATCTGTGCAGAAGTGATAAACCTTTCTTTCTTTGCCAGGTTGGTGAAAATAGCCCCTCAATATTATGACATGAGCAATTTCCCACAGTGTGAAGCAAAGAGACAGTTGGATCGCATCATTGCCAAACTTCAGTCCAAGGAATATTCACAGTACTGAATTTATTATTTGAATTGAAGTTGCTCAGAGGACAGCTGAAAACAATGACTGAACTCTAAGTTCCAAGTTGTGCTCTTTGCTTTGGTTCAATAATGGCCTTTATTTGAAAGCTTTTTAATTTTTCTTTACAGTAAATATTCCATTCTGATTTCATAAATTAAACATGTATGCCTCCCTTTTGTGTTCACTCTGTAGCTCATACTGGAAAAGCTGATCAATGTTTTGCAGTTTATTAAAAGTAGTTCTATATATATAACAATGTTATAAGCATTTCTTTAGAAATGGTTGAAAATGCTTCTAAAATGTGATTTATCGACCATGGTATGCATGATCGTTGTAATTGTTGACATTCCTTTTAGAAGTTGTGAAATGTTACAACGTGCTTATGTAGACACAATCTTCAGCTTCAGTACAAAGGTACTGACTTCAATAAAATCTATTTATACTAAAATTTTGGTGAAATAAACTGCTTCTCTTTCCTTTGTCATAAAATACCCAAAGTTTAGCTTGAAATCAACATTTGAATAGTCTATTTCAGCTTCTTGTGACCAGAAAATTAAGCATTATAGAGCAAACTAATGTGTATTGTTCTGGCCAGGACCTGAAAGTATATTTCCACTGGATTCCACTGATTCTACCAAAAGAATTAAATTTCCTTCTCTTCTTCCTCCCTTTATCCTCAGTGGCTGCAAAGGCCTGGGGATTTCTAGCTCTCTAAAAATCAGATTTTAGGCTACATTGAGACTGCATAAAGGTGGGATGATGCACCTTCCCTGATTCCACTGGAATGTAGTAGAAATAGAGCCAGCATAGCATAGTGGTTTGAGTGTTGGACTATGACTGTGGCAACCAAGGTTCAATTCCCTACTTGATCATGAAACTGGGTGACCTTGAGCAAGTCACACTCTCAGCCTCAGGCAATGGCAGACCTTCTCTGAACAAATCCTGCCAAGAAAACCTCATGATAGGTTCACCTCAGGGTCATCATAAGTCAGAAACAACTTGAAGGCACACAAGAATACTATCAGAACCTGGCCATTTTCTGTGCTTTGCCATCCCAAACCAGTAAACCAGCATTACAACCTTACACCCTAATCCAGATTTTTTTTTCTATCGGCCATGATTCTGATGTTCTTTCAGACATGCATATCAAGATCATAAGGTTTTAAGATCTAGTCAAATGTCACTTGAGTAGATAGATGCAAGTGTTGTAATCATTGACTGATAAGCTTAAATAGTCTCTTTCTTGCCACATGTTGGCATTGAAGTAGGCTTGCACCTAACCACTTATAAGTGACATTTGTTTACATTCTTAAGAAACATAGCTTTACCAGGGGGTATGGGTAGTTGTGATAAGAGATAAAATAATAGTTTATAATTTAGAGATGATGGTAAACATTTAGAATTTCTTGTTCTACCATGTCGACCTGAATGGACCACTAGGATAGACCTGGTGTTGCCCATGAATGGCAAATTGTAGTTCTCTCCAGACAGTGTTGTTAATATTATTATTATTATTATTATTATTATTATTATTATTATTATTAAATGAGCTTTTGGCTTGTGCACATGGATCACAAGGGAATTGTGGGTAATAAATACACGCTGAATTGTGGGTAAATGGTCACCCCAATTTAAGGATGTGGTAGTAATAAAAATATGAAATAATATTTTAATTTAGCATTGGTATAGCAAACTTAGATCATTAAACTATAAAAATAGAGTGCATTAAATAAATGTGTTTCTTAACTTTCAGTCTAATTTTATGAGAAATGTTAGTTCAAGTTAAGCAATGTAATAAAACAAGAAAATGCTTATGGCTAAGAAACAACATATGCTTAAAATAGTTAAAACACTGTAAAAAAGAATGTGTAAGTGTTGTGTTCATTTTATTTCTTCAGAGAGAGAAACTTGAATTGTATTTTTGTGCTACAGTTGAATCTACGGTGCAGTTTACCTAAAGGAATATATATTTCACACTATATGTTTTCAAAGCCAAGAGAGAAACTGGTGGAAAGGGAATTTGCTTTTCTCAAAGAGCTGTGAAAAAGAGACTTGAGTTGTCCGTCCAGCTGTTTGAACTACAGCTCCCATAACCGAACAAGTTGGTCAGGGTTTATGGGAATTTTAGTTGGACACATCTGAATTGTCTGCTCCTGTATTCGATCTTAGAGAAGCAGCTGTAGTTCCTCATGCCTGCAAGTGGCTCTTAACTTCCTAGGACTTGCTTTCTCCATATTCCACATGGAGTCTTCCTACTCAAGGATACTTTATATGTTACTGTACAGTAGCTACATTGTCATTCCCAGCATAAATACGTACACACACAGTGACATAGGGCTGAGGTCTGTGGTATTGCTATATACAGTAGATACATTGACCCATTGGTACATGTGCATTGACTCACCCATCAACTGTTGAGTCATTCTAGTTGAGAGTACAGTGGGTTTCATGCCCTACACAAAGGAACAATAGCAATAGTAAGTACATTTCTATACCGCTTATCAATGTACTAAGCACTCCCTAAGTGATTTACAATGTGTAAGCTAATTGCTAATAAGCTAGGTACTCATTTCAGCATCCGATGGAAGGATACAAGACACTGAGTAGACCTTGGAGCCCCTGGAATCAAATTCACAACCTTGTGGCTGCAGTACAAGCATTTAACCACTGTGGCACCAGGGCTTCCTGATGGAAGGTTTCCATTCCTGTTGTTGGTAGAACCAGATCAGCTGTTTTTAAGATACATGTTGTGTGCCTACAAGTCATTTCCAACTTAGAGTGACCCTAACCCAAACCTTTCATGAGGTTTTCTTGGCAAGATTTGTTCAGAGGAGGTTTGCCATTGTCTTCCCTTGGGACTGAAAGCATGTGACTTGTCTAAGGTCACCGAGTGGGTTTCATAGCCAAGTGGGGAATCAAACCCTGGTCAGCAGAGTCAGTACAGCACTCAAACTGCTATGCCACACTAGCACTAAGACAATATATATAGGATGATTAAAAAAAATGGTGCAAAACCAAATATGGGCAGCTTTACTTTTGGACCATTCTTTTTGAATCACCCTGTATAAAGAATCTCAGGTTTTTTGCATTTTTTAAAAAAAATCTGTTGTAATATGGATTAGAGATATAAGGAGTTAGCCTAAGGTAGAGGTTCTCACATTTATACCTGCTAGGTATAATTCCCTATCATCTTGCTTCACAGAATGCTTCCCATTCCCTATCATCTTGCTTCACAGAAAATCTTAATGTCTTTAATGGAACCCTTGGCTGTCCTAGAGGACTTTGGGGAACATTCAGTTAGTTTGTGTGGGGCAATGATTAGCCAGTTGTTATCATAATCGCCTTGTGAACTAAGAGTGCACCCTAGAGCATGTCCAGTATCCCTGAAGTGATGCATTTTTTTTTTTGTGGGGGGGGGATGAGTATATATTCAGTATTTTTCTTATTTTCAGAAGACTCATTGAAATGAATAGGGCTTTTTTTAGCTGCAACTTAAGCTTTGTTGATTCTAGGAGGGACTCGAATGTAGCCCTTGATATTCATAGGCAAACTTGTCAGCTGTTGCTGATCTTTTAAAGGTCCTCTTCTAAGCTTTCCAGAACAGTCTGAAAGCCAGTGTAATTTTACTCCAGTGTGATTGAAATAGACTTGAGGGACTGGAAAATGTTGGTTTGTAAAGCAAGTGTTTCCTCATTTGCAAGTCTAGCAATTCATTTTTAAATTATGAAAACAAGCTACTTCAGTAAAGCATCTTGTTGGTTGGTTGTTGTTGTTTGGGGCTTGTTTTATTACATTACAAGTTAAGCAATGTAATAAAACAAAAATGGTGGCTGATGTTCTAAATAAGACACTTACCAAGGTTGTGAACATCCTGCATTCTGGCTTATTGGGCAGCAGGTGCTGCCAACAACAGGGGTCTGTTCTCCTTTTGATCAGAATACATCAGACTGACATTCCTACACCATCCTTCCAGAATGACACCAGAAGTGGGATCCCTGATGCAATTTCATGGCACACTGGAGATTGCTGGAGGGACAGGGTGGTGGTGGGAATGTCAGTCTGCTGCATCCTGACCAGCAGGAGAACAGACCCTCATCACTTGGAGCAGCTGCTGCTTGGTAAGTCAGCACTGGGAAACTTTTACAATCCCTAATTGGTCACTTGAGAGCCTGCATGGTGCAGTGGTTTGACCATTGGACTGAGACTCTGGAAACCAGCGTCATGGAAACCCACTCGGTGATCTTGGGTGCATCACACACTCTCAGCCTCGGAAGATGGCAATGGCAAATACCTTCAGGAAAATTTGCCAAGAAAGCCCCCTGATGGGCGCCGTAAATCAGAAACAGCTTGAAGGCACACAACAGCAACAACAAAGTGGTTGCAACATTATGGCATACATAGAGATAATGAATACAAATCAGTTAGGAATACGTAACTAAGTTATACGCTCATAACTGTGATTGTGAATTCCATCCATTATTTTTGTTTTTATGGTAGTTTGGAAAGCCACTGATTAGGCTGTTTTGGGGGTTAATCCAGGTAACTTGGATTGCAATACTGCACACATTTCCAGTAGTAGGTCTTGCTAAACTCTTCTGATCCTTCCCCCTCCCCAAAATTTCATAAGTTCAGTTAAGATATATACTCTTTTTGTTCTTCTATACCTCCAAGTATTAAAGTCTCAACTCTAAGTAAAACTACCACTTTTCAATAATATGTGTGCAGAAATTGTTACTGTATAGAAGCCAATGGCAACAAAACTGAAGTGCTGAAACAGTGCTAATATTTGCAAATAATAGAGCTGCAAACTGATTTTTTTTTTTAAAGTCGATTGTTGTCTCTACCTTTTAACCAAATAAGTTCTAGTAATAAAGGTTTTTTGAACTTGGGGAATTCTGATTTTAGGATTGAACTGTATTTTATTTTTTCACATTTTAAGTACAACTGTGTTTGAATTGAAAGCTATTGTTGGTTGATAGAAAGGCACTTATATACTTCCTTATCCATTCCCTGTTCCAGTAACAGATTGGAAACAAAATGTCCTCTTCCTAGTCTTCATCACTCAAAGGAGCACAAATTAACATTTTAAAGTATCCATATGTAACTATCCATATTTATGTGTATGTCCTATGTATTATCAACTGAATGATAAAAACAGCATCTCTTTTTGTAGCAGTAAGTGTGGTTTTCCTTTTGCTTCATATCCTTCCCAGTTCTCCAAAGATGCTTGTTTTCATCATCAACATTTATGCATATGTCTCAAGTGCTACAACTTCCTACATTTTTTTCACATTTTCAGTCCTCAGGATGTCATATGCTTAATGTAAGACTGGGTTCTGATATCATAGTATTTTGATACATTAAGATCTCAGGGAATTTTAGGAGAAACAACACACAAGGTTAATAAGGATTGAATGAAAGTAACATTATTTTTAAAAAAGATATGGGGGGTGGGGACATAGCAAAAGGGAATATGTAATACTTCCCTGAAAAATTCTGGAATTTTATCCAACTTGTTGTCAGAGAGAAGACAGATTTAGTTAAGATACAAGAATAAGAGATCGATGTAGGTAAGCTATACAAAAAGCAAGGATGAGTAATTAAAGAAAAGATAAAGTGCAGATGGAGTTTCAAGAAATAAAATGGAAAGACTGGGAAATGCAAGAATGTAACAATCAGTGACTAATAGGAAGGAAGGATGCTAAGAATGATAGAAAGGAGAAGAATGTGAAAGAAGATTAGAGTATGTGAAAAGAAAGTATGATATATGAAAGGAAGGAGAGTATTTATAAGGGTTGGTATGGAAGAGTGAATGAATTAGATTGTACCGTAAGTTTAAATAGAAATAGGATAAATAGATAATCATATGATGCACCTGTTAAAGTATTGAGTGTGTGTTTTTAAAATTTAATAAACATTTATTTTTTAAAAAATCTCAGGGGAATATTAAAATTCAGTGGACTTGTACTCTTGCAGCTTTTAACAATTTCAAACTTGTATATACCATATTTTCCAGGGTATAAGACAACTTTTTAACCCTAGACAAGGGTCTCAAAAGTCGGGGGTTGTCTTATATGCCAGGTAGAGGAGGAGGAGGAGGACAAGGGGAGAAGGAGAAGGAAGCCAGTTCTA
>CM034708.1:95860000-95875953 GCA_020142125.1 Phrynosoma platyrhinos
AATAAATAAATAAATAAATAAAACGAAGCGATGGCCAAATATAACATAAATAAATAAATAAATAAATGAATAAAACAATGTCCAAATAAATAAATAAATAAATAAATAAAACAAAACAAAACAATGGCCAAATATACATATAAATAAATAAATAAATAATTAGTTAAATTTTTATAAATAAGATAAAATAAAATAAAATAAAATAATTGGCAATTTTTTAAATAAATAAATAAATAAATCAATAAAGCAAGCAAACAAGAAATTGACCATTTTATTTTATTTTTTTTTAAAAAAATTAAAATAAAACAATTGGCAAATTTTAAAAATAAATAAATAAATAAAAACCATTGACAAATTTAAAATAAATAAATAAATATAAAGTAGTTGGCAAATTTTTATGAATAAATAAATAAATGGTAAATGTAAAAATAAATAAAATGAATGGTAAATGTAATAAGTAAGTGACTAAGTAAATAAATAAATAAAGTATTTGGCAAATTTGATAAATCAATCAATCAATCATTCAATCAACCAAACAACAAATAAAACAATTGGCATTTTTTTTAAAAAAACAACAACAAGTAAGTAAATAAATAAATAAAAATTGCAAATTAAATAAATAAATAAATAAATAGTAGGCAACTTTAAAATAAATAAATAAATACAATAATTTATACACACACATACATAATTGTGTGTGTGTGTGTGTGTGTGTGTGTAAGTTATATATATATATATATATATATATATATATATATATAGACACACAGGTGCTTTATTCTAGAGTGCCTAGGAAGGCGCAAGGAAGAGGAAGAGGAAGAGGAGATGCAGTGCCTCCCTTCAGAGGCGCCTGTTGGTTGCTATTAAGGCAAAGGCGAGAGAAGAGCAAAAGCTGGGCTGCTTCGTGTCTCTTTCCAAGGGGCCACGTCTTGGCCAGAGTCTTCCTTCCTTCCTTCCTTCCTTCCTTTAGAGGCTTATTACTTATTTATCCTTACCCTTTTCTTTACCCCACCTCCCTTTTCCTTAGTGGAGGACTGAACTCTGGCAAGGGATGTACTCAAACAAATGGACAGTACTTGCCCAGAGGGAAACCATACTTGCCCAGAGGGAAACATTGCAGAATACTTGCCCATTTGGAGATGTTTCCTGTGTTTTCCCTAAGGGCAAGTTTTTCTCCAATGTTCCCCTATGGGCAAGTCATTCCCAATATTTTCCTATGGGCAAGTATTCCCCAATGATTCTCTATGGGCAAGTGTGGTTTCCCTATGGGCAAGTAGTGTCATTGGTTTTGTTACGTCCCCTCTGGCAAAGCCTTCCCCAAGTCTTGCCCTGCTCTCTTTCTTTCTTTCCTTCCTGGAAGGGGCTTAGCCTTCCTTGAAGCCCCAGAGGTTTTGCTCTGCTCCTGGAAGGAGAAACGCCTGCCAAAAGAAAGCCCCCTTCCAAGGCAACATCCTCCTTCCTTCACCTCTGTCGCCTCTGCAGCTGCAAAGGGCTTTCTGGAGTCTAAAGAAAGGCTGGACTCTACTGACCTTGCTGCTGCAGGAACAATCCGGGTTGGAACCGCTTTAACAGGAGGTGGAATTCTGGGAAGGGTCGCTTGGTGGGGCACCAAAGAGGAGCTCTAAGAGGAACCTCATTCCCCCCCCCCCCCCAGAGAGCAGAGAGTGGAGCTCTGGTGCCCCACCAAATGACTCTTCCCAGAATTCCACAGGGCTGTTAAAGCGGCGTCAACCCGGATTATTCCTGCAATGCGGACGCAGCCTCAAAACCCGACGAGGTTTCCTCTCCTGTCTCCTTTCCTGGAAACCCACACTTTTAACTTTGAAGACTGTGCAAAGCAGAGCATGCCTCCAAAGAACAATCATCATCATCATCATCACCACCACCATCATCATCATCATCCCTTTTTCCATTCCACTTTAGTCTGTCTTGTTTCCCTTCTTTAAAAGCTTCGAGGAGAGTAGTTTTTTTTGGTGTTAGAACAACCATCACCATCTCCACCAGCAGCAATACCCTTTTTCCTTCTTTCCCCTTTTAGTCTGTCTTGTTTCCTTTCTTTAAAAGCCTTGAGGAGAGTAGTTTGTTTGTTCGTTTGTTTGTTTTGGTGTTTTATTTTATTTCCCCCCTTCCCTTCCCTTCCCTTCCTTTCCCCTTGAAATGTGCGCAAAGGAACTCAGAAGAAGGAAGGGCACAGTTTCGGGTCTGAGGGTGTAAAGAGAGATTTCGTGAGGCTTTTGAATCCAGCACAGCTTCTGCTGTAGGCTTTTGCTGCCCCCACTGCCTTGTTTTGGGAAACTGAGCAGCAGGCAACAAATTCAGAAAGGATTGTGTGGGGAGCTCCATTTCTTTCTTTCTTTTTTTGGGGTGGAGGAAGGCTTCTTTCAACCCACTTTGTAGAATAAACAGGCTTTGGAGCAAGGAGATGCTCCAGTGGCAGAGGAGGAGGAGGAGGAGGAGGAGGGCTGGCAACACCTTCCATCCTTTCTCCTTCTCCTTCTCTTTCCCCTTGGAGGTGCTGGGAGAGATGTGGGGAGATGCCCATCCCCTTGGCAGGGTGCCATCTGTCAGGTGGCGGATCAATGCAGGTGGTGACCGAGGCGGTGCTTGGACTCTGTTATACACTCCTCTCCCTCTCAGACCATTGCTGAGCTCATGGAAAAACATGCAGCTTGCAGCCCTGGTTTCCAGGAAACTAAACTCCACCAAACTAGCAGTTGCTAGTTTAAGGTTACACCTCAAAGCGCAGCAGGATCAAGACACTACACACATCTCTCTCTCTCTCTCTCTCAGCCTCCCTCCTCTGTCTCTGGGAATTGTTACTACCCAATGCACCTTTCTCTACAGCAACCACTTTCAGAGTTTATCAGACTTTTTTTTTTAGGGAGGGAAAGAGGAGGAAGGGAGCTCAGGGGCACCGAGGATGGTTATTGATGGGGTTTTTGGAGACCCTGACAACTGTGTTGTGTTTCACCTTAAGCAGCGGAATAAGTATTGAACTCCTTAGTGTGTCTCTGAGTGGGAGGAAATATTTATCAGCACCAGATGAGGAAGGCACCAGGTGTCAGGTCAGCGTGATGGATGGCGTTGCAAGTCCAGACTGGGCAATCAGGAAGGGTTTTTGGTTAGAGGTGGGGATTGCAATTGCAGATGCCAACTAAGTATTTTATCTTCTCCACTCACTGACCCTAACCTTCCAAGAAGAGGCTTTCATTATACATTGCAATGTAGCTAGATTTATGAAGCCAGCTAATAATGGTAAGATAATAAAGTCCTTAGTGTGAACATGAAGAAACAAATCTAGTCTGTGAACAGTACCAAACAGAACTGAGGGTTCTTCCTTCCTTTTGCTGTCAAATCTTTGCCCTCATTGAAAGCTCAGTTTCAACACTGGAATTCTTCATCAGTTGAAGATAATGCTGGTATCCTAAGAGGTCTCAGCATTGCTGGACACTACTGTAAACATTTGTAATGCACTAAGATGCATTAAACACATGTATGTATATGCCTGTGCAACAATTTCATGTAATTTTCAAGGGCTTATTTAAGGTTTGTAAAAGCAGAAAATGTAATTACTGAGAGTGCTGATGGGCAAATGAAGCAGTCTGAAAATACCAGGTTTAAGCCAGCAGCCTTTCATTAAAAACTAGTATCTCTACAGTGTGGCAGAAACTGATAAACATAAAATGTTACCTTCTTTTTAAATGTCTGTGTTTTAGTAAACTAATTGCATTCTGCATTAAAACTAGGACATACTTATGTTCTAGTATGATAAATTTATATTTGCTCAGTTCACGGTTCCACCTGTTGAGTTTTATTTGAGAATGAGATAGGTAATTTGGAAAAGTGAACTGTTTTTTGTTTTTGTTTTGGTAGGACTATAAACATTTGAGATGTAGGATACAAGCTTCCATTAATATATGTGTAATGCTGAAAGTTTGATGATGGGTAGGGAACAAAAGGATACTACATTCTTATTTATTTTGTGTAACAATGTATATCCCACTTTTCCCTTCCAGAGAGGCTTACAAAGCATGAAAACATGCATAACAATAACAAAATAACCAAAGTAATAACAAACTATCTTAAACTAACTTAGCAAAGTCAGAGCTTGGGAAAGTTACTTTTTTGGACTACAGTTCCATGCTGGCTAGACGGACTGGCAGTTGTAGCTCAAAAAAGTAACCTTTTCAAGCTCTGAAAGCAAAAACACAAAAGAGATGAAAGTAATGTAACAACAGACTCAAAATGCTCGCTTAAGGTAAATTCTCCAGTTGTCGGTAGAACATAGAGAGGAAGATAACCTAACCTCTTGCTGCAAGGAGTTGTGTATCCAGGTGCCATCATAGAGAGAGACTTCTCAAGTGTTGCCAACAACATGACTTGGAAAGAAGAGGTGCAGTCTCTATTCTTAAAAATGTAAGAAGGTTTACATGGAATAAAAAGGTCCCCCAGGTAGACTGAAACCAAGCTATTTTCATCTCCAAAGGCAATACTAACCACCTTGAATTATACTCATAAATAAGCTGGGTCCAGTATGGGTGATACAAATAAGTGTTTCACACAATCCCAGCATTTTGCCCTCATTCTGCTGCAACTGCTCCAGTTTCTGAATAATTTTCAAGTGCAGTACCCATATAGAGTAAATTATAGTGTTTATCAGTTGAAATGTTACTAATGTGGGTACAGATATGATACATTTGTGAAACTACGAATATTTGTTCTAATTCTCTTTGGTAGTACCCTTCCAAAAGAGAATGCATGTTGGCTGCTCACTCTGTATTTCCAATCAGAAACTAACAAAAATAGGAAGAATTACTGTTGTTATTGGTGATGCACAGTTATCTAGCCATGCCCTAAATCTGAGGCTGAGTTGCATTATTTTGTTTTTGCTTGAGGTGGTGCCAAAAAGTACAGACTATCTTCTCTCCAAATATAGAAGCATGATGAACCCAGAAAAAAATGGTTGTGTGTATTAGTGCCATTTAGTTTAGAAGAGAAAATTCTCAAATTTCAGCATATCTCAAAATACCTTATAAAAGACAGGCTGTAGTGGGGGAAAACAGCTTTTTATTCCTGGATCAATATGATGCACTCTGTGAACATCTAATACCATATAAAAGCATGCTTTTTAAATATCAATAGAAGTTCAACCAGGACCTGCTAAATCTATTCCTGGCATAGCAGGAACACTGTAATAACTGTACAGAAACAAAACAACACTTGAATAGAATACAATAGAATCCAAATAGAAGAGGCTCAAGATGATTTTTATGTAATTTCCATTTAAAACCTGTAATCCCCAAATCATAATGTTAGCTTTTCTGAGACAAATATTCAAATTTTGACCTCCCCCCACCTTCATTTTTTTTGCATGGAACACTGTCTTTCAACATCAGATAAGGTACATATTTTGTTAGGTGTGTATTCTTTGTATTGTACAATAAGGCTTGACTTGGGAGATTGCATTTCTTTAATGAAAGTACCAATGACTGTTTTAATGCAGGCAGCCTCAGAGCTTAATTTTTAGCATCTTGCTGTTGGGCATGTATATGTGTGTGTATTGTGTGCCTTCAAATTGTGGCTGATTTTTGTCAACTCTATCATTTTTTTTGCAAGATCTGTTCAGAGGAGGTTTGCCATTGCCTTTCCCTGAGGCTGAGAGCATGTGACTTGCCCAAGGTCACCCAATGGGTTTTATGGCCAAGTTGGGAATCAAACCCTGGTCTCCAGAGTCATAATCCAACACTCACACCACTGTGCCACACTGGCTCTCATTTGCTCATAGTTTGAGCATAGTTTGGATCAAAAGGCTACTTTGGGTCTGCTGAAGAGCTTTTAGTCATAAGATTTTTTTATCCTCACTTAATCCTTTTGGAAAGAGCACCTGACCTATGCCATATCCTCCTAGGCTTTTGAAACTCCTGAATTTCAGATATATTTGTCTTGCAGCACATGCAGCTGTTGCTTCAGAAATGCATTTCTAAAATCTCCTGGGACATGTCTGTTTAGCTCATTGGAATTGTGGCACTGGGGTTCTTTAGCACCACATCTTTAGTAATAGAAGAGTCATGCTTAAGGCCAGGGGTAGGCAACTTTTCCCCTTTAAGGGCCGAGGGACTTCAGCTCCCAGAAGCCTCAGCCATGCTGGCCAATAGTCCCATGTTGGCCAATAGCTCCTGGGATTCTGGGAGCTGAAGTCCCTCAGCCCTTAAAGGGGAAAGGTTGCCTACCCCTGCTTAAGGCCTTTTCAGTCCACAATCTATAGCAGGGGTAGGCAACCTTTCCCCTTTAAGGGCCGAGGGACTTCAGCTCCCAGAAGCCTCAGTCATGTTGGCCAATAGTCCCATGTTGGCCAATAGCTCCTGGGATTCTGGGAGCCAAAGTCCCTCGGCCCTTAAAGGGGAAAGGTTGCCTACCCCTGATCTATAGCTAACAGTCTAGTTCTTGGGACTAGAAATTTGTTTGTTACTGTTTTTGCTCTGTGGAATCCACTACTTTTTATATTATTCCTATGGGTTTTCAGATAAGTATATAATGTAAATGGGTGCTTTTTGGAAAAGTGCACTGAAACATATCTGGGCTTCATTATAGGATCTCCCTGGCTGTTGAGAGATTAATGGTTGGTAGACTTCTTTGATGTCATTAAGTCCCATGCTTCATGTAGATATTTTTTTTTTTAAAGTGTGCATGGTACAAATAAAGTTCCAACCATTCTTTCAGATAAGGGTTTATTGTGTCCTTTAATAAAGCTAGGGCAATCCATCTGTGGCCTGGAGGCAGAAACAAGGCAAAATGTTAACAACAGTGTTTCATTTCAGTGTAATTGTTGGGGAAATGGGTTGTGAAGAGTTGGAGAGGCTAGGCTTGGAATTTTATTTTGCAAGGAAAAAGAGAGCAAAGTGTGGTTTGTATTGAACCGGGATAAACTCCTACTGATATTTAGATGGTTTTATAAAATGTTCTTATTTAGTTGTGCATTGTAAGATGTCTCAGTGGTTTCAAATGTGTATATTGGGAATATTCATTTATTGGAGAACATAATGACTATTATGGCACCCTGAAGACCTGTAAGTTTTATTCAGGCTAAAAAATATAAACAAACAAACAAATAAACAAATAGGAAAACCACTTTCTAGTACATTTTTTAAATTTCTCTTTTCCCTGCATTTGCCCCTTGCAACTCCAACATGTATACAAACATCTACAGATTGAGGCTATACTCCATGCATCTGATGCTCAGGGTTAGAGTCCACAAAGGCTTATGACAGATAAAACATTTTTTAAAAAGTCCTATGAGTCTCTTCCTTGTTTTACCTCAGCAGTTTCCAAGTAATTGTATTACTTTTTAGTTTAATCTGAATGTAATTTGACCTATAGGATTGTTCTCATTTATACTAGGATGCCTGTATTTTTTTAAGTAGTGGTAATGGTGGAGGTGGTAGAGGAAGTGTGGAGAATGTACAGTAAATAAATAATTTTTTAAAAAAAAAGTCTTGGAGGTGTTTGTTGTCATCATTGCAATAATGAACTTGGGTGATGGAGGAATATCTATTAATATGAGGGAAATGGGCTGCCAGAAACAAGAGGGTAAGAGAGAGGTTCTGCAAGCTTAGCAGACTTCCTAGGTATATAGGTGTATGTAAGTCTGTACATTGAAAAGAATATCTGAATTTTAATGTTACTTCCCAGCCTATCAAAAGCAGCTTCATCTTTATATACCGCTTCATACTGCACTATACAGTGTCTAAGTGGTTTACAACTGTAAGCTCATTGCCCCCCAACAGCTGGGTAATCATTTTAGCGACCTCGGAAGGATGCAGCCTGAGCCCTGGCTAGTATTGAACTCACAACCTTGTGGTTTATGAGTGAGTGGTTGCAGTGCAGGCATTTAACCACTGTGCCACCAGGGCTCCTATATCAAGAATGTATGAACATCTGGGATCTGCAGAAAACTGAAATTAGAAGTTAGCAGAAGAGAAGTAAGTTGGGAACAGAGGAAGTTGCCCTGCTGAAGTTCTTAACATATTTGCAGGGGCTGTCCCAAGATATGTTTGTGCCTGATCTGGAGGACAACATAGAACACAATCAACAAAACTGATTGCATTGGCATTTCGTATTACTTCAGCCCTGGTGATAGGACAAGGCAGCATATGCCCCTGTACCTGAGAGGAGCAGGATGGCTTAATGAGGTCCAGTGCAAGTACAACACAACTATGCCCTCTCATTACCTTAAAGTTGTTTCCCAGTATTTATTACCTGAGGCAGTTGCTTCACTCTGTACAGTATAATGATAGTGCCAGGGATTGATCCAGGGAATTTTAAAACAACAACAACATACAAAGCCTGTACTGTATTGCTGAGCTATACCTCTTCCCCATCTTCATAGTTCGAATGTGTTAGAACAATATTAAAGATAGATAAGACCAAATAAATAACCTTGGACTACTTTACGTTTAGCGCAATATTCTGTATGCATTGTATACCTCTCCCTATTGATTTGACAGAAGTTCCCAGGTTCAGTATTAGTGATCTTTTTGGCTTAAGAAGGAAGTTGTCTAAACTTTACAGTATTCATAAGGTATAACAAACATTGAGTTGAGATATTTGATTAGCAACATCTTTTAAATTGTGTGACCTTACACTTGTTGCCAGCATATATTACCTGAGCCAGTGGCCTCACTCTGTATAATGATAGTGCCAAGGATTGATCCAGGGAAATTTAAACAACAACAACATACAAAGCCTGTACTGTATTGCTGAGCTATACCTTTTCCCCATCTTCATAGTTTGTATGTGTTAGAACAATATTTAAGATAGATAAGATCAAATAAATAGCCTTGGACTACTTTATATTTAGTGAAATATTCTGTATGTGTTGTATACCCCTTTCCACTGATTTTAACAGAAGTTCCCAGGTTCAGTATTAGTGATCTTTTTGACTCAAGATTTGTCTAAACTTTATTCATAAGGTATAACAAACATTGAGTTTAGATATTTGATTAGCAACATCTTTTAAATTGTGTGACTTTTTAAAATTGGAACTGAAGGATGCTTTTGCTTTCTTCCTCAAGATTGGCTGATCTTTTTATTATACTGCATAATACAGTTGACCCTCCGTTCTTGTGGGGGATCCATTCTGGACACCCCCCCCGAGAACGGAAAATTACATATACCGTATTTTCCGGTGTACAAGACGGCCCGGCAAATAAGACGACCCCCCATTTTCCCAGTCAAAATATAGAGTTTTAGCACCTCCATCCTCCTTATCCTCATACCCAGCGTATAAGATGACCCCCCCACTTTAACCACAGATTTTGCAGGTTAAAAAGTAGTCTTATACGCAGGAAAATAAGGTATTCAAACTCATAGGCTTGGATGAAGGCATGTGCCTGTGGGCGCATGCAGGGGTGCGTTGCAGGCACATGCCCATTTTGTGCCCCTCTATTCTCCACCTGCTGATAGGTGTAGGATGTGGATCCCAAGTATGTGAGAATGGAGGGGCAGCTGTGCTTGTATTCTGTCACTAAGCGTATACTGTTATTTACATCCTAAAATATTACAGCAGAATTATTGTAGTGGGTAAACAGGAACAGAGACCTTGGAATTTCAGGAAAAAAGAGTTTTTTAATGTCAACAGGCTGCCAGTTAAGTCTTCCTGTTACTGGGCACCTCTCCCCTGCTGATCAACATCCTTATATATCCTCTTACACAGCTAGTTTATAATTATATTAACACATGCATAATACAACATTTTCATTGGTTATAAGATATAACTCCAAATCCCCTCCTTTCCTTATTATGTTACATTTTTCTTGCTATGCATGAATGAATCTGGCTTTCTTCCTCAGACTATAAAACTGTCAGCCTTCAAGGTAAAATAAACAAAATTCCTTTGTTACCTTAAACAACATTCCCTGGTGGCACAGTGGTTAAATGCCTGTACTGCAGCCACTCATTCATAGACCACAAGGTTGTGAGTTCAATTCTAGCCAGGGTTCAGGCTAGACTCAGGCCTGCATCTTTCCGAGGTCGCTAAAATGAGTACCCAACTGTTGGGGGGCAATGAGCTTACAGTTGTAAACTGCTTAGACATTCCATAGCATGATATGAAGCTGCTTTGTTTTGCTTTGCTTTGTTATCAGTGAAAAAGTCCTTTACAATCTGTCTTGCAATTGCACAATTTTAAACATAGAAAATGAGACCCCAAGGTTCATTCAATCCAGCCCCAAATTAGCTATGAGCTTTGTAGTCTCTTTTATATTATTTTCATCTCTTACACCAGGGGTAGGCAACCTTTCCCCTTTAAGGGCCGAGGGACTTCAGCTCCCAGGATCCCAGGAGCTATTGGCCAACATGGGACTATTGGCCAACTGGCTGAGGCTTCTGGGAGCTGAAGTCCCTCAGCCCTTAAAGGGGAAAGGTTGCCTACCCATCTTACACTATGAGCAACTACATTTTAGCTACAGTAGAATTAAGAGCAACTACATTTTAGCTTATAGAACAAAGATAAATCTCTTGAAAATAGTCAGTTTTTTTTTCTATCTCTGGTGATAAGGTTGTGGGAAATGGGTCTAGATCTGTAGGCCTAGAGTGTAGCTCATTTATACAAAAGGGGGCCACAGAAGAAAGGCAGAACAAATTAATATGTTCACAGAAACTTGAAATAATGCATTTAAGAGGGATATGTATGTTCTTTTATGAATGATCAACACTTGTACTGAAATACAGAGAAACAAGATTACTTTGTGGTCCATCTCATATTTGAAGAACCAGTGATACCTAGTGTTCTGTCAATGTGGCAACCTGCTATTTCTAATTAAGAAGTTTCTTCTTTGAAGGAGTTTAAAACAAAGTTATTATGAGGTTTCACTGTTGTCTTCAACTTGCTTGTCTCCAGTCCACATAGAAGATGTACAAGTACTGGTGGACAAGTGTGCATTCTTCAGTTTTTACATAGGAAGCTTTAAAAATATTTATTTTCTTTTTGCTTTTCTTGCTGTTATTTGGCATTGTTAAAATTTGACATTTTCCTACATCACTTTGGATGCACTCTTTGTATATCTCAGTGTATATTTTAATCTGCTACAACAAATATAATATAAATGTTTAACCTGTTGCAACAAAATATAATATACATTATGTTTTTCTTGTTGTTGTTAACTACCATCAAGTCAGCTTCTGCTTATAGCAACCCTATGAATGAGAGAACCCCCCCCCCCCATCAACTATCTTGCTCAAGTCTGGCAGATTCAGGACTATGGCTTCCTTGTGTCTATCCACCAGGAATGTGATCTTCCCCTTTCCCTATTGCCTTCCATCTTATCAAGTATTACTGGCATAGTCTTTTTTTTTTGGTGAGTCATGTCTTCTCATGATATGTCCAAAGTATGACACTCAGTTTAGTTATCTTGGCTTCTAGGGGGAGTTCAGGCTTGATTTGTTCTATAACCTATTTATCTGACCTTTTAGCAATTCTGTGGGATCAGCAGCATTATTCTCCAGCACCACATTTCAAATGAGTTGATTTTCTTCCTATCAGCTTTCTTCACTGTCCAGCTTTCACAACCATGTATAGGAATGGGAAATATGATGGTATGGACCATCCTAACTTTAGCATTTAGTGATAATCTTTACAGTTCAGGATTTTGCCTAGTTCCTTCATAGCTGCCTTTCCAAGTCCTAGTCTTCTTGTGGTTGTGCCTGTAGTCTCCATTTTGATTAATGCCTAAGCCAAGGTATGGAAGGTCTTGAACTATTTCAATTTCTTCAGTCTACTTTAAAGTTTTGTAAATCAACTCTGATCATTATTTTTGTTTTCTTAATGTTCAAGTATAAACCTGCCTTTGCACTTTCTTACTTGACTTTCTTCAGTTATTGTTCCAAGTCTTTACTATTTTCTGCTAGTGGTATGGTGTCATCTGCATATCTTAAATTGTTAGTGTTCCTTTCTCCAATTATCATGACTCCTTCCTCTGAATCTAATCCTGCTTTACATACGATATGTTTGGTGTACAAGTTAGGGTGATAAAATGCAGCCTTACCTAATGCTTTTGCCAATTGGAAATCATTCCATTTCTCTGTATTCTGTCCTGATGGTAGCCTCTTTCCTGAGTACAAGTTACACATCATGACAATAAAATGTTGTGGCACACCCATTTCATTAAGAGTAATCCACAGTTTCTTATGAGCTACACCAGGGGTAGGCAACCTAAGGCCCGGGGGCCGGATGCGGCCCAGCAAGGCCTTTGGACCGGCCCCAAACCGGTCCTGCTGCCGCCACCCCCCCACCGCCGCCGCCCCCCCATGATGATATTGATTATTGTTGTTATTACTTGTTCTTGGGGTTTTCTTGGCAAAATCTTCACAGGGGTTTTGCCATGGCTTTTCTGGGGCTGAGAGAGTGTGCATGCATTTTTTTTAATTTTTTAATTCTTTTTTAATTTTTATTTATTTATTTATTTATTTATTTATTTATTTTTGGTGCTTCAGCCCGTCAATTGTCTGAGGGACAGCAACCCGGCCCCCGGCTCAAAAAGGTTGCCTACCCCTGAGCTACACCATCAAAGGCTTTGCTATAACCTATGAAGGGCAGACTGATTTCCTTTTGAAATTTTTTGATGCTATCCATTATCCAAACTATGGGGGGTTGCAGACTGTCAGAAATAGTGCAAATTCAGTCCACTTTTAGGGTTAGGGTTAGAGCTAGGGAATCATGGGAATTGTTTTTTTTCTGAGACATTGAGCCTTCTCTGTCAGAGAGCTCTAGTGCCACAATAAAATACAGTTCCCATGATTCCCTAACCCTAACCCTAACCCTAAAAGTGGACTCAATTTGCACTTTTTCTGGCAGTCTGCAACCCCCCTAAGTTTGCAACATGATCCCTAGTGGCTCTTCCTTTCCTGAACCCAGCTTGGACATCTGGCATTTCATTTTGGTAGTCTCTGTGAATCACACATGGGTTATTCTGAACCTGTGCAGAGCCATTCAGAACTTTCTTAGAACTATTTGAAGCATTTTGGTGGTAGCTCTGTCCATTCTCCAACTGCCTTATTGGCCGGTTTCCCGCCTAAACCCTCAGTGCCTTTTACCTGCCTTAGCAGAAGCATCTAGAAGAACTCTTCAGAGATTCATTTTCCTGTCACACTTTAAAATTTCCATTTGACAGGATCAATCCACGTTTTGGTAGTATTTTTTTAACTTCGTCGTTCATATTTTAAGAGGAGCGCTGTGATTTCTGAGAGAATTGCATTTTTATATGTGAATTTAACTTCTGAGGTGAAGTTATTTCAATGCCCGTTGAGATAAAAAAAAAATTCTAAAATGGCTGCTTGCCTCTCTGGCGTGCTTGGCAAGGCTTCTTTGTAGCCTGGGGACAATTTTTCTTTCTTAAAGTACTCCTGGGGAAAACATTTTAAAATGTTACCCGCCTCACTGGCATGCTTGACAAAGACCCTAAAGCCATTTTTACTGCTGAAGAAAATGTCTTTTATGTCCACTTGCCCTGATTTTGTGCCTGGCTAAGGCCCATCGTACTTTTGAGGAGAAGTTTTTTTGTGGACACTGACCTCTACATTGCATGACTAAAGCCCACCGCACTTCCAAGTTGAATTGATTGAGTGGCTGTTCGCCTTATTGTAGCTCTTGGCAAGGGCCCATCCTTCTGAGGAGTTGAGGTTAACAGCTCTATTGTATGAGTTCAGTCTAATTAAGGCTCGGATCTACTTGGAATGATCATTGGCTTTTCGTTCCCAGCCCTACCTTGATCCTCATAGGTCCCTGACACTCTGGGATTAAACCGATTGGCTCACAGCCCAACTTTGATCCTCGTTGGTCCCTGACTCCCTGGGTCACACCGATTGGCTTGCAGCCTGACTTCAATCCTCGTTGGTCCCTGACTCCCTGGGGTCAAACCATTTGGTTTGGAGCCCTGAGAGGATTCTCATCGGTCCCTGACTCTCTGGGGTTGTACTGATTGACTCACGGCCCGACTTCGATCCTCGTTGGTCCTGACTCTCCTGGGTCAAACCAATTGGCCTGCAAGCAGTTTTATATGACACCTTCCCCTATCATAGGGTGGTAGCCAGGTCAGCATCACAGTGTTGCCACAATCTGCCCTGATACTCCTTTGGGAGAATAAATATTAAGGGTCCAACGTCAGTACATTCTTAAGCTGCATAGGAGGATTCTGGTCTTTCAGTTTCTGAGGCCATTATTGGTACTGCTGCACACTCCTCATTCATGAAACCTGGTTGATTTCAAAGCCGCAATTCCTCTCAAGGCCATTATGGCTGATGCTGGTTCGGATTTGAGGCTGTGGTTGCTCCCTCTATACCGAGGTCAACTACCACCAAGCTCTCTGTAGATTTGGAACCATGATTATTTCCTGGATATGGAGGTGCAGTACTGGCTCATGCTCTCCCTGATTCGGGACCATAGCGTTTCACTCTGTACTGAGGGCCACTACTTGTTCTGCCAAATTTGGAGCCATGTTTGTCCCTCCCTTTCAAGGCCCATTGCAGCTCCTACAATTCATCCCTCGGGATGCTGCCAGTAATCACTCATTTGGCTCTGAGCTATGGTCACCTGGCACACATTCAGTTGGATTAGAGGCTGTGGTTATTGCCTTTATACCGAAGTCTGCAATTGCCTCATGCCACCTCCCATTTCATTCAAATCTGAGCCAGGTTTAAGGTTGCTCTCTCGGTATTGAGGGATGGCAGAATCATTGGCCAGATATGCAGCGTCAAATTTGCCTCCTTGCCAAGACCTGATATCATGGCTATCCTTATATAGCTGATTCAGAGGGCATGGTGCTCCCTCTATACTGAAGGAGGACATCACCATTTGCATGTTACATTCTTATGAGGACATGCCTTTGTCTCTGTTCAAATGCTAATATGTACAGAAACCCTTGATGGCTTAAATTGTCCTCCCTACTGCAGGCAACTAAGCTTCACTTAATGTAAACATTAAATCTGATGCCCAAGTTGTTCCCCATAACCTTACGGGTGCTACCAGCGCGCTTTTGATACAGACAATCCTCCACTCATCACTTTCTGTTCATATCGATTGTCAATACCATCACCTGACCCACGGGACTGAAGGATCAAATTCTACTATTGGTTTGCTCCCTCTACACCTAGGGACACTTCTATTATGTGCTCAGTACCAGCATGATTGAGATCATCTTGTCCCCCCCCCCCCATGGGGGGCTTTGGAACCATCGCTCATGCTCTAATGTCAATCTATTCTTGTATCACTCGTTTGATACAAATATATTCTGGGATGTGCTTGGACCCCCTGTACTGGGACCAATATTATCATTTCCTTTAGACTACCAAATCGAAGATATGATTATGCTCCCATACTGAGGGCCAGTATAATTCCAGCTTTACCACGACTGTTACTGGGGTGGTCATAACCCCCACTTTCAGATTGGCCTTAATGCTTTTCTTTCCTCCTTACTGGTGGCCTTTGGAATGTACTTCTTCCCTTCGTATCAGAGTGAATGCGACTGATGCCTTCTTTCCAAGGGCCACTACATGTAACGAGGAATACAGGCCTACACCCATACACACTCCCCTTCCAAGGGGTTCTTGTTGGTACCACTCACATCCATAAAACATGTAGAAAACAACTGTTTGGTCTCTAACTGGGATGAGCTTATCTCATATACTGACCCTTGATTTCAGTGCAATCTTCTTGGGCCTCATTGCAGACAGGGACTGTGTCAATTCTTTCCCATTTGCCTCTCTGGCCAGGAATGCCCTCTTGGGACATCCCTCTGATTCGAGCCTCCATTTCACGGATTTGTCCACCCCTGTAGACACTTCGAGATCTTGGGACATGCATACTTGTCCCATCTCTCCAGGCTGACTGATGTCATAACATCTTAGTTCTCCCAAACCTCTGGTTTCAAGGCGTCATTTTGGTGAGGTGGTGATATTTCAGG
>CM034708.1:95887722-95901105 GCA_020142125.1 Phrynosoma platyrhinos
TTCAGAGACGATGATAGCTATTTTGGCTCACAATTTTGTAAAGCTTTGATCATTAATAAAGTAATTCTCTTGTCAATCATGAAGTCTCATCTTGGAAGCTAAACAGAGTTAGCCATGGATGGGAGACAACCAACAAATACAAGGCTATATTTCAGAGGAAGGGACGGCAAAACCACCTCTAAGTATTCCTAACCCAGGAAGGCTCTGTGAAATTCATGGGGTTGCCATAAATCGACAGGTGATTCGAAGGTACACGTGTCACCACAAAAACATTAGGTCAATGAATTGTAAAACTGTATTTTTGACCCTTTTTACTGGAAAAAAAAATCAAGATTTAACACCTTCATTTTCGGGATTTTAGAGGAAATGAAAAGATCAGGTTTTGTTCAAATTAACCCTCTTTTAAATTCGAATTTAGTTATCAGACGAGGTGGAACAGGACAAATCCCATAACTTAAAGTCTTCCGCTCGTCTGGTTTATTTCCACTTTCTCCCCGTGACTCCCTGTGTGATAACATCCTAAGAATGGGGAGGGTGGCTATGAAAGAACCAGAAAAGATTCTAAAATGCAGAGATATACAACTCAGCACAAAAGTTAGAATCATACAAACCATTGTATTCCCTATTATCATGTATGGATGTGAGAGCTGGACAGTTAAGAAAGGTGATAGGAAGAAAATCAATTCATTTGAGATAGGGTGTTGGAGAAGAGTGCTGAGAATCCCATAAAGGACAAACAAGTGGCTCCTAGAGCACATCCAACTGGAAACTTCCATGGAAGCCAAGATGACCAAACTGACTGTTGTACTTCAGACACATTATGAGAAGAGAGGACTCTTTGGAAAAAACACAATAATGCTATAGGGAAGATGGAGGGAAGCAGGAGTAGAGGAAGGTCACATGCTATGGATGGACTCTATCAAGGAGGTTATGGGTATGGGGTTGCAGGAATTAAGCAGAGCAGTGGAGGACAGGAGGTCTTGGAGATGCCTCATCCATAGGGCCACCATGAATCGAGATCGACTCAAAGGCAGTTAAGTACAACAACAAAAGTTATTTGCTCATTCATTTTTTTCCATTTATATGCCACCTTTCTCCTGGAGTAGAACTGAAGGTAGCTCACAAAAAGAATGGGCTAAAACCAGAACAATAACATTTTTTAAAAAGTTAAAAGCACATTAAAACAATAGATTATGTACAGTGTAAAATCACTTTTAAACTGCAAAAGTTAAAATAAAGCACACACATCTCATAAAAAAGCTCTTTCCAAGTAATTGCACAGTAAAGAACTGCTTGAAGAACACAGCCTTTGCCTACTGGTGAAAGGACAGCAGGGAGGGGGCCAGTTTAGCTTCGTATGGAAGGGAATCGCAGAGGATGAGAGCAGCCATTGAGAAGGCTGTCTCCTATATCTTCATCAGAGGAGCCTGTGATGGTGATGGGACCAAGAGGAAGCCCTCTTCTCTGGATCTTAAGACTCTGGCAGGTTCATATGGGGAGATATGCTGTTTCTGGACCAAATGTTGTATAGAGCGTTAAAAGTCATGACCAGCACTTTGAATGGTGCCCAGAAATGAACTGGTAGTCAGTGAAACTGTTTTAAAAAGGTAATTATATGCTTCATCTAGTCAGAATTCTGGCCACAGCGTTTTTGGCCTGCTGAAGTTTTCAAGCAGTCTCCAAAGTCAGCCCCACATAGAGATGCTACAGTAGTCTAAATGGGATGTAATCAAGGCATGTGTTACCATGGCCAGATCTGGCTTCTCGAGGAACAGGGGCAGCTGGCACACTACTCTTCACTGTTCAAATGCACTCCTGGCCTCCACTGAAACTTGAGTCCAGACCAGGGGTAGGCAACCTTTCCCCTTTAAGGGCTGAGGGACTTCAGCTCCCAGAAGCATCAGCCATGTTGGCCAATAGTCCCATGTTGGCCAATAGCTCCTGGGATTCTGGGAGCTGAAGTCCCTCGGCCCTTAAAGGGGAAAGGTTGCCTATCCCTGGTCCAGACGTAGAACTAATATGCTGAGAGTGTAACCCAGGGGTAAGCAACCTTTCCCCTTTAAGGGCTGAGAGACTTCATTTCCCAGAATCCCAGGAGCTATTGGCCAACATGGGACTATTGGCCAATATGGCTGAGGCTTCTGGGAGGTGAAGTCCCTCAACCCTTAAAGGGAAAGGTTGCCTACCCCTGGTGTAACCCATCTAGCACAGGAAGAATCTCAAGTTGGGATGACATTCCAGTGCACCTCACTGGGGCACCTCAACAATGGTTGGGATAATTTCCCTTCACCTCCCTGTGTCGACAAGCCCTAATCACATTTCATTACAAACTGAAGCCCTAATTCCAAACTCAAATTCTTACTAGATTGGATCATTGTAGCCATTTTATTTTAAAGCAGGGGTGCGCAACCTTTCCCCTTTAAGGGCCGTGGGACTTCAGCTCCCAGAATCCCAGGAGCTATTGGCCAACATGAGACTATTGGCCCACATGGCTTAGGCTTCTGGGAGCTGAAGTCCCTCGGCCCTTAAAGGGGAAAGGTTGCCTACCCCTGTTTTAAAGTAATCAGAACTGTGAATTCGTTCTGTCTTTTGGGAAATACAGACCTAATGTAAACTATCATTCAGGCGTACATTGTTTGTAGAAGAATGATTTGTGTAATGGCTTGTCTTAGTGTACATGTTGTACAACCATAGTTAATGCTGGAAAGAAAGGTGAAAATCACTCCATAGAAGGGTGGAAACTGTTTGCAAACTGTGGTTCATAGTAGCCACCAAGTTCTAGAATTCTCTGGACCTTTCATGTTGTACACATAAGCAATACAACACTGTTTAATATCAAACAATGTAAACAGCTTGGGAAACAAAGTTCTGCTTGGTTGAACTTGTGGTGTATTCATTAATTCAAGGACATATTTAGAAGGTTTTTCTTGTGATAAAAGAACAGAAAAAAAGTTATGTGTACCTTAGGCATCCCTTTGTCAAAGATCTTCCTCTTAGCTTAATGGAAACAAACTTTATTTCATCACTTTTCAAATAAATATGTACCCAAACTCTTTCTTTTATAATTGTCTCTTGCTCTGCTTCTCTCCCTTATTTATTCTGTTTTATTATTTATTTGCAAGAGCAGTTTCAGTCCTTAATGTTAACAATGAATGATTATGATTCTCTACTTCCGTTTACAGCATAAATTAGCATTTTTGTTTTCCATTATAGCTTTTGAATGAGGAATTATAATGTATAATTTGCAGCAAATAGATGTTATCATCTCTCTGGATGAGAACAACCACATAAACTGGTACAAGTGATAAAAATGGAATCAATTACTTCTCAGATGGAAGCAGTTTACAAACCTCCATATAGAAAAGTGGCAGTGGTAGTTGTATTGTGACAAATAATTAGATTTTTTTAAAAGAACAACATTTATTGTATTCTGTTGACACTTTTAAAATTGTTAATAAGAGCCTAGAATCTTCACCTTTTATAAAGAAATATAACATGCTGGATTTGCATTGTATTAAGTTAGTTACCTACAGGTTTAATATTGAGCTGTGTATATGTTTACTTAACTGCTTATCCCTTTTAAAAGGGAAACAGAGCAGGACTTTTTGTAACAGTCAGTAGAAAAATGAATGGTTCTGGGAATTCAGTCTACAAAGACTCCTGAAGAATAAGATATTAAACTATATATGGAAACAATTCATTTAACATGGTGGGAGCATTTCTCTTGATTGTGCCTTTATCATCTGCTCTGTAGTACAAAGAATTATTTAGGAAAGCTGAGGTTTTGAATGTATTAATTAAAATTATAAGCAAATATGTATGAATTAATAATTGAGAACAAATCAAATAAAAAAGGAAGAACTCAAATATATACAGATTTATGACATTCTACAAAATAAATTTTGTTTGATAGCATGGTTTCTCTTTGAGGTCTGTGCTGACCTCCCATATCCATGCATTATGCAAGTTACTTATGCTTCAAAGTTCTGCTGACCCCAGTAAAACTCATTTGTATACAGTCAATGTGACCACATCGGCAAGATAGATCATGTAGTATATATTGCCAGTCTTATAAATAAATAGAACAGTGTGGCACAGGTTGAAATGACCAAAATAGCAAATTGACAGTAAAAATTGACAGTAGTGTAGTCTTCTGAGGACTGTACTCAATACAAAGTCAGTGTACTCAATATGGAGTCTAGTTGAAAGTTGTGAACACTTAATGCATCAATGGATGATTTAACAGACACTGATCTTCTTGGCAAGCCTCTTTACAGATGCTTTTGCTGCTAGGTGAATGTGAATCTGTAGTGGTGAGATGAACGAAAAAGCGCTGCACAAATTCACAAGTGCTATTTTTATTGCTTTGCCACAGGGATAAAACCTGGCACCAAAAAGCCCTAACTAATGGGCACAGAAAATATTAGAACACCAATAATATTTTTATATACCACAGTTTTTAACCCTGTCTTGGTTCTAAACTGGTAACTGTCATCAGTAATAGAATGGATGAGGGCAAACAAATTGAAACTTAATCCAGACAAAGTAGAGGTATTCCTGGTAGCTGAAAGGCAGATCAGAGAACAGGGATTCAGTCTGTTCTAGATAAATTATACCCTCCCCTGCCACAAAATGCAGTTCTCATCTTGCAGTTCTCATCTTGTGACTTAACTCTTAGGGTCTCTACAGATGGGCAGCTGTGGGCCGCCCCGAGAAGCTGAGGATTGGGGCCTAGGCTGCCCAATGCCTCAGCCCCAATCCACCCTTTCGGTGGCTTGGAAAGGAGCGTTAAAATAGTTCTCCTTTCCCAAGCTCCAGAGCCATTGTGTGTCTCTTCTGCGTCTCTTCTGGCTCAGCCCGTGCAGAGGCTGGGCTGGGAGGATGTCATCGGAGTGCTCGCTGTGTGCAACAGCGGGCACTCTGATGACATTCTCGGGAAGGGGCTGGGACGTCCACAATGGCGCCTACCATCTCGTGCATGTGTGCGTGAGCACGAGAACCATTTTGCTTTCGCATGACGGCGGGAGTAGTGCGCATGCATGCGCACATGTGTGCATGCCTCCAGCACCATTCCCCCCCCCCTTTGGCCTGCCGAAGCACGAGGGATAGCGGAACCACCCCCAACACAAAAAGGTATGCCGACCCCTGTTCTAAACATTCTTCAAAACCAGTCCCATGTTACAACAATCCAAACTGGACATAACTCATGCAGATGTGACCACATGTGAGCATGGCTAGATCTGATGGCTGAAGTAACACAGCTGGCACACAAGCCTTAACTGTGCAAATCCCCTCCTGGTTACTGCTAAAACATGGGTTTCTAGACTAAGGGGCTCTGCAAATGGCACAAAACGCGTCTTGGAACCAGGGAAGGAGAGGGGCAGCTGGACGCTGGCTGTTGTGCGCATTTTGGAATGCAAAATGGCGCCGGTGTTGTACACATGCACTCACGATGCTGTTTTGCATTCGAAAATGGCACCCAGCATCATGCGCATGCGTACATGAATGCGGGTGCCATTTTGGAAAGCAAAATGCGCCCCGCATCGTGCGCAGTGGTTGCAGCAGAAGCGTGGTGCGGCGGTAGCGGTGGCAGGATCAGCCACGGGCCAATTCCAAGGCCTCGACGGGCCAGGTTCGGCCCACTGGCCATAGATTGCCGACCGCTGGTTTAGAACTTCATCTGGTCCAAAGAGCTGCAGCCAAATTGTTAGGTGGGGCTGGCTACTGGGAGCACACAGTTCTTAGCTACAACAACTCCACCTGTTGCTGGTTTGTTTCCAGGAATAATTAAAAGACTGGTTATCACTTACAAAGCTCCTACAAGGTACAGGACCATATCTCCATATATTAGCCTGCATGCATCTTGAGATCTTTTGGGGATACCTTTCTCACTGTCCCACCACCCTCACAGGTACATCTGCTGGGACACACAGTAGAGAGGTTAGATTGGTGCCCTTCTTTCTATCCCTTTGTAGGCAGCTGAAGACCTTTTTGTTTTGACAGACCTTTGAGGGATGGCTGCCTAAGAAGAAACGGCCTTTCATGTGCTATGCTGTTTATATTGTTGGTATTCTTAATGATCTGTTTTAATTGCTTTTAATTTTATTGATTAATTTTATTTTAACTTATGTATGATGTATATTTTTATCTGCCTGTATTTTAACTTTTGTTAAGTTACCTTGAGTCTCAGATTGGGGAAAAGAGGCATATAAATACAATAGCAACAATATAAAAAACCCAAAACTTTCAGATTGTAAGCTTGAAGGCAGGGAAATGTCTAATTAACCATTTGTAAACCATGCTGAGAGCCTTTTGGACTGAAGAGCGGGGTATAAATAATCCAAATAAAATAATAATAACAATAACAAAACAACTGAAGTTAACATGAAATGTGAGTTTCTGTACATCTTGCTTTACCGAATGTTAAAAACAGCAGCTCTACTGGTTATTTACACATTACAGATGCAAATACAAAGTGAAACGTGATTCATTTTTTCATGGATTTTCTTGGCAAGATTTATTCATAGATTTGTTTGGTTTTGCTTTCCTCTGAGGCTGAGAGAGTGTGACTTGCCCAAGGTTTCCAATAGGTTTCCGTGGCCAAAACCTATTGGAAACCTATTGGAAACCTTGATATAGCCATCAGCAAACAAGGATTACATCTTGCTTTCTGAATCCACAAAGCTGTTTTTTGTTGCTGCTGCTGCCGTGTACAGTTGTCCCTCGACATTCACAGCTTTGACACTCATGGTTTTGATCATTCACAAGGTCAAGGCTGCCATGTGCAAGCACACTGTTCCTCCTCCTCCCTCATGGGATTTTCCCCTTCAGAGGAAAAAAGCCCAGGAAGGAGGGAGCAGCTGGGAAGGGTATGCATGCCAACCCCATCCCTTTCCAGGACTGAGAGCTGCATTTCTCCAGGCAGCACTCCATCCTGGAATGGGGCTGGGGGGGGGGGGTCAATCCTCCACCACTTTGCAGGACAGAAAGCTGCCTGGGGAAAGGCAGCTATCTACCCGGGAAAGGGTCAGGGCCCAGTTAAAGGGACGGTAGGGCAAAGAAAGGAGTGTGCATGCTCCTGTTCCTCTTCCCCTGCCTACTCATCCCTTTAAGTGGCTTCCTGGGTAGGGGAGGTTATTTGCGGTTTTTTCACATTTTCAGGGGTCTTGCATCCCTAACCCCCACAAATTTGGAGGGCCTACTGTATTTCCTCAGTTTGTCCTGATAAAACAGCAACAAGTAGTGTTTTTGGAAGCGTTGGCTTCCATGCCAATAAAGTTAGGTGATCCTTCTTCTACGTTTTAACCAATATTCATCCATATGGCAGTTTGGGTACTTGTGTGCAAAACATAATGTGTGCATATGGTGCTATGGTTTCCTGTGACTCAGAGCCAAACACTACAATCCTATTCTGGCTCTTTGCAGGCAGGAAGCATTATTGACGGTCTTCTGGATTCCCCTTCCACTCCTGCTGAGCTGAATGGTACCCCTTGAGACCACCTTTTCCCAAAAGCTGCCACCACCTGATGAATTAGACTGAGTTCCCTTAGCAACATCCTAGGGCTTTACTAAGTGATTTATAGAGTTCCTTCCCTTGCCAACTTAGGCAAGCACTAGCTGAGCCAAGGCACGTGAAAAAGGAGTGTGAGAGAGGCAAGGTACTATATATACTTGTATATAAGTAAACCTCATGTATAAGTCAAGGGGAGGTTTTTGGGGCCACAATCTTGGATCTTGATATGACCTGTGGATAAGTTGAGGGTTAAACTTAGGAGCACGTAACAAATGATTTTTTTTTTGCAAGGATCACAGCCTAGGCAAGCAGAATGGGCAAACAAAGCCCCAATTTCCCCAAGCCCCCCAATCTCTCTCTCTCTCTGTGTCTCCCATGCTCACTGGCATTTGCAAGGATCAAAGCCTCGGCAAGGAGATTACCATATTGACCTGTATATAAGTCGACCTAGAATTTTGGAGTCCATTTTTAGCCCAATTTTTTTGACTTATAGATGAGTATATATGGTACTTTAAAGAAAAACTTTATTCTAACTAAGAATTCTAGAGCAAAGGATATCATTACATGCAGGACCTCCTTGTCCTACAGGCACAGAAAAACGTAAGTTACAGAATACAGTCATTTCAGCCAAGCCAGTAAAATAATCAAAAAGACCTAATGCCACTAGTGAGTACGTGTTCCTAAACTACTTACAGTCAGATGGGATTTGTAGTCCTTGATGTTTCTGGAAGCTGGGAGCCTGGACTCCATTGTCTGGCTCTACCAGCTCCTTAAGGTCTGTCTCAGGGCAAACACCCCAAAGGAAAACAAAAGAGGACTCAAACCTCGTGCTGCAAGGAGGCTTTTTAAAACCTTTCCATTGAAGTATCTCAAAGGTTCGCACTTATGTCCCAGCTCTCCCATCTCATTTGCCAGTTGCCATCTCATCACCTGTGATGTAACCCCTCATTAGAATGTGATGTAGACCCTCATTAGAATAAACTTCCCCCCAACACTTAATCCTTTGTTGTCTGGGAGAATTCTCAGATAAATGGGAGACCCCATTTATCACATATGGCATACCATGCAGTGTACAAATCTTATGTGGAAGTATAATTGGTTTTGTGGGTCATATAATATATGTGTAAAACAAAAGAAGGAGCTCTTGAGCACTAATTGTCATCATGTATGGAAAAAGTTTTATGTTGGTTTAACTCATTTTATATATGTTACTTTTCATTGGGAAAGGTTGTTCAGAAGTTCTGTAAACAAAATAATCTTAACCTTTGACTGGAAAAGACAGTCAAAATGCATCATAGAAAATTCTACAAAATTTTCTTTGTTGCTTTATTTAATAGAAGTATAACTAGTGTTCTGTCTCTGTCTTGGCTTTAAAATCGTGCAGTGGCATGTGTGATTATTGTGTGGTTATTGTTTCCAGTGCAAAGTTGTAAGCAGTGAGTTGTCTTTATTCCCATCTTTCAGGCACACTATTCCTTGCCCCAAATATTCATGTCCTGCTACAACTTAAACATTTGAGTTTAGGGGACGCATGAGGAATAAATGCCACATCTGTAATTTGGGTTGTTTTCTACACACTTTTAGATACTTGAAATGGAATTTGGCCACAACCAAAACTACAAATATATTGAAATAAAAGGGAAAAGAGTTGCAAATAATTGTTACCAAGGAAAAGGTATTTTAATATGGTGTATAATTAAATACTGAGTCTGTTTTAAACAATGAGGGCATGAACTACTGGCTAACTTAATTACAAAACAAAAGTAATACTGTACTTTTTTTAAAAAATTGGAGTCCAGAAGGTTCAAATTACTTGAGGATCAAAATCGTATAGAAATGCATTTAGGTGATAAAAAACATACAGAGGGAAAGTGAGAGTAGAAGATGCTGTTAAGATACATATTTTTTTCTTTTTACCATGTCAGAGATTATAAAAAAAGTTGTCAGTCTTTGACGTTACTTTTGGATTTAAACAATACGCTATTTTTTAAAAGTACATCTTTTTAGATTTACTAAAGGACCCCCCTTCCAAGAGCCAGGGCATCTTTATTAATTGATTTCCTGACACTCATAATCACAGTTGCATTGTAAATACATTTATAAAGGAACTTTTATTTTCAGAAGCAGAACCCCTGCAGAATTTGTTGTGAAGAAGCAGATAGAGAATGGATTAATTCTACATGAGCATTCTTAGAGAATTATAATCCTCTTGATTGGGAAAACGGCTCCTCAGCTCCTTTGCATATTTTCAAACTATGCAGTAATGCCATCTCTATCTTGCATCTTTTTATGTTATAAATAACTATAGCATTGCTCAAATGGTTATTCTGGTATCTTTTTTAAGATAGTGATTGTGCTTGTATTAAACCTTTCAGAACTTTATGCTACCAGTCATTAGGGAAGTCCTATCCAGCTGTGAGCACAGATGTGGTTTATTAAAAAAGTTCAGGTAATCAGGGAAATTGGTAAAACAGGCCATTATTTAAAGTTTCACTGGAGAGTAGAGTGACTACTCTACTTGAAGATAGAAATAGGTTTGGTAATCAGCATCATCATCATGGTGGGACAACCTTACTGGTATGATTAACATTTGTCTATTGATTGCTTATTGAATGCAGAAATGTAACCAGGTGGTAATAGTATGCAGACTCCAGAGGGAAAATGAGAGTAGAAAATGCTTTTAAAGGATTTAATTTTTTTCCCAGAATGTCAAAGATTTCCAAAAGAAAAGCAAAATTGTAAGTTATTTTTAGATTTAAACAGTAGACTGTTTGTTTAAGCTGCATGATAGCTTCACCTTAGGATCCCCATGAATCAGAAATGACTTGAAAGCACACAACACACCTTCTTGAGTCTTCCTGCAATTGAGAGAGGCTAAACAAACCACAAGTTTTCTGTCCACATGGTTTACTTTCAGAATATGTTCCCGGTAGTTCAGGCAATTATTACAGATTAGAGAAACTACGATAAATCTTTTTGGGATTTGGATCTAGAGCAAGATAGGTCACTATTTTCAGTGTATAGGTATGGGAAAAAAGAGCAAATGACTTAAAGTGAACAATGAGTGACCATAGGTTTTGCAGACCTTCTCACCTTCAACCCAAGTAGGCACTTCTGAACAAATAACCAAAGTTTGCAAAGTAGAATAATAACTGGGAACTATGTTTCCAAAACCACCAATTTATTCTGTATCCTTTTGGGGGGAAGGAAGAAAGATAGTCCCCTGATAAATGCCAAAAACCTTTGAAGAGCCAAATTAGATAAGAAATCATTCACACCATTAAAAGCTGTTTTTAAAGGTGTTTTTTTTTTAAAAAAGATGTAAATAGTAGTCTCTGATCCCAATCTGGGCCAGATTTTTATTGCCTGCTAATCTACACTGAATAAAAAGCTGTCCTTTATGCCAGTGGGAGAGTTTCTCCCAGTGTGAATACTGGCAAGAAAATCCTAGTCTGAATTTAGGATTACTGCAGTGCAAAGGATTAAAACCTTCACATGCCCCACCCAGAATCTGGACCAGGTCTTCTGCGGCTTGTTGTGTTCCCTCATGTTTTCCAAAGCCATTCATTTAGTTATTAATGTTGTAAGTGGAGATTTTCCTGGTTTGGCCTGTGGTTTCTAACATTTTTGATCCTGCTCCACCGGTGCAGAGTTCATGGTCAGGTAAGCCTTGCATCTATTTCAATACATAATTGCTTGCTGAGATTCTAGAGGATGGAATTTTCTCTCCACTTCATAGGAAAGAAAGTAACACTGTCCTGTACTGATTACTATCTGTTGCAGTCTTACAGCATACAGTTTTTTTGTCAGCTACATTTGAGTAGAGAACTCGACTGTCCTTATTAGTAGCATAAGCACCATGAGAAGAGCTGAAAGGTCTGCACGTGCTCAGAATGTCCATGTGCAGAATACTTTTTTATAAGCATGAGCACAGCTTTCCTCATAGGAAGCAGGTCCAATGGTTCTGATCAACAGCCATCCTTCCTGTATCCAAGAAGGTGGATACAAGGCTTGCTCCATCAGAATAACTGGGATGACCTGCCATTTGGTTGGACATTTCCCAGTAATGTTTTCTGCACTGGACATTCCATTCGGTTCATATTGTAACTTGCATGTGAGAGTTGATGCTTCTGTTTGTTGGGATTTCATTTGTTTTCTCTATTCTTTTTCTTCTCGCATTAGTCCTGCTCAGATTATCATTAATAGTCTGTGAGAAAAAGAGTATCTAATGGCCCTTTCCTGTTGTTGTTGCATCTTTGTCTTCTGCCACCCATGTTTTTTTTTTGGGGGGGTATGTTGTAGAGTGAAGCTTACTTTCCATGTGCACGTGCTCCTCTGATGTGGAAGACTGTGTCATCAGAATGGCACTCCACACAGGCACACACCTGTTAACTGCTTGAATGTGTGCATTTCCCCATTGTAAATAGCACTGTGGTGACTATTGAGAGCCCCCTATTTTAGATTGTAAACTGCTTTCTGTAGTTTGTCAGAAAGGCTGAGAGTGTAGCAAATTTTAAAAACTGAAAGGAGAATATTATGTGCTCAGAAGAAAATTGTTATGAGAGAATGTGTGGATATGGAGTTATTATTTTAGTGGGGTATAGCACTTAGCATTACCAGAGAGAATTGATCCCTGATGCAAGCCCAGCTGGGAAAAGAGGAGGTTTCACAGCAAGAATGCTAGGGAGATTACATTTTTTATGAACATTTTGTAGATGCTGTGCCTCTAAATGAAGCTTATTTTTGGCCTATTCTTTCTCTCTAATATTGCAGAAAATAGTTGAAGTATGCAATGACATTTACAGCATCTCTCAATATGTTCCTCTTGTTGTGAAGTGAGGTATTAAATGGAAAGCTGTTGTGAATTTACAGATTTATTTATTTATTTTAGGTATGGGAAAAGAGCAGCTTGAGACTCACTCAGGGTAATTTCAGGCACATAGTAGTGACAAGCACACATTTTCCAGTGAACATAGATGCAATGGAAAGTGTGATTTACAATACAAATGGTTGAAAACATGTATGCATTACATGCCCGTATTATCAGGTGTATACCTTCAAATACGATGCATGAACAGCCATACAGAGGTCCTAAATAGGATTGGGTGTTACAGAAGAACAGCAAGAACACACTATTATTGAGGCACTCTCAAGGGTGAATGCAGAGTCTGTAGTAGCAAATAATCCTTTATAAGAACTTATGGGTGCAGGATAAAGTAAGTGGATAATGGGACCACATGTTGTTTTGAAGCAATAGGTGCTGCTAGACACAAACCTGTAATGGTATTAGTATTAGATACTGGAAATGTTTCAAGTATCTGATGCTGGGAATGATTTCCCTGTCAGGGTAAGTGAGTCATACTGTCCCTGTGGAGAGAAATGTATTAAAAATGTAGAAACTGGTAAATTATGCTGTTTGGGGTGAAATGCTGAAATATATCTTATCTGCAGTTGGCATTGTTGCATTTCAAGTAGATGCCTACCTGCAGCCTAAATAAATATGGGTGCAGAATGATTTTCTTTCTAGATGTAGCTGGAGTGTGTAATCGGACATTTTCAGAAGATGGAGTGCACAAGCAATAAAGGATGGAGCAGGGAAATGGGTAAATGATAAATTAAGCCTGTGCCTTCAGAAGTGATGTCATCCCTATAAACTCAGGAAAGAGTATTATCTTGTCCCATACTTCTGAAATGAGAATTGCAAAGTAGTGTGTGTGTGGGAGAATAATCTTAGTTGTCTAACACACCTGAGACCTAGAATGTTAGTGCTCTGCACATACACAGTGCAGGTTTGCTAAGGAAAGTTGTTCAGGCCTGAGAAGAATTAGATGTTTCCATGTAAAGCAGATATATATATATATATATATATA
>CM034708.1:95905459-95922355 GCA_020142125.1 Phrynosoma platyrhinos
TCTGCATCCCCCCTCTGTAAGGTATTTTGATGTACCTGGTAGGAGGTGCTTCCATGTGTACTGTGCCTTCTCAGGGTTATAAAGTTGACTTACTCAGAATAAGAGCTTTCTTCTAACAAACACTTGTTCATCCTCATCCATGTCCTATGCTGCTTAGGGTGTGCTGCTTGTCTTCTCAGCTCTATAGAGGGGAAGGGCTCCAGGTGATTGGAGTCTTGTTGCTCTTGTCTCCTACTAAATGTTTGATAGGAGCCAGCCCTGCCACTGAACCAAAGTCCCTAACAGGAGCTGCTGCTGGCAGCCCAGTGCCCCTAAATGCCCCATTGCATTCACTTTAAGACAGGAGCAATCTTTCAGCATCTGGAAAGGACATCTACTGTAAACCCGCTTGAGACGGACTGGAAAGACAAATATTTTTTATCCTGTCTGTTAGCACAAATTGAGGAACCATTGCTGTTTAGCCAAATAAGCTCTAAGGGAAGTCATAGTGCAGGGAAAAAAAAACAAGTACTGTGTCCTGGTTGTACAATGTCTCAAAAGTTTATTATTATAGTGGTTGAAAAAATTGCTTTTGTTTGTAGTTACTTGCTACATTGTTAAGTGTAGAGCAAGAGGTTCAAAAAAGTTTAGTGTCAATATAGCTTTTGTTTTTGTTTGATCTGTCATTTTGCCACTCACACTGTTGCTTGCACACCCTCTTCAGAATACTTTATTGAACTTCGCATAGAAAAAGTATTGTATATTTCTTGCTTGTTCCCATGGAACACTCAAAGGTAACAAGGAGAATTTAATGGCAAGAGTTTGTGTCATTTGAAGAATTTTATTTACCAAAAGAGGCTGGGGCAGATGTATTGTTGTATTATCCCCTGCATGTGTGTTGTGTGTCTGTACATATATATACTCATGTGTGTATTTTATATTTTATACTTAATTGTGTAAACAACTACAAATAAACAGTTGCTTTCTCTTTTTTTAACGCCAAAATGTAGAAATGCTTCTATCAATTTTTTGCAGTTTGTTTAAACTGACTGAAAACATCTGTTTTGGGACTGTTTGTATTGATTAACTGGTATTTATGACTGAGTAATAATGGATGTCCACAATTATCCAGCATCCTTGTTCCTTCTACTGAGATGTGTTATGCTCAGACTTGAATCCTTTGGTGATTTTGACAGACCAGTGCAGTATCCAGAACAATATTTCCAGTATTCTGAGACACAGACTTTACGTTACTGCCACAGACTCTCTTTATCTTTTTTTCCCATTCCCCTCTGTGAAAACCTTTTGTTTCTTTATTTAATTTATAGAGGAGGATAGGAATGCCAGACAATGGTTACATTCAGCATAGGAACAAAGTTTGGTTTAGTTTTTTTACAAACAAGCACAAAGCTTTGTGATCTCCTCATCCCTCTCTTCCTTTAGCTTTGCTGTGAGAAAGAAACTTCTGTTTTCTCCTAATCATCATTAACTGTTATGTTTGAAACAAGAAAAACTGATTAGTCCCAAGTTTGCTTTTGAGAAACAAGCCAAACCATGATATACAATCTTAGCTTCTTTCCCTAAACTGTAGTTATTATATTTATTTTTTAAAAATCAAATTCTGCTACTCCTTATTAAGAAATAAACTCCCCATTCATGCAGAACTATTATTAAATTACATGTTAATGAACCTTACTTGTTATTAAATAGACTTTAATATGACATTGAGATTGATGTGGAATATCAAATGATATTGACTATGATGGCTGGAATTCTGTTTGTGATTTATGGCAATGAATTCTTATGTTCGTGTAATTCCTGTTTCAATCAAGACACAGTGGTGGTGGGTGAACGGCAGTGAAAACCATATCTGGCTGCTTCTACACTGCAGATTTAATGCTGGTCGAAACTGTTTTTTAACTGCCATGCTATGGAATTCTGGGATCTGTAGTTGTGAGCTATTTAGTGTTCTATGTCAGAAAGCTCTAATGCCACAACAAACTACAAATTCCAGCATTCTATATGATTCAGCTTTGACTTTTAAAGTGATGTCAAACTGCATTAGTTTTGCAGTGTGATGGCATCATAAGTCAGAATGTAAACTTTCCCTGCTGGCTCCCAAGCAACTCACAAGCTACCAGGGAACCAGCAGGTTGGCTTTAGTTTCTGGTGGAGATAGGTTGCCAATTCAGGATTGTCCCAGTCCTGTAGGTTTCTGGGCCAAACCCTAAGTTGGCCACTTAAGGATGGCCCCTGATGATGTCAATTTAGTGTTATACACAGTTGTTTATAGTTTTTCCTTCAAATGGACAGAGGAAGTGATTGAGTGAGAGTGAGTGTGTGTATTTTTCTGTTTGGAAATTAAGAAAGAAATCTTGACTAAATGGGCTGTTACCAGAGCAAGGTGAAATGAGGAAATTATTCTTTCTCACTTGCTTAGGTAAAATCATGTAAGGATAATTTAATATAGCCTGCTTGCTTGCAGCCAGAAACTGAATGCAGAGCAGAGCAGAGAGGTGAGTCCAGGGAGGGAAGGAGGAGGTAATAGGCTCTCTGGAGAGTCTTTAAGTTTCAGCAATAAATATATTAAAGCCTTCAACAATAGGAGGACCTTCTTGACAGTAAGGGTGGTTCGACAGTGGAACACGCTCCCTCAGAGAGTAGTGGAGTCTCCTTCCTTGGAGGTCTTTAAGCAGAGGCTGGATGGCCATCTGTTGGGGATGCTTTGATTGGGAGTTCCTGCATGGCAGGGGGTTGGACTGGATGGCCCTTGTGGTCTCTTACAACTCTATGATTTTATGATTCTATGATTCAGATTGTGGTAAACATGAGCTGGAGATTTGTACACAGTCCTTTTCTCTTGCCTGGATCTGAGCCTCCCCCTCCCCCGAAAATATGCAATCTTGTCTCCTATAAAAATAAAATAAATAAAACTTTTATATTTTGCTTTTTGTAAAAACAATCAAAGCGACATACAACAATTAAAATTATACAATATATATATAATATCCCCCTCCCCTTAAAAAAAATTAAACAGTACTGAGATTAAAATTACAAACATTAAAATCAAAACAATAATAACTGCAATATTACAGCAACAGTGGGCAGAATCATCTCACAAATTCAAAAATATGAGGGTCTTTACGTGGCCGAGTGCTATTCCGGGAAGGCCTGCTGGAAGAGATCCGTCTTGACAGCTTTCTTAAAGCTATCTAGGTTGGAAATTTGGATCTCATCCAGCAGGCCATTCCATAAGGTGGATGTGACTGCAGAAAAAGTCCTCTGGGAGGTTGCAACCAATCTGGTCTTCACTGGTTGCAATAGGTTCCTCCCTGAGGATCTGAGTGCATGGGGCGGATTATATGGAAGCAGGAAATTCCTTAGATAGGTTGGGCCCAAGCCATGTAGAGCTTTAAAGGTGATAACCAACACCTTGTACTGTGCCTGGAAACTAATGGGCAGCCAGTGGAGTGACTTCAATATTGGTGTAATATGGTCACTCCTAGTTGTTCCTGTAATCAGCCTGGCTGCCATATTCTGTACTAATTGGAGTTTCCAGACTAGGCACAAGGGTAGCCCCATGTAGATCATGTTGCAAAAGTCAAGTCTTGAAGTTACCAGAGCGTGTACTACAGTTTCAAGGTCACCCGGCTCCAGGAAAGGATGCAGCTGGCGCATCAGCCAAAGCTGATAACAGGTGCTCTTGACTGTCACATTCACCTGATTTCTCATCTGAAGCAACGAATCAAGAAGCACCCCCAGACTGCGAACACAGTCCTTTGAGGGGAGCCTGAACCCCTCTAGGACTGGAGGTTGCAACCCAATACCTGGTTTAGGGGCCCCTACAGTAAGTATCTCCGTTTTGTCTGGATTTAACTTGAGCTTGTTTTCTCTCATCCAGTCCATTACTGCCACAAGACATTGATTGAGGGGAGAAATGCCATCTGTCATCATTGCTGATGACCAAGACATGGAGGAGTATATTTGGGTGCCATCAGCATACTGATAATACCCCACCCCGTGTCTGCGGATGATTTCTCCCAGTGGCTTCATATAAATGTTGAGTAGCATTGGGGACAGGATAGCATCCTAAAGGATGCCACAATTAAGCTCTGTCCCTGAGCATCACCCTCTGGAATCTGCCAAAGAGGAAGGAATGGAACCACTGTAAAGCAGTGCCTCCAATTCCTAACCCTCCCAGGCGTCCCAAGAGGATGTCATGGTCTATTGTATCAAATGCCACTGAGAGGTCTAATAGCACCAAGAGGGTAATGCTTCCTCTGTCAATCACCTTGCCCAAGAATGGCAGATGGGATACAGGCGTGTAGTTTTTCATGTCTAGGGAGTCCTGGGAAGGTTTTTTTCAGGAGCAGTCTAATGACAGCTTCCTTTAAAGAAGATGCTTAGACAAAGGTCATCAGTTAAGGTGACCATGGCAGTCTCCACCCCATATCCTGTCCTGAAGCCAGTTTGAAATGGATCTAGAAAATTGGCTTCATCTAAGACCACTTGGAGCTGAAGAGCGGCAGCCCTCTCAATCACCTTGCCCAAGAATGGCAGATGGGATACAGGCGTGTAGTTTTTCATGTCTAGGGAGTCCTGGGAAGGTTTTTTTCAGGAGCAGTCTAATGACAGCTTCCTTTAAAGAAGATGGTATATGGCCTTCCCTAAGGGATGCATTGATGACACATCTAGCTGGAGATGACCCACAAACTCTGGAGATTCAGGTCTATGTCCTGAACAACCCTAAATGAGGATGGCTTTTGTGGCCAAATGCTGGTTGTCATAGTGCCTGTGGCCTCTTTTTATCTGCTTCTGTACTGAATCTTTTGTTGTGTGCCTTCAAATTGTTTCTGACTTATGGCAACCCTAAGGTGAAACTATCACAGGGTTTTCTTGGCAAGTTTGATGCTGTATTTCTGTATCAAAATAAAATAAAATAAAATAAAATAAAATAAAATAAAATAAAATAAAATAAAATAAAATAAAATAAAATAAAAATGTAGCTGGGATGCACTTGGCACGTCATGCATCCCAGCTACATTTTTATTTTATATTATTTTTTATTTTGATACAGAAATACAGCATCACCTTCCTTACATATCGCTAGTGCTGGAAACAGTGGCCTACAGCAAGCAACCTCAAACACACATCAAGACCTGGAACTACAAGTAAGAGAGCTGGACCTTCACTGGCCACCAGACTCCTTTGCTCTTTTGCTCTTGCAATTGAGTTTCTACCTCTATACACGATGGAGGGAAGCCATAATTACATCAGATAGTAGGAGCAAAAAAAACAAAAAACAAAAAAACAACCTTTCATTTTCCTGTGGTTTCATAAGTCTTCTGTGATTTTAAAGGGCTGCTGTAGAAACCAAGGTGTCTTTACTCGATGATTTTAATATACTTTTGTATTGATAGGAAGTTCATTTCCTATCATATACCAATCTTTCCTACTAATTAATAAACAACAACAAAAGGTTTCCATCTTAATGGGAGGGATAAGATAATTTCCTGAAAAGTTGCTTTATTTGCTGTCACAGTTGCTAAGCTTGTAAAAATTAACATGGTGGATAGTTAATGTATATGCAATCAAGCAAGGTACATAATTTGAATGTTTATGCATGTCTTATCTTTCCTAATCTTTTTATTTCAGTGTTATTGCTAAGACAATAATGAGTGACATGCACAAATTCTGTTTTCTAATTCAGTTAGATAAAATCTTGATTTATAGGCATGTTTTATTTTATTAGTTGTTGCCTTTCTTGAGTGGATTAGGTAAAGTGATATAAATATGACAAGAAATGAAAAATGTAGTTTTACATTTATTTTTCTAGGAACATTTTCCATAAGACAGGATGCAGTTAAATGAACTAAATATGGATAAGATGCTGCTGATTATGTTTGAACAACTCAAAGTGATAGATATACTCATCATGGATGATAATTTGTTGCCTCTAGGAGATGAGGTTCATATCCTGGAGATGCTCCTGGGTTTACCTCTATTGTTGCATGTGCTGGTGATAGCAATAATAGGACTTCACCACTAATGTTTGTATAAGAAAGACTATGCCTAGTGGTTATGACTTGACATGATTGCCATAAAACCTATAACCAGCATGATGTTTCCCCTGAAGACAAGTTAAAAATATCAGCTGGTCCAAAATGCAGTAACCCATTTGTTCTCTGGGGTTGTTTGAAGGAAGAACGAGATAGAATATAGGGAATGTAGCAAGATGTCTTATACTGATCCAGGCCTTTGCTCTATCTAATGTAGCATTATCAAACTAGTAAGATGACTATTTCCAGGCTCCTACCTCATAAGGTCAGCGCCTAAATATCCTGAGGGCATCAGATTCTACCTGATCATGGAAGCTAAGCAGGGTCAACCCCCTGGTTAGTAGTTGGTTGTCAACAAATAGGAGGTGCTGTGTGCTATACTTTAAAAAGGAACTGGCAAAACCAGATCTTAGTATTTCTTGCCAAAGAAAACCTTGTGAAATTCATGGAGTTACCATAAGACAACAGATGACCTGAAGGCACGCACACACACACACACACACACACACACACACGGAGATACCAAGGATTGAAAGTTGTTCTTCATGCAAAGCATGTGCTTTACATTACTTTTGCCCTAAACCATTATTTAGGGGGTTATTTAAAGTGAGTTAAAACATAATTTAAACAATAAAGATTAAAATGTCACAGTATCCATTAAAACTGTCATGTCAGCAGGAAAAAAAAAGTATAGCTAGATGTCTCGGTTAATGAATTTTTCAGCCTTTATAGAAGTCGGGGAGAGAGAGAGAGGGGGAGAAAGAGAGACAGACAGACAGAGCAAGAGCTCCTGAGCTCACCTGGGAAATCATACCATACTCTATACTACTTTTCCTGTTTTTGTTTTTATACTTGGTATGTTTTAAGAACTAAAAGCACTGGGCTGATTCAAACAGCCAGAAATTGTGGTGCAGTTCTTTTTAAAGTGGAAAATTGCATGCTTGAATGCTTCCCTATCTAATAAAAAATTACCTCACAAAATCTTTCCTGCATATTTAATTTTTTTTAACTTTGATCTCTCTTCCCCCCCCCCCCCCCCCCCCGTGACATAATAGTTTTCCAAGAGCATGGGGCTCAGGTTGTTTTTAAAAAAATCTTTTTAAAAATGCAGTCTTTCATCTGCAATCTAAAGTGGAGCAGTGTAGAAAGAACTGAATTACATGCTATTTCGGCATGTTGAAGTTGGTTCTTAGTTGTACATATAATTGTGTGGATTGAAAGGAAAGAACATCTCTAGCACTAGTTCCTTCACTTTGGATTTTAAATATCCTACCTGGAGTTTTTGTTCATTGCATGCAAGTCTTGCCTGAATACAGTGGTGGTTGCTTCAGGCAATGACGACAATAGATACTGACTGACCTTAGTCATAAAGCTGACCCAGTTAGGCCTTGAAGAAGGGGAAAAAGAGTACTGAGTCAAGAACTAAAAGGTTGGGGATGACAATTAGTTTTTAAGAAAACTGAGGTGATATGATAAAGGCATGGCTGCTCCTGTTGCACACATTCTTTTCCTCTCCTGCACTACCATCTCTGGCTAAAATAGTGCAAAACCTGTGAGTAGAAATGACAGTGGGCTGCACCACAGGCGAGATGCTTGTATTGTAATGTTCCAGCTCTTTAGAAAAAAGAGTCATCTGTCGCTACTCAAAGCTTCAGCTACAACAGATTGGGAGATCTGATGCCTCTTATCTTAAGATGCGTATTTCTTGATGTGGGAAGCTGAATCAGCTAAAGCAGCAGCTGGCAATGCAAAATAACAAGTATGCATCAACAAATTTGTCTTCTTTGTAAAAAGCCACCATACAAGGTCACAATGGTGCAGATATCCTCCTGAAACTTGAGAGCTAGCAACAAGCACTGTTAGCAAGAATATAAAAAGCAACTGTAGACTTGTACAAAGATTATAGATGTGGGTGTCATCACAGTAATGTGAGAAAATCAACTTCCCTATAGGGCTGGAGGGATGAAGTGGGGATTTCTATTGTTTACAGATATTCCTTGGTTCTTGTTAATACAGGACGCAAAGAGCACTGGACTTTATCAGTATTAGTAATGGGGCCTGGCTGCTTCCATGTTAGTGGGACAATGAGCTTTATCTGGGTACATAGTTAAAGGATCTCCCCTGCCCCTAACAGGAGTTTGTGTAAAGATCAGGCTGAAAGCCAGAGTGGATTCATCACTCCATTATATTGGCAGCTCCTATCTGCTACAGTAAAGGGGGAAAAGTTCCTCAGAAATGACAGTGTGGAAATAATTCTGTGGTGATGAAGAGTTTGAAAACAGGTGAGGTAACGTGTGGAAAAACCACTTTTCTTTAGCTAGTTGCACAAGAATGCTGCTACTTCAAGCAAGGTGTCCTGGTAAAACCCAAAGTGCAAGTAGGATATTTAATGTTATTACATAACTTTTCTCTTGTCAATATAGTTAAACCTCAGTGAACTCTTTAGCAAGATGCTTCTGAACTATTTAGCTAAGGTGCCTCCCCAGCTGTTTTGAAAATTGACTGAGCTGCTAAAGTTCCCATGAACTATCCTTTCAAATGCAGAATAAGAAACACAAACTTCCATATCATTCAGTCTTGCTGTGTGGAGTGCCACATGCATGCACAAACTTATATGTTGAGCCAGCATAATGACAGCACAGTGGTAAAAAACAGTCCCCCTCCTGCTTTTGAACAAACTGTGCTGTCTATAGATGTAAGCAGCAGATAGGTATGGGTCAACTCACAGGTAATACAGTGAGACTCAAGCATTTTGCAATAGAATGTAGGAACAGAATATCATGAAGTGCTTTCACTGGTACATCATGCTCATCTGGATGTAGACCTGAAAAGGCAGGGAATAAGAGAAGCACAACTGTGGCATTGCACAGCATCATTACTTTTTGTGGGACATGTCTGGTAAGACCTCAATCTTAGCTTCCAGGTAAAGCCAGAGGCCGCATGAGGCAGCCTTAACTCTGGTCTTAACCTGGCAGCTTTTTCATTATGGATTTTCCCCCCTCCCCACAACTTCGCTTTTATGTAATAATCATGTAGGGAAGCCTGTGGAACATTCACTGGCAGAGCTGGCAATGAGCTTTGAGCTGCAGACTGTACAATGGAATATAGGCAACAGCCTTCAAAAAGTGTCCAGTTAATCCCAAAGTGTCCCTTAATTCCAAGAATGGTTTGTGATTTCTGGTAGGTTTCAAGCATTTTGCTCATTCTCTCTCTATGTTTGAAGCAATATCCCAAAGAAAAGGAGTATGGGTTTGATCATGAATTTTTAAAATAAGTGAGTGCATTTCAGACAAAGTCATTTTAAAATATCTTACCCCTTAATAAGCAACAACAGATAGAGAATAAAGCTTTTTGATTACTGGCATTCTTTCTGTGTCTGTTGTTTGCCTATTTGCTTTCTTCATTGCTTGAGTGATACTTTTCTCACAGGCTAACAACAATAACATTGGGCAACAGGAAGAAAGATGGAGGGGGGGAGGGAAGAGTAGCACTGCAAAATGTAAACCTGAGATCACTCATATAGTAAAGAGGTTCGGTTGTCACTTGTCCATTTTTTCATAGCTTGATGGGAACCATTTTGAGTGCCCAGCACTCAAAATGGGAATCTCCATGGTTGTTTTCTACAAAGAATTTCACCTTTTTAATATCCCTCATCCATATCCAAAACTTGCCCACATAGTGATTTTCTAGGTTAGCTGACTAGATCATATTAAGCTCTTGGAAATGTCCTCAGACTATCTGTCACCAACTACTTCTTGATTCAGCTATCCATATGACTGTATGATAACACAGTTCAAAAGACCCAATTTAATGCCTTGCTGGTATCTTTGTTGAAGTATACTTCACTGTGTCCAAAGCAATAAAGTTGTTCTCCAGTACCTGCCTGCAGCATCCTTCATCTTGGAGCCTGTGGAGTTCTTGTTGTATAGTTAAAATTGTTCCTCTCTTGGTATAATTGCCGAAAGGAATATAACCATGGCAACACGTCCTTTGGTGGGATCATTCCCTCATGTGTGCTAAAGGCTTGCCTGGAGCTTATCTTTGCTTGTACCATCCATAGATGCACTAGTAGAGTGAGGGGTTATGTATGAAGATCAGAATATTATCTATTGATTTTTCTTTGAAATGTTTTCCTTTCAAATACATTAAAATAGAAAAGGAGTTGGTATTTTGATGCAACCAGGTTGACATCCAAACATGTTTATTTTTGGTTTCAGTAACATGATACAGATGTGAGCTGGAGAATGCCATTTTGCTGCCACAGAAGTAAAATAATAAACTTCCAGATAATAATAAACTCCCAGAGAACACTCCACTACTCTCTTCTTTTTCTGAGAGTAACAAAAACTTATTGGCAAAGAAGTAATTTAACAGTAATCTGCCAGAAGCACTGAACAGAAAGTAATAACAGGGCCTTCTAAGGTATGCCAGTAGTATTAGCACTATGTCATAGATAGAGAACTGAGAGAACAATCACTTGCCTACAGCTATTGAGTGGGTTCATGGCTGAGCCTCGAACCAAATTAAAAAACAACAATCTTATTAGATAACAAGTCACAACAGTTCTTGCCAAAATTCTACACCAGATATCAAGAAAACCAGAAAAGAAGCACATTTTAAATAGGATAACATTTGGGTTAATGGTAGGTATTATGCTGTTGTCTCTTGATTTCCTAATTGTATATTAATCCCTCCTCCCTACCTGAAGCAATCTACAAGTATACCAGTCATGCCCACTAGGAAAATGCATGACAGAGATATATTTTGCAATAACAACAGAGAGACTGAGTTCCATGGCACTTAATTTGCTGCATACATATACTGGCAAAGTTACTGAGGATTTTTTTTTTAAAAAATGCTTCATGTCTCAGAGACAATGAACAAGATTATTTTAATCTTGTGACTGTAGGAGTTTTATAGCATATATGTTTTTATTCTTAGCTTTATTTCCTTCAACATGAATGTCAAAACTAAGCTAAAATGGGTTTAAATGCTTGCATGTTAGCATACACACCTCCAGTTAAAACAATACAAAATTACTTTTATTTTCAAGATATCATCAGCTAGAGTGGTTATCTTTGCATACTCTGAGCAGGAACATGCTAGTCACATAGAAACTTTTCCTATCATAGCCACAGCATGTACAAGCCATTGTGTCATTTCAGTACCTTTCATACTAGGTTTGGCCACCTCAACAATACTGATGTCAGTGTTCTGTGCAAAAAGCACTAGTGTAACAAGAACAGCAATACTATACATGGTAGAGGTAAGAAGAAAGTCATCATACAGATACCATTTTCAGCTGTCTACAAAGGAAAGAAGAATGTGTACTCTAGTTCTAAATGTCCATGATTGGGTATCAGCAAAATTTTCTACTGCTGGACAGTGACGCTGACAATCATTGTCTAGTGCTCTACTTTTAGATTAATATTTATTGTGTAAAGAGAAGAGTTTAAAATACACAATCTTTCTGTGATGTAGAAAAGTTTAATGTAAAGCATTTTTTGATTCCATGTTTTGGTAGTGTTGGGTTAGGACAGTGCTGGCAAACCTTTTAGAGACAAACTTAAAGGTGTTCTGGCACCGGGGGTTACATGGTGCTGGGGGGCAAGACTTCTGGGTGGAACAGGACTTCTGGGGGAAGGAGTTCCGCCTTCTGGGGGTGGGAGTTCCGCTTCCCTCCGGGCCCATAGCTGACTCTCCAGAAACAGTTGAAGGCCTGGGACAGTGGGGAAGAGGAGGGACAGGCGCGTGCCTGTTCCTCCTCTTCCCTGCCCCTCCTGTGCCTTTAACTGTCTCTGAAGAGGCAATTGAAGTAAGGGGAGGGCGGGGGAAGAGGAGGAACAGGTGCATCCCTGTTTCTGCTTTTCCCCTGCCCTCCTGTCTCTCTACTGTGCCTTCCAAAATGGCTTTGCATGCCAGAGATGGCACACGTGCCATAGGTTCACCATCATGGGGTTAGGAGATTTATGTTGATTCTTTGCTCATCTGTATTTTACTGAGAACTTAATATGCCTGTATATGCAGAATTAAATCTCCCTGAAATTAGTGATTCTTTTACAATACAAATAGGATTGCAGTTCAAGATCTAGTCTCCACAAATAGCAGATGAGACAGGAAAACTACTAATGGATTTTGCTATGAAGTTTGACGTTTACTATTAATGTTTGAAGGACATTTGACTGATATTGGTAGCGGTGACAAACTATGCAATTTAATGTTCTCTTGTTAACCTGAACTATAACATTTCCTTGTATTTAGAAAAGTAGTTCTTGGGGAAATGCTTTCATCCTTCTAGCTGATATGCCTGTGTTGTATGACCAGGGAGCACTTTCTCTCCTCCCCACCATGCTGGTTGCAGTGATCTTTACCTGGTGATCAAAATGATGCAGTTTAGCATAAGGTGTATCACCTCATTTGGTGCTTACGTGAATTATGTCTTGAAAAATACAAATCTTTAATTTTTGTGTCACAGCTAGGCAGTTCCTGTTCTTCCTGCTTCAGGTCTTTATGTTACCTTCTTCTAGGTTCCTGTTCCTACTATAGCACCCACCTCCCCATTGACCATCTTCCTTCATTGTGGGGGAAATGTTACTTTTTCTACCAAACACCTTTACCCAGTTTAAGTACTGCTCCTCCTAGCTGTCTGTATGGTGCTTGGTTCATGCTCCACCTGGTGTTGAGACAAAGAAATGATAGGCTAGAATAGAGGTAAGTCAGATTCCTTGGGACTCACATCCTGATAGAAAAAATAGCAGAATCTCCCATGTCTACAAGGTCTACAAGGATTGGTGAACGAGGATACTAGAATAAAGGTACATGGAGATGGTTAAAGCCTCCTGTGGTACTTTCTGAGCAAGTCTCCATAGGTACCTAAGTCAGTCAAGCTAATCCCAGTTATAGAGAGCGTTTTTATATTTAAGTAATGTGTGACACCAAGAATGGAGATCCAGCCTGAATGCCATCTGACCAGATCTTGACCAGTAATACTTTACTGGGGGGGGGGAGGATGAAATGAGGACACACTGAAGTTACATTACAAAACCAGTGTAATGAGTGGCAAATACATAAGGTTTTTTGTGTAATGAGTAATACTTTTTAGTTAGTTTTAAAGTTATTTGCAACATTTGAAGACATTTTAATGTGATTTTAGAGGCACCATGAGTGCATTCCCCCATTTTATCAATTTTTCTATAAATTTTAAAAAATTGATAAAAGTAAAATGAAAATCAATCAGTTGGCTATTCATAGAGTTTTTATGGTAAAAGACATCCAAAAGGGTTTTACCAGTACCTCCATCTGGGCAATACTAACAAGTTTTAGTTATGGTGCCACTGCTGTAGATTTATGTAACTTTGAAGTAGATGATGAAGATCAAGAATTCAGAAGTAGAGTTGGACTTGGAAGTTATGAAGGAACTGGATAACATCCATACCATCATATTTCCCATTCCTATATATGGTTGTGAAAGCTGGACAGTGAAAAAAGTGATAGTAAGAAAAATCAACTCATTTGAAATGTGGTGCTGGAGAAGGGTTCTTAAAAATGCTATGAACTGCTAAAAAGACAAATAAAAGGGTTCTTGATGAAATCAAGCTTGAACTCTTTCTAGAAGCCAAGATGACTAAACTGAGATTGTCATACTTTGGCCATATCATGAAAAGACCTGCCTCATTATATATATATAAAAACACAGTAATGCTTAGTAAAGGTAAGAAGAGAAGCTCTATTCTTGCAGCAAAAATGAGACCAGGCATAGACTGTGACACACACTACAAACTACTGATATAAAAATTAGAATAAAGCTGAAGAACACATACCAAAATAGAATCTGAAGAACATCCCAACAGAATTTAAAGGATGGGTGGGAAATAGACTTGCACTATTAAGCCTAATTGGCTGGGAACCAGAAGATCTATGGACAGAAGCCAGGGTTAGACAAGTCAAATAGTCAAGGAGGAATGCAGAAGGATGCTATCTGTGGCTAAAAGAAAGAGAAAAAACAATGAATGACAGATGAAACTCTTCAAGAAGTAAAGGAAAGACAAGAACCAAAACAAAAGGGAGACATGAACAGAATCAGAACCTTGAATACTGTACAAGGATAAAGAAAATTACTACAGCATAAATCAGACATTAGGAATGGGAATACACAAAACCCTCTAGCAGAACATTTCAGTCTCCCTGGGCATTCCATCTCAGACCTCAGAACAGTGATCCCTGAACAAAAGAACTACAGAGGTAGATTGGAAAGAGAAATAGCAGAATTACAGTTCATCCACAAACTACAGTCCTTCATCAATGGATTGAACAAAGATAATGGCTTCCTGGCACACTACACACATCTACACGCTACTTGACCCCATCCTCATGGGGCAGCGTACACTCATCTATTCTCTTTACCACAGGCTAGTTCCATTGCTAAACTGGATTTGCCACTTCATTTCCATACACAAAGACTAGTTCACAATGCCTTTGTTCACAAACATCATTAAAACTGGGCGTGCCAGTTCATTTCCATACACAAAGGATTTGAATTCAGTTTACATTATCACATACCTAGGGCGTATATAATTCTGTCCCTGGCTTACCACTCCACTGAAGCATCTGATGAAGTAGACTTAAATCTATGAAAGCTTACATTGCCAACTTCTTTCTTTAATTAGTCTCAAAGCTGCTACAAAATCTCTGTATGTATATCAATCAATGCAGAGAAATAGAAGCCAGCAACAATAAAGGAAGAACAAGAGACCTCTTCCGCAAGACCAGGAATTCAAAAGGAAATTTAAACCTAGGGCAGGGATGCTCAGCGATCAGAAGAGGAACATAATAACAGCTATGATGAAATAAAGAGACTATGGAAGCAATACAGCATCCCGGTCCTAGGTTTAACTTCCTTTTAATTTCTTGGATCTTGTGAAAGAAGTCTCTCATTCTTCTCTTTTTGTTGTTGTCTTCTATTTCTTTGCATTGGTTGTTGTTGTAATTGCCTTTGTCTTTTAGCACTAGTTCTGATACTGTTGTACTGTTCACAGTTTTGAATTCGCTTTAGCTATGGTATCATTGCTGTTCTCTCAACATCAGTGTCACCTATATGCCACCTGTAGCAGCACCCTCTCTCCCAGTTGCCTGATGCTCCTCCTCTGGGCCCTCGTGGCCACCATTACTACTGCTGCCCAATAGCTGTTTGACCCTCTCTGTCATCCCTCCCATTGCTATTTGGTTGTTTATTTCTCTTCCACTCCCCTCATGCCTCCCTCTGTGCCCTTCTCTCCTTGTGTCCTCCCTCCTTTAGTTCTCAATTGTCTTGCCACAGTAGAAAAGGTGGGGGTAGAGATATTGTGGCACCCTCTCTCCCAGCTGACTGATAGGGAAAAGAGATTCTCCAGCTACATTTGACTGTAGTGGCAAAGGCCACACCCCTTGAACATAGTTGTCATATATGGGGTTGGCATACAGATGTGGACAAGGGTGTGTGGTGATAAAATAAGAGGATATTCAGGGACTGAGCTAGATATCAGACCTTTCTTTGTTTACACACTTGCAGTAAGCAATGAATTGTGTTTAGAAATTAATAGACATACCTTAGTTTTTGGGGTACAAGACAAGTGCAAGGGTTATAGGCTTTTATACTGAACAGGCTGTAGCTTTTGTAATGTACAAGTTTAATTTCACTTCTTTCTATGTTCTGGCAGTCTTGATCCCCCCCTTTTTAAGTAATAGGAAGCAATGCAGCACTTCTAATTATCCTACTCCTTCCAGTTGTCTACCCCTGTGTACTGCTTCTGAACTTCTACCACTCAATTCCAGACATCACACAGGTACATTAAATGGACATGGCATAAAAACAAATCTAAAGTTGCCTGTTGCTGGGATCTTGGCTTGAACTACTGACCTAAAAGTGAAACACTTCATATTCCATTACTCGTTTCCTAAGCCAGCTGCTCTCCCTAATATAGCCATTGACACTGATAGCAATGAGTGGCATGCGGTGTCATTTCAAGATGAGAAGCTGCAGTGGACTGAAAAATAATCCTCTGGACATGAATTCCATGACACCAGAGCAGCAATTAACAGTTTTGTCTTTCGTCACTAGAAGATGATTAATGTTTAAATTATTGGTAAAGTATTGCTTTAAAAGGAAGAGAGATGGGGACTGCCCCTTCTCATTAGAAAGGACTCTTGGTATTTTTGCATTATCTTTTTCCTTAGGTTTAACACACAGAGGGTGTTCTTGGATAAAGTGAAAAACTATTTCCACTCCCCAGGAGACAGAGATAATACTGAGAGGTGACTATGAGGCTGGGAAGTACAGAGTAAATTTCCATCCCCTCTCTCAGTGAGATATTAAAGTAGCACTTGACAGACCACGTTCTTCATTGAAGACATGTAGGGGGCTGGCTGGAAGATTTTTACACCAGTTACTTGGATTTGTTGTCATTTTGTCAATAAAACTTTATTTTAAAAAATCAGCAGGAAGCTATTTGGAATGATGGCTTTGCCAGGTCTGAATAGATCCTGAACGCTTCTTGAAATTCAGCCATGAAAACTGGGTCATGTTGGAACTCAGCCATTGCTCAGGAATGTTGGGCCTGTGCAGTTTGTTTGGAACATGGAAATTTAAGCAAGTGGGTTTGAGATGGAATGGAAAGTCTTGAAAATCACTACAGACTTTCTCAGTGGTGGCACCTCATTTTTCAAACCAGACATACAGAAATGTCTGTAATATGACCTTATTATCAGTTTTAGGTAGAAAGTGAAAACAAAATCTGTTTTCTGAATCATTTCAAATCTTGCTAAAATAATGCAGCTTTCCCTTTTGACTTAGGGTCTAAGCAGACGGCTTAAAAGGCTGTCT
>CM034708.1:95925672-95950705 GCA_020142125.1 Phrynosoma platyrhinos
TGCAACAAGTTGGGATCCTATGCTTTTGGGATTGTTAAAGATGTAATCCTTTATGGCTGAACTGGATTTCATCACAATGGATTTTACTTATTTATCTTATTTTTCTTTTATATGCATTAATAAACTATGCTTTTGGACTTTTCAATGTGTCTTCTTGACTGAGGAAGACAGGATCCTGAAGAAGAAAAGAAATGGTAGTAAGTAATACAAAATGGCTGTGGATCACAGCAGCCAGCTTGTCCTAGAGATTCTGCTGGGTGTCAGAGCATCACTGCAACACCCATCATCCACACACTGACATATCCAGCTTTAATATTTCAAAGACCAAATTTTAAAAGTTTTCTTTCAATTGGTCTGTAGCAATCTATTTCTGGGGATTTGGAAGCTGCATGGATAGAGTCCAATTAGGTTGGTCTTCCACTGGAAGTTAATGATTCATAAAGATTCTTAATTGCTTTTAGGGCTGGCATTCTGTTGAGTCTCTTAAGGGGTGTCTACAGTATGAAGATAACCTATACCATTGGCCCAATGACTTTAAGACAACCTTTTCTGCTTCATAGAACCTTTGTTTTCCTAAGAACACAAGGTAATCAAACAACATACATACATTTAACCTAGATAATGAGGAAATCAAAATAGTTAAAGATTTCTCATACCTTGCATCAAACATTGAACAGAACGGAGACTGTAGTCAAGAGATAAGAAGAAGACTAGGAATGGGAAGGACAGCCATGAAGGAGGTTGAAAAGATGCTAAAGAGTAAAGATATACAACTAAGCACTAAAATTAGAATAGTCCAAGCCATGGTATTCTGCATCACTATGTACCAGACTGAAAAAAGCAGATTAAAAAAAACAAAAAACCTCTTTTGAGATGTGGTGCTGGAGAAAAGTGCTGACAATACCATGAATAGCCAAAAACAAATGGGTCCTTGAAGAGATCAACCCTGAAATACCCCTAGAAGCCAAGATGATCAAAACGAGGCTATCGTTCTTTGGCTACATGATGAGAAGGTATGACTCATTAGAAAAGATAATAGTGCTGTGAAAGGTGGAGAGTAGTAGAAAGAGAAGAATACTGTACGCCAGATGGCTAGACACAGTTAGAGAGATCACAGACATGAGTCTGCAAAACTTAAACAGAACAGTGGAAGACAGGGAGTCTTGGAGATGTCTCATCCACAGGGTTGCCATGAGTTGAAGCTGAATCAAGTACCCAGGTACAAGCCAGAGCTGACACAGCTTAGCTTCCAAAAACAACATAGGATCTGGTGTCTTAAGGGTGTGTAGGCCTGTCTATACTATGAACTATGTATTGCCAGGTCCCTGCAACATTTTAGAGGAACATACCATTTCACCCAAAAGCAAACACATGCAGTTTCTTTTTAAAAAATGGTGAAGACCATTTGCTTTTGTCACAATATCCATTAAAAAAAATAAGCTGCTCCAACTCACCTTTTTAAAGCTAAATCAGCCATTTGCAGCCACTTAGCTGAAAAATCTGATTTGGGGGAGTGTTCCCACAAGAATATTAATAACAATTAATTGTGTGTTGTGAGTGTAATATTTGCTTGGTTCATTCCCCAATGGATGAGACATCCTTGAGGTACATTCTGAATTAGCCTTCTGCCCTCCTCAAATTTATCTTTCATTCATTTTTTTTTACATAGTATGGAGAGGTGTTGATCCTAATCTCTTATATGTATCTGTTTTCTGAGTGTTGTCTTGCCATTCTTGTTTAGATCTAATTTAGGCTATTTTTCTTATGTTAAACACCATGGCATTTCTAGTCCACTATGGTCAAGCAAGTAGCTAATGAAGCTACACAGGAATACTCATTCTTTAAAACATTTGTGGCTTCTATCTAATTAATTACTGCTTATTACATATTCACAAATTTACATCATCCTTCTGGCTGGCGTAGGCATCAAGTAGCCCCTTACTCATTCCAGAAACTTTCCCTCTATTAGCTACTTATCAGTTATTTTCTTTTGCCTATTTCACCATTAGTTGGAAATGACCTGAAGGCATACAACAACAAATTAACCCTCTCTAACATTTTTATGGTAATAATCAAGTAACTCTACTTCTATGCTGTCTATTCTTTCAGCATAGGGGAAGCAAATTTCTTTTTTCTGTTTGACCTCCCCCCCCACTTCTTTGCATTATGGAAGCTACAAGGCTCTGTATTTATTTTTGCTTCTGCCATGAGGAATGCCAAAAGTAAGGTGTGACATCATAGTGATAATTGCCATTTCAGTTCATTATAGAGAGGCAATTGTTAACAGGAAATATAAGGTGTTTGTGTGTGCGTGTGCACACCTTCAAGTCACCTGCTGACTTATGGTGACCTCATTTCATAGGGTTTTCTTAGGCAAGGAGTCCGTAGAGATGGGTTTGCTAGTTCCTTCCTCTGAAATATAGCCTACAGAATCTGATATTCATTGGTATAAGGCATAGTCTGACCAAATAATACCAATAAGACTTAAAAAAAAAAACCTGTTGAAAGAAATTGAAAGAGGATCACATGCCAAAACAGGACATGTTCATAAATCATTGATGCCTGGAACACAAAATTAGGAAATGAAACAAAACAAAAGTTATCAGATAATTTGTTCTAGGATCAGAAAATGAATCAGAAGAGCAACTTATTGAAATCCATTCTCCAGGTGTCACTGGATGGCCAATAAAGAAATCAAATAAATTACATATTTGGAAGCAGAAGAGGAAGAAGCTCCATCCTCTCTGCAAAAACAACACCAGGAGCAGATTCTGGCATAGGCCATGAACTGTTAATATAAAAAATAGGACTAAAAGTAAAGAAATGCACTAAATCATAGTGCCAAAATGCAATCTAAAGAACATCTCTGTAGAATTTAAAAACATGTAATAACAGATGTTCACTGTTAAGACTAATGGACTAGAACTCAGAACAGCTCTTTGTTGGAGGATAATGCATAGAAGACATAATTTGGAGCCAAAAAAAAAGAAGAGAGAATATTTACTGAATGATGACTGAACCTCTTCAAATTAAGGACAAGTAAGAAGCAACTGTAAGCAGCAACAGAAACAGGGTCAGAATGCTAAACACAACAATTAAGCAACTTGAGAGTAGGGACAAAGAAAAATGTTATAATAATCAATGCAAAGATATAACAAAAGTCAACAAAAAATAGAACAAGAGATGACTTCCACAAGATGCCAGAAATTAAAGGGAAAGTAAGGTTAACAGTGGGTGTGCTATATGACCAAAACAGAAACCCACTATGAGATCAAGAAAAGATAAAATAAAAATATTGGTGGAAACAGTACACCAAAGAACTGTATAAATGATATGAAAGGATTACAGATTCATGGAAGGAATAACTTTTTGATAATGGACCCATAATTTTAGGATGTGAAATGGAAGCTGCTCTAAAAGTGCCGTGGAAAAATAAATCACCAGGAACAGATGCCATACCAATAGAGCTGTTTCACATTACAGAGACAGAATTCACTCAAATTCTAATAAAAGTCTGCCAACAAATTTGGAAAACAAAGCAATGGCCCACAGATTGGAAATGTTCAATATAGATTCCAATCGGTAATAAAGGGGACACCAGGAATTGCAGTAACCATTAGTCCATTGCTTTAATCTTCCATGCAACCAAAATGATGCTCCAGTTTTTACAACAAAGACTTTTGCCATATATGGAGCAAAAAAAAAAAAAAAAGTCAGATGTCTTCAGAAAATGAAAAGGCAATAGGGGTCATGTTGTAAACATACATTGGCTATCAATGCAGAACACAATTTCAGAAGAAAATCTGCCTGTGCTTTATAGATTATAGAAAAGCCTTGTTCATGAGAAACTATGGATCACTGTAAAAGTAGTGGGTGAACCACAACATTTCATTGCCTTTTTCTCCTGAAGAGGCTACCATGAGTACAGAATATGGAGAAACAGACTGGTTTCCAATTGGCAAGGGGTCAAAGAAGGTTGCATTTTATTACCTTGTCTGATTTATATGCGTATCATATCATACAAAAAGAAGGATTAGAATTGGAGTCATGAAAGTTGGTGGAAGGAACAGCAAAAACTTGTGATATACAGATGACACCATATTACTTAGCAAAAATTAGAAAACATTTAGAAGGACTATTGAAAAAAATCAAGGATGGGAAGTACATAAGCAGAGTTATGCTGAACCTAAACAGTTGAAAACAAAAACAGTGACCTCAGATGATTTACATAACCCTAAAGGTGATGATGAAAACATCAAAAACAGTTAAAGATTTTCTATACTGTGGCTCAGTCATCAATCAAAATGGAAACTGCCATTAAGAAGTTAAAAGACTAGGAATTGGAAGGGCAGCTTTGAAGGAACAAAGATAATATCCTCAGGGGTAAAGATATATAATTGAATGCAAAAGCCAGGATCGTCTATGTTATAGTATTTCCAGTTTCTATGAATAATTCTAAAAGCTGGATTGTGAAGAAGACTGACAGGAAGCAATAAATATTTTTGAAATGTGGCATTAGAGGAGAGTTCTACAAATGCCATGGACTGCTAAAAAGACAAATGAATGGGTCACAGAGCTAATCAAGCTTGAACTCCCCTTTGAAGCCAAAATGACTAAAATGGCCCTATTGTACTTTGGACACATCATGAGACAACATGATGGTAATACTCGGTAACACTGAAGGCATTAATGAAACAGGAAGACTGCTTTACAAATCAAAGAAGCACTTGGCCCTAAGTTTGCAAGATCTCAGCAAGGCAGGTGATGGTGTGGGCTCTTAAAAGTCCTTTGATCAAGTCAGAGCTGACTTGACAGCAATTGTCGGTTCGACAGTGGAACACACTCCCTCAGAGAGTAGTGGAGTCTCCTTCCTTGGAGGTCTTTAAGTAGAGGCTGGATGGCCATCTTTCGGGGATGCTTTGATTGGGTGTTCCTGCATGGCAGGGGGTTGGACTGGATGGCCCTTGTGGCCTCTTCCAACTCTATGATTCTATAATTCTATGATTCTATGATAACAAAATTGTCTAGTAACACTAAATGATTGCAAGGCAGCTAATCTTGGCAGTCTTCATGTGACTCATTGCCCTTGAGTTTGAATTTGAGCTGAAGATTAAGTTGGATGATTAAAATATAAATAAGGTGATTCAATTGCTTTCATTTCCCCCCATACTGGGTCCTATTCTCTAGGAAGGGGGCAAAACTCTTTCTGTAGAAGCCACTCCTGAGACCAATCTAAAATGAAAAGCAAGAATTTCAAACATTACTGGAGTAATAGTTTCTCTCTGAGTTGTTTCATTCATGTTGTTCTTGGTATTTTTCTCTCAGCTCCATTGCTATTACTCAAGATAAGTGTTTTCCAGGTAATTTTAGAGTTACCTGATGGGATAACATAGGAAGAAGTAGAAATAAGTGCATGCTGCACATTGTAACAGTTTGAGCATTTATGGTAAGAGAGCATTACTGACTTAGCAGCTACACATCTGCTGTAAGCGGCAGACCCATGCTTAGGCTGTAATGTAAAGTTTTCAGTTCACTATTGGTTATTGTTGGTTTGGTAATAACTGAAGACATTATTGTTATTATGGACAGCTCTTGTACTACTCTCTAGTTCCTATTTTACTGAGGAATTGCTGACACCTCAGCAAGGGGCTATAGTGCTTGACAGGGCAGTTGCTTATATTGTGTATACAGAAGAAGTCTGTTTCATACAGTTCTGTGATGGTGGTTTGAAGAAGAAGCAAACTTTGCTGTTTTTATTTCTGTGGTGTCAAAAAGTTGCTTTTAAAAGGAACATAGCTTTAGTTCCAATAATACCCAGTTTTGCTAAAGGTGACAGGTATTTAATGTATACTTCAAAAATATTTTTGGGCTATTCTTGTTCCATTAAATGGTGGCGGTGGTGGATTTTGACACCGTGTGAATTGTCATGATGCTATCCTTTGGTATGCTGCAGTTTGTATTTTGGTGAGATGATTCAGTCTGTCAGAGAGTTGTGGTGCCTCACCAAACTACAAATTCCAGGATTCCACAGGATAGAGACATGGCAATTAAAGTGGTGCCAAACTGCTGTGTGGCTACACCTTCTACTATATATTGTTCTGCTCATTTGTTTGTATATTAAACAGAAAATGGTGAAGTGTTGTATGCCTGCTGAAACATATATGTCCCTTTCTATTTAAAAAAAAAACAACTGCAATTGCGTGTCCAAATAGATGCCCAGGTCCTAATTTTGGACATCCACTGGAGACAGATGGATGTATATAATGAACCAATAAAACAAATTAATATTGGAAGTTATTGAAACACTGACTGGAGGTATGAAATTTCACTGAAATTGAGTGTAAACATCAGAACACAGAGACATATACAATGATTCCTATAAACCACGAGTCTTTCAGAAAAAAAGCACACCCAGTTACTTCGTAAGAAAGTCTCTCCCTGTGGCACAGCAAAGCCCTCCCTGTAGGAAGGGCAAAGCTTAGCTCTGGGGTTACTTGTGGCCTCCTCCCTAGGAAGTTTTTCTGGCCTTTGATCTCTCCTCTGTCTAATCTCCACTGGAGAAATAATGCAGTTTGACACTGCTTTAACTGCCATGGCTCGATACTATGGAATTCTCTCTGCACCTGTGCTGAACGCTGTTTCTTAACTTACTTGAATTTTCACCAGATTATAAACTCTGGGTGGAGAAAGCGTGGTCCAAGGTCCACCTGCAATTGCTGAGCCCCACATTTGTGGCCCCCAAAATCCCATTGTCTGAACTTCACAAACAGCACACAGGCACTAAATGGCAGTTTCACTCAAACCTGACCTGAGTGTACTAACATTCCCGAAATAAAGGGAAAACAATCAAAATCAGCTGAAAAATGGTGTCTGGAAGTGACATCATATCATTTCCAGTGTGACTGGGAGGGGGATCCATGTTGGGAAGTTGTCCATCCTCACAATATAAACTAATAAAGAGGCTTCCCTTTGTTTATTGGTAACTTTCATTATTGGTAACTGAAGAAATCCTAGACAGTCATTTAAAGTCCAGTACTTTAAAATTTGTATTTCAGCATCTTCATTTCCCCTGAAATGCTACAGTAGCTACTAAGTCTATTAATGCTACATTAGCTAAGGTCAATGAGATGTCCTGGGAAACTGCAGTGTTTTGCCAGTGCTACTTCTCACTCTGCTGCACTTGTTACTATTTGCTACAACAGTTGACACTTTGGTGGACCTTCCTCTCTCTGCCCACATTGCCCATGCAGACACACAGTGCCAACTACCTACCAACCTTCTGTGTATATATGCAGGAATGGACATATGTGAGCTTGAAGGACAACTGCATAGAAAGTTTGTCATGTGTTTCTTTGTTTTTTCTCTGGTTCACCTATCTTGTTCATTTTAGAACTATTCTTTCAGTAGTTCAGAAAGATTTCAGACAGTAACTAATATTATGTATAAAAAACTTGTTATCCAACATATATTTGAGGTTACTTCAGTGTTTTCTATAAAGAAAAGGCTTAATATGAAAAAGATAAAAGATAGAAGAAAAAATTCACAAATCCTGTAGCATAGGGATTTACTTCCAGATGTATTCTCTGTTTCCCCTCAAGGTGAAAATAAGAGATATTGAAGAATAGCAGATACAGAGGTCATAATATCAAAACCAAAGGCTTTACCTTTAACAGTGGAACAATCTGCTGTTTTGTGTGAATCTTTTAATTAATATGTTAACTTTGTAGTATCAGTCTGGGAAGAGCTCTGCTGGATTACACAAAAGTCCTGCATCCTATTTCTACTGTACCTAGCCAGATGCTGATGGAGGTACACCAGAAAGAAGTGAAAACAGAGTTTGTCTTCTGTTGCTGTTTCCATAGCACCTGTTATTATTCAGTGGTAATATATATCCATAACGACTAGTGGCTGTTTGTTGTTGTTAGCTGCCCTCGAGTCGGTTCCAACTCAAAGTGACCTTGTGGATGAGATATCTCCAAGAATCCCTTTCTTCCACTGCCTTGCCCAGATCCTGCAAGCCCTTGCCCATAACCCACTGATTGAGTCTATCTATCTGGTCTGTGGGCTTCCTCTCTTTCTTCTGCCCTCTACCTTTCCTAACATTATTGTTTTTTTCTAGTGATCCATGCCTTCTCATTATGTGGCCAAAGTATGATAGTCTCAACTTGATCATCTTTCCTTCAAAGGAGAGCCGTGGTCTAATCTGTTCAAGAACCCACCTGTTTGTCTTCTTGGCTGTCCATGGTATCCTCGGCACTCTTTTACAGCAAAAAATTTCAAATGAGTTGATTCTTTCTGTCTGCTTCCTTCACTGTCCAGCTCTCACATCTGTATATGGTAATTGGGAATACAATGGCCTGAACAATTCTGATTTTAGTGGTCGTTGTATGTCTTTGCTCTTTAGTATCTTTTCCAGTTCTTTCATAGCTGCCCTTCCCATTCCTAGTGGTCTTCTTATTTCTTGACTGCAGTCTCCATTCTGTTCACTGTTTGATCCTATATATGGGAATTCTTTAACTATTTCAATTTCCTTGTCTAGACTGAATTTGTGTATTTCTTCTGTGGTCATTATTTTTGTTTTCTTTTGTGTTCAGCATCACACCTGCCTTTGCACTTTCATCTTTAACTGTTCTTATTAACTCTTCCAATTCCTGAATGTCTTCTGCTAATATTATGATGATGTCCGCATATCTTACGTTGTTAATGTTGTTTCCTCGTTTCTTAACTCCTCCTCTTTCTGATTCTAATTCTGCTTTTCTTACTATGTTTTCAGCATATAAGTTAAACAGGTAGGGTGATATGATGCAGCCTTGCCTGACCCCTTTGCCTATTGGGAACCGCTCTATTTCCCTGAATTCAGTTCTGATGGTGGCCTCTTGTTCTTGGTACACATTCCTCATCAGGACTATCAGATGTATTGGCATTCCCATGTCTTTGAGTGCATTCCATTTTTTTTGTGATCTATACAATTAAATTATTTGCTGTCACCTATGAATCACATGCTAATTCTTTCTTGGAATTCTTTGGTGTGCTCCATTAGCCATCGTATGTTTGCAGTTTGGTCCCTACTGGCCCTTCCTTTTCTGAATCCTGCTTGCACCTCTCTCTCCATGTATGGTTGGAGTCTATGCTGGAGAATTTTGAGTATTATTTTGCTTGCATGTGAGATTAGTGCTATTGTCCTATAGTTGTTGCAGTCTTTTGTATCGCCTTTCTTGTGGATTGGTATGTATATCAAGCATTTCCAGTCTGTTGACCACTGCTTTGTTTTCCATATTTGTTGGCATGTTTCAGTCAGCCCTAAAGTTGCATCTGCCTGTAGGCACTGTAGCAATTCAATTGGGATATCATCTGTTTCTGATGATTTATATTTTCCCATTTCCTTTACTGCAGATTCCACTTCACTTTTTAGAATTTGGGGTTCATCTTCATATGGCTCCTCATTCCAAATATCATTCATTCTCTCATCTCTTTTATATAACTCTTCTGTGTATTGTCTCCAGCATCCTTTTATTTCTTCTTGTTCCTGTATTATGTTCTTTTTTTCCTCCATAGAGCAATCCCTGCCCTTGGTTTGAACTTGGCTTTAATTTCTCAGATTTTTTGGTAGAGTTCTCTGTTCTTCCCTTTTTGTTGTTGTCTTCTGTTTCTCTGCATTGGTCATTTAGTATTTCTCCTTACCCTGTGTGTTAGATGTTGGACAGTTATGTCAAACTGTCATAACCTTAATCCCCATACAGTGGCTGTAAATAGCCATCCATACTTGTTGCTGTTATATGCTTGTGACTGCATATATTATTACCTTCACGATATGAAGGAGCACTTCCTTTCATCTGTCTTACTTCTCTCCCTTTCTTCAATAGAATTGGGTGATTCCAGGTTCTAGTATAGGGATGGAGGATGTGGGGATTCTGTTGACTAGGCTTACTAGGGCTGATGTGAGTCCCCCAGCCCTATTGTAGTATCTCTGTGAGAGTGAAGCTTCTTTCTGTGTTTGTACAAAATTTTACAGATTGCTACTGAGATTTTAAAAGTTTTCTGTCTTTTTTCCTCAAGTTCCAAACCTTTAAATCTAAAGCCCCAAATTGTAACACTTCCATAGACAAGACTCCCTACCACACCATTTTAGCTGTTCTACACATTTCTGAGTTCAAGAATAGCAATTTTGAACTGGAATGCCAGAACTATATATGGTATTCCAAGTGTGGTGTACCATAGACCAATACAAAAGCATGGCAACAATGGTGGATTTATTTTTGATCCCATTGCTAATGATTCAAAGTGTAAACATTTTCACCATTCTCATGGACTGGATCAACATTGTCATTTAATTAGCATGATTCCAGATCTCTTTTTTTTGTTCAACTACCACCACCACCACCACAATAGATATAATCAGTTGTCCCCACTCCCCAATGTATTCATGTGTTGCTTTTATAGTTAGGTGTCAGATATATACTAAGGAGTTAATCCCATGAGTCCCATTCCCACCTCAGTCATGCAAATCAATGAAAATGCAAGTATACCAGTTTTGTGAGGAGCCATTATAACACATTTTCTCAGTCTCAGAACTGATGCTTCTGCTGCTGCTATCATACTCTCTTCCATGCTCCCCCTTAATACCACTTCTCTTACCTATGCCTTAACCACCGTGCCTTACATTTCATTCCATTGTACTTTTAACTTTTAAAATTGCTATTTTTCAGGTCTGGTAATTGCTTTAAGTTTAAAAAAAGAATAAGAAAAGAAACTTTTTAAAAAGCACAAATTAGGCTGCTTGGGAATAGCAAGTGGGAGTGGGAACAGTAGGGAGGAGGAAACTATGACACCACGTGATTGCCAATCTTGCTACTGCCATAGTAGTTTCTCACTTGAGGAGTTCTGGGACTGCCACTTCTTTAGGAGCAATTGATGGGTTTCCTCCATCAGTGAAAAAGGATGCCTCACCACACTTGGCAGAGACAACAGCAGTGGGTTGGAGGTGATGTTGTGTGATAAGTATCACCAAAGATGCTATTTTATAACTATAATTGCAGGTTAAAAGCCACATGTAGTAATCTCCACAGGTTGCAACATTTACAGAGCAAGGAAACCCTATTCATGACTACTTTCAGGGTTGTTATATATTCGGCTAAAGAGATTAATTGATAAAGTTTATAATCATCTTCATATTTACCTAGGAATGACTTTGTTAAATGCAATGCCATTTGTGTTTGTGTAGAAATACTGCACTCAGACCCCAGTTTCCCTTTTTTCCTTGCAATTAAACAGGTGCATGACAGTATTTCATAATTTCCATTAGAACCTTGCTAATACAAAAATAAGTTCTGCCTACTGGCAACTTGTGGCCAAGAAGCAAAATTGTTCTTGTGCATACTAGCTATTTTTAAAAATATAATTGTTATAATTACCTGTACCCCATTTTCAGTGAAAGCACAGAGGGAAATATAAAACACCTCTAGAAGTAGCCTGTTTTCCTATTTGATGAGTGAAAGTATGTTAGCACACTAGGGAAAAATCTATAGGCTTTTAAAAAAAGTATAAGAAAGAGGCTTGAAAAGAAGCAATATAAAAATTAGTTCTATTATCTAGCAAGCTACCTTAGCAAAACCCAACACAATTTCTCAATTTCCAATCTTAACTTCAGTGATTTCTATTCACAGGGTGGGAATTCAGATAATTTGTTCAAGGTGTGTTTTTGACACTTGTTTTAGTTTGAGGGGGAAACCTGAAATCCTGTTACAAATGCAACACTGGAACATCTAGCTAGTATATAATGGGGAGTGGTCAGGGAAATGGCAGAGATTGTTTTCTTAAGAGATTTGCTTTACCTAGAAGTAAATCACTAGCACACATCACATCTCCTATTTCACCCCAGTTCAGGAAGATTGAAACAACTTGTACTTTATTGATCAAAAATTACTCGCACAGTTTGATAGAGATCTGACAGAGCTACCATAGTTACTGCAAAACCAGACATAGCTCACTTGGAATCTGCTTTTCCCCTATTCTCATTCTAGATGACTAAGAGACTAAACAGACCGGCACAATACACTGGCTTGGGGGCAGTAGGGGGGGGAGTGGCATTTAGGTGATGCATGCCCCGACACCACCCCCAGCGGGCAGTGTTGTGGCACTCTGGAGTCATGGCCTTTATACGCCGCTTGCCGCAGGAGCACAGAATTTTTTTTTAATACAGTAACACTATTGCAATAATCCCTCCTTTGTTTGAAACAGACCCTCCCCCTATTCCATCCCTCTCCCTATTCATAATACATAATAAATATACCACTCTAGCAAACCACTAGCAACTGCAGTTTTTGTTGTCTTCTACTACACATTATTACAATAATATTTATCTAGTTATTAATCCAAAATTTCATATTGATCCAGAAATCTGGATTCTGCTGCCACTGAAGCAGAAAAGCCACCCTTGAGCTGGCAAACAGATGGGTTGGGGGTGTGGCGTGTGTTTGCCATGGTCCCAACCTGCCCTTTATGGCTGTCTGTTTTGTCCCTGAAACCTCAGAAATTTTTTGGATCAATGTGAAATTTTGGGTTAATAACAAGATAAATATTATTGTAATAATGTGTAGTAGAAGACAACGAAAACTGTGGTTGCTAGGGGTTTGATAGAGTGGTAGATTTATTATGTATTATGAATAGGGGAAGGGTCTGTTTGGAACAAAGGAGTGAATTAATTGCAATAGTGTTATTGTATTAAAATTACATATACACAATTTATACACACACACAAAGAAAATTCTTGGATGTTTAATTTCTCAAAGCTTTTTTTTTATAGTGTGGAGGGTCTAGATGTTTCTAGCTGTAACATAAAAAAATAATAAAACATTTTTTAAAAGTTTTGTGGCTACTCCCAGTCTTTAAAACTCCTTTCCTAAGCAGCTAAGGACCTTATCATACGTGGGGCTCAAAGCGGCAAGAAAGCGATATAAGAATCAATCCAGAACTATACCGGTAGAAACCCCACAATACGGAAATGGCTATCAGATGCAACTAGCATCATCGCGCAATTAACGAAAGCGCGATGAAGCGCCCCCCAGGAACCGTATTTGCTGTTCACAAACAAGTGAGAAGATATTGCCTTACAGTGGAGAGGACATGTTTACCCGTTCTGTTTGTTGCCCGATCCAAACAGGAAGTACACGTCATAAGATGCTTCCTCGCAGACCCATGGGAAATCATGCTAGGAACCTTAGCTACAAATATAAAAAGGTAAAGGTATTCCCTGCTGACAAGGTTGTCTAGTCATGTCTGACAGTAGGAGCGGTGCTCTGGTGGCGGTGTCAGGAGCCCTGGTGGCTCAGTGATTAAATGCCTGTACTGCAGCCACTCACTCATAGACCACAAGGTTGCAAGTTCAGTACTAGCCAGGTTGCTAAAATAAGTACCCAACTGTTGGGGGGCAATGACCTTACAGTAGTAAACTGCTTAGACATCCCATATGAAGCGGTATATAAATGAAGCTGCTTTGCTTTGTTCATCTCCATTACTAAGCCGAAGAGCCAGCATTGTCAGAAACTATTCTGTGGTCATGTGGCCAGCATGATTGAACATAACACTGTTTACCTTCCTACCGAAGTGGTATCTATTTATCTACTTGTATTTGCATGCTTTCGAACTGCTAGGTTGGCAGAAGCTGGGACTAGTGACAGGAGCTCACCCCATCATTAAGCACCCGGGCCTCAAACTGCCAACCTTCTCATTTTGCAATCAAAGAGTCAGCATCTTAATCATTTGAGCCACTGCATCCCATAGCTGCAAGCATAATTCAATTTCTTTTTTTCCAGTTTTCTATTCTGTAACCATTTCCAAATGTTTTCCTTCTCAGCTTTTCCTTCTATGGTTATAATGTACTGACCAGGTAGAGCTTGTTGTGCCAGTTTCAAGGTGATGTTCCACCATTTGGCTTCTATACATACCTTTTGTTTCTTCAATGTTAAATAAATTATCTCAATATACATCTATTAACATTTTTCCTTTGCCTTCTTTAATGTATTCAGTCCGCAAAAGTTCCTAGACAAGTATGTTTTCTGTCCTGATTATGGCTCCTTCTGGTCTTCCTCAATATGAATTCCAAGAGAAACAAAAAGACCAAATGTAAACAGACTTGCTCTTACTCCAATACTCCTGTATGCTTCAACACACAAAGTTCATACCAAAGTGAATCCCAGTGTAGTATGCCAAGGGCTTGTCTACATGATTAAAATACTCCTCATTACAATCCAAAAGACTGCAACCCAGCACTTATGATTTGGAGAATTTCAGGCTTTTTGCACCTTGTCCCAAACTCTATAAAAAGAAACTCCGCTGAAAAAGAAGTTGTGGTTTTTACCAGATTATCCACGAGTATCTGCAAGGGTGTACATTAGTGAATGTGTGGCCTTCTATCTGCTTCTTATGGATTCAGATGGCTGCACATTTTCAACAGCAGGATGGCCAATAGATAAGAATTTGTGCAGAAAAGTGAAGACAAGCATCAATATGAATGTGCGAAAATCTGCTGCTATTTGCATAGTACACTTATATGTAGACTATCCCAAGACAGACTAAGGTCACTAGTTTTCTGCTCCTCTGAATATGAACAGGTCCCCTTACTGACTAAAAATAAGTTGCTCTACAATGCATCTTTGTTTATGCTTGTTCCCTTCATCTTCATAGTAAAATTAAGAAGGGGGATGTAGTAGAAGGATTCTTGCAGTATCAGTACAAGTCAAGCAATGACAGTCTAGCTATCCATCCAGACCAGGCATCAGTACACTAATTCATTAACAGGTGGCAGAAGCCCCTGCTAGTCCTTTGAGTTCCATCTTGGCCAATGATTACACAATAATTATTTCACATTAACCAGGCCTGTCACTGTTCCCTTCTCTTTCCTTTTTGCTGTGCCTCCATGTCTTTTTTACTGCCTTCCTGTGAGAGGAAACTTTTGCCCATGAATGATATCCCTATACTTTTTAAAGGAAAAAACTTGGTGTGCTTCTGAGCTTTGTTAAAGAGGGAATTCCCTGCTGAGTTTTACAGAGATAAGAATGAGAGCAAAACTCATTTCATGGACTTCTTAAAAGTAATGAGGCGGATAGGAATGGGTTAATTGGGAATAGCCTACACTTGAGTTGTTGACAGTGTCTTGGTTATTTTAATAATGGATCAGCCTGTACTGTCTCCTTGTTTCACATAATGCCTCTTCTAAACACCAGGTTAGATGTGATGCAAGAAGTTCATTACCAGGGTTTCCTTAAATCAGTGAATGTGGTCCTTTGGAAGGCAGGGTTTCATCCTAAATATCCCCACCCAGTGTTGGCTCCCAAGTCATAGTTAGAGTAGATCCAGTGAAATCAATGGGGCTTTAATTGGTCATTAGCAATTTCAGTTGCATTCTTTCCAATGTGTCACTCTAACTCAGGGGTCCTCAAACTTTTTGAGCGGGGGGCCGGTTTGCAGTCCCCCAGTCCATTGGAGGGCTGAAGTAAAAAAAAATGGCGGCTGGAGGTGCACGCACCCACTCCCTCTCTCTTCCCATCCTGCCCCACAACTGGGAGTGGGGCTTTGTGGGCAACAAAGAGAAAGGCCACTGGTGCGTGACTCCGGGCACCACTTTGGAACGCACACACACACACACACACACACACACACACACACACACATACACACATATATATATCGATAACCACAGTGTCTCTTTTCCTCTGTTTTATTAGCCTAGCATAGTGGTTTGGTTTGGGTCTCAGACACAGGAGACCCAAGTTTGAATCCCTGCTTGGCCATGGAAATCTACCAGGTGGCCTTGGGCAAGTCACACTCTCTCAGGCTCACACTCTCTCAGCCAAGCTATGATAGGTTTGCCCAGGGGTCCTCAAATTATTCACAAGAAAATGTTCAGAAGGGATTTGCCTTTGCCATCTTCTGGGGCTGAGAGAGTGTGACTTGCCGAAAGTCATCCCAGTGGGTTTCCATAGCCGAGCAAGGAAAGGCAGAGTGACCAGAGGATCTCCTTTTCTAGGACGCATCCTACATTTTCAGTACTCCTGCACATGTGCAAATGAGTTGCGGCTGCCATTTTGGTAAACAAAATGGTGGCTGCGACGTGCGCGGCGGCGGCTGTGTGCGCCCCCATTCCCCCCCCATCCTGGTGGAAAACCTGGGAACCAGCGAACATTGCTGACCCCTGGCATAGACAGACCATGGAACACCCTTAAAGACATGGGAGTACCAGCACATCTGATAGTTCTGTACTCAGGACAAGAGGCTACGGTCAGAACAGAACTTGGTTCCCAATTGGCAAAGGAGTCAGACAAGGCTGCATCCTTTCACACTATCTCTTCAATGTATGTAGAGCAGGCAGAATTATGCCAAGCTAGCAACAGCCAATCAGGAGTAAACTGGTGACAGCTAATGGAATTGTGGGCTGTAGGTGCAAAAGAATTCTGTTACTGACAGTTGAGTCAGACCGAGTCTGGATGTATAACAGTCCAGAAGACAGGGACTGTGAAGGAAAGGTCTATTAGTGAGGGTCTTGGGGGGATGTAGACGGGTGGCCCTGGGAAGTGGAGGATCGAGGCTGAGGCTGCTGGACTCCTCGGCCTCGATCCTCCCTTTTGCTGCCTCAGAAAGGAGCGGCAAAATGCGTTTCTTTAGCACCCTTCCAGTGCAGTGCATCAAAAGACTGTGCTGGAAGGACATCCTGATGCCACGTGCCATTCATAATCGTGCGTGGCATCAGGATGTCTTCAGGGAGGCTGCCCCTCCCCATCCTGCTGCTAAGAGGCCCTTAGTTTGAATACGGAACTCCAAGTGAGGGAGTTTCTGAGACTTACCCCCTAAGCAGATGGCTTATTGGGCTGTCTTGGGGGCAGGGAAGGGGAGGGGCAGACACATGCTCGGCGCCCCAACCCCCTCTCAAGGTTGTCCTTGCAGCAGCCAGCCCTCCACACGGCTGGTGCTCTGAGGAGGACCTCCTGCCGCAGCCTTTCCACGCGCTATGGCGGAAAAGTCGACAAAAGTGCGCCGCAGCCTTTTGCGGTGCACTTTCGCTGACTTGTGAAAGGAGTGCTAATTTAGTTCTTCTTTCAGGGGCGGTGAAGCTGTGCCGCAGGATCGAGGTGTGGGGATGCCTCGGTCCCGCGGCTCAGCTTCCCAGGGCGGCCCACAGCCACCTGTCTGCTTAGCCCCTTTGTTAGCCTGAGGGCTATTATAGAAATAACATTAAAAGGATGACCATAAATAAGGACATTGTGAAGGTCCTAAATAAAAATAACTGGTGTTTTCTAGAGTTAAAGAGTGTGTAACAAAGTATAATAAGAACAAGTGAATACAACCTCAAAATAAATGCAACATTGTCAACTATTATCCAAATAAAGTTTTATTGTTATTCTTTTACAAGCTTGTCTGAACCTGGATTGAATTTCCACACTACTAACAAATAAAGAAACCAAATTTGGGGAGTAAACCCATAGATGAAAATAAAAGTGGTCTGGTCCATCAAATATTGAGGCAGTGGTAGGACCATAATTCCTTTGAGATGTGGTGCTGGAGAAGAGTGCTGAGGATCCCATGGACAGCCAAAAGGACAAACAAATGTGTCCTAGAGCAGATCAAGCAGGAAACCTTCCTGGAAACCAAGATGACCAAACTGAGATTGTTGTACTTTGGACACATCATGAGAAGAGAGGGGTCATTGGAAAAGACAATAATTTTAGGAAAGTTAGAGGGAAGTAGAAAGAGAAGAAGGCAACATGCCAGATGGACATTTATTAAGGAGGTCACGGGTGTGGGTTTGCTGGAATTAAGTAGAGCAGTGGAGGACAAAAGGTCTTGGAGATGTCTCATCTATAGGGTCATCATGGGTTGAGATTGACTTGAGGGCAGTTAACAAAAAAGTCATTTAAGGATAAAAGGCATTCCCAGTGATAATATGGATGAGCATATGGGTTCTGCATGCAGAGTCCAATGGCTAGATTAGAGAGAGCAGTTCTCCCACAACAACCAGTTTGTGTACTGAGAAGAGGGATCATGGAAGAAAGCATGCTTCCTGCATGTTTATGGCAGTCAGCTAAAATATACTGTGTAAATAATGGTGCTTCTTATTGAGAAACAATCCTTCATCTCTATTATCATCATGACATGTTTTTCCCACAGAAGAGCATTTGAGAGGAGAAACCAAATAAAGCATATCATGCAATGGTGCTATCTTAAGGAAATGTTAAGTGTCTGAGAGTTGGTTTAATTTATTTATTTTACAATTAACTACATAATCCCAGGGAAGGTTTTAAATGTATGTGTTAATTGGTAAGTGGCATTATAATTATGTGTATAATCAAGGAAACCTATAATCTACCTTATTTACTTGCTCTCAGGAAATTAATCGACAGAGATCATATATTAGATTGCCTGTTCATTATATGGGACCTCCTGTAGTTAACGAACAACTGAATTAGTTATAAACTGAATAGAACTGCCTTGTGATATCCAGCAGGTGTCAACAGTTCACATCTTTGAGTGCTTATTGATCTAGATTCAAACACCTCATTAATCTAAGCACACATTATATAGATTTTTCAATGTGATTTTGAGAAGGTTGAAAAAGGGTATTGAAGGATGATAGTCAAATTACATTTTATAGTGTGCCTCCCTTGGGTTTGTGACACATTCATATGGGAACAGTTGCAAAACAAATGAAAAAGCAAACTTGTGGATAAGATATTTTATAATACATCCCATAAAAATGCATGGAAGACTTTGGAATATATTCCAGTAATTTGTGAGAATCAAAATTTCAGTTGAAAGCAAAAAGTTGTAAATTATTGTATTTGGTCAGAAGAGGTGACAGAGCAAGGGCAACACTGTATAATGAATTATGGGGTGGGAACAGGTTGGGTTCAAAGGATGAATAGCTCAGCCTTCATCAGGGCCATCTTAAGATGTTGGAAGGTAAAGTGGAAAACATGTAAAACTGTGGTGCTGGTCAGAAATAGATGTTTTTGTTTTGTTTTGTTGGATATGTCTTTTTTTTTTAACACCCTGACTAATGCCCCCAAACCCAACATCATCTGTCTAGAATGGGCATTATTTTCTCCATATTTGCCATGAGAAGTATAATAGAAAAGGTTTAACATCTCGTGAACAAAGCAGGAGCTCCCATTGGGGAAGAGAAACTGTGGCTTCTGTAGGTTTCTCATTTCTTCCCCAAATATTATGAATGGGCCATCTCAATCTTTGAGAACCTAGGATGCTGCTTTCCCCATCCCAACCTGTTCTGAATTAACTTATTTGTAGACATAGATTTGATTTTAAACATCATAGAATGGCCATGTTCTAGATTTATGCTGCTTTCATTCCAACAAATATAGTTGTATCTTCCTGTTTTTGTTAGCAACTGCTTTTGAATTGTCATTTAAAAGGAGAAAGAAATAGTAACATCTAAAGGCTTGAATGAAGATATTGCTATTTTATAAGGAAATAAAAAGCAAAATGGTTAAAAGTGGTTTTTAAAGTGGTGGCTTAAGATGTTCATGAAGGATTGACTTGCCTGTCAAGATAACATAGAATTTTAGCTATCTGCAAAAGAACACAAAATTTATTACCAATAAATTTGACATTGTTCACCATTTGTGGAATTTTATGATGCTTCAATGCTCTATGAAAAAGAAATCCAAAGAAGTTAGTCTAAAAATTATGTCTAAAACTGTATTTCATCAAGAAGCATTAATCTATGCAAGATTTCAGTTAAAATAAAGACACATTGTACCATAAGCTGTTTTTATATGAAGTTCAACTGCCTGTCAAGTGTTCTGGGATTATTGTGGCACAGGATGTTATTAATGGAAGGGTATGATGAGCTTCCATGCATTCACCAACATGTAAGGGACGAAATCAGATGGCTCCGAAGGAGCGGTGTCATGCTGCTCCTTTGAACACTGGATCAGATGTGCTTGCTGTGGCCCCAATCCAGCTGAAGCCTTTTGGGCATGTGTATCTGCTTTGCCCCTTTGACATCTCCAAGATCCTATCCTCAACTTCTCTTCTCAGGTTCTGCAGTCCCAGTCTGTGTCCACCTTGATTGAATCTAATCATTTGGCATGTGGCTTTCCTCTCTTTTATTGCCTTCCATCTTTCCTAGCACTGTTGTTTTTTCTAATGATTCAGTCACTTGGATGATCCTCACTTTAGTGTTCATAGTTATATTTATATGCTTTAGGATCTTTTCCAGTTCTTTCATAACTGTCCTCCCCAATCCTGGTCTTCTTTTGATTTTCTGACTGCAGTCTCCATTCTGATATTTGAACCAAGGTGTGGGAACTGTTTGACTATTTCATTTTCTTGTTGTCTAGGATAATTTTTTGTAGATCTTCTGTGATAATTTTTTTTCTTTTTATGTTCAGCATAGATCCAACTTTGGCACTTTTCTCCATGAGTTTCTTTAATAATTCTTTCAGACCTTTGTTTGTTTTTGCTAGTATTATTGTATCATTTGTATATATTAGGTTGCTAATGTTTCTTCCATCTTCACTCATCCTGTCTCTGTGTCTAAGCCTGCTTTGTGTACAATATTTTTTGTATACAGGTTGAAGAAATAGGGGGGGACAGTAGACAGTCTTGCCTGACCCCTTTGCTGATTCTGTTTCTTTCTATTCTAACAGCAACCTCTTGTCCTGAATACAAGTTACACATCAGGGCAATCAGATGTTGTGGCACTCCCATTCCTCTAAGTTCAAGCCATAGCTTTTTGTGATCTATACTGTCAAAGACGAGAGTAGTGTACAACGTATAGGATTCTAGTCTTGGCCTGTCATCTACCTGTTTTCTCATAATAGGAGACGAGGCTGCAGCAGCATTAGCCAGCACTTGAATCATGTGTTATTCCTCTTTAACCATTTAGTGAGGCCACAGTCCCATAATTAGAACAATAACTAAAATCTTACACTAGAAAGGAGTTAATGTTATTCCTTATTCAATTAAATTCCTAATGTCATTACTTGGAATTACTGGAGAAAGGAGTTATTTCAAATTAATTACATGTACAACATAGTCAAGACATTTTAGTCAAAAATTGGCCCCAGAAACCTGAGTTGACTTATACACAGGTTAGTTTAAGTACTGTATCATAACTCTTATATAAAAAAGGAACCATCCCCTTCTTTGAGTAGAAAGACAAAAGGTGAGAGATTAGCCTGTCTTGGAGAAACTAAAAGAAGCACTGAACCCCTCCACACCTTTTGCCATGGTGTTGTTTCTGGTATTTTTGAATGCCAGGGCAGGAAAATGGAAGTTGAGGTGATTCTTTGGTGCTTCCCCTCAAGGAAGTACTGAGACAGTACAGTGGGTCAGTGCTTCTGTTAGGTTATCCCAGGTCAGTCTAAGCTCTTGCCTTTCAATAGTCTACTCGGTGAAGGGGATTCCAGAAATGTTATTCCAGTGATGAGGAATTGGGCTTTGAATAAGATATTTGTGTATGTCTGTCACCTTTTTGAGGTTAAAATCAGACAGTTATCAAATTAAAAGCTTTAAACATTGCTAGTGTAGTCACCATTTTCTTTGCTTTGTCTTTTCATCCTTTTTGATGTGTATTTTTTTTTAGTCCTGCATGTGATTGATCATATCCCCCATTTGCACAACCACCATTTACCATAGTTTGCTCTTCATTCATTCAACCTTTAGGGTGAGCACAGACTGTTATACCTGCTGGAATTTTGTAAGCTCTTTGGGATCATTATCCTTTGCCTCATCTTTTACCTTGCTTGTTACGTGCTGTTAAGTTTTACCTTTAAAATATTCACAGGTCATATCAGAATCCATAATTGTGGCTCCAAAATCTGTGCTGTTCAAAATCTCCTCTCTGTATCTACCCAACTTTTTTATGATGTGTTCTCTAGTCATTTAAAGGACTAGGAGGGGTAAAAGTTTCCAATGTCTAAAAAATTGCTCATGCTAAAATGGCCTGCATATGCCTGAAGATAGATGTGCATGTGCATGAATAAAGCTTGCATAATTTATTCTATCTTTGGTGAAGATGTATAATCTGGTTTTCTTTGCCATAAAAAGGGTTTGAATTTTTAAGAAAATCAAGATATTTGGCTTTACATAGCATATGAAAGGGGAAAAAACTATGAGGGAATGGGCCATGCCAGTTAAGATGGGCTGTTCCCACTTAAGAATGCCAGAGTTGTAGAATTAGGCAGATGTAACTAGCACAGCTCACTAGCCCTTTTCATTGCAAGGCCAGGTTGGCATTGAAATGGCATTTTGATACCTTCACACTCCCTAGCTGTTCTGGGCCATATGATGTTCTAACAATGCTATGTGTATAGGTGGCTGAGATAGAGGGGCAGATGCAAAGTTGGTAGGCCGGGGCTGGGAGTCTGTAGCCTTTCAGATGTTTTTGGATTACACTTCCCATCAACTCTGAACACAGCAATCAATACTGAAGGATGATGGAAGCTGCACTTGAACAGCATCATGAGAGCTGCACATTCACCCGTATTGCCATAGGCAAACAAAATATAATCTCCAGGGCCAAAATATCTAGGCAAAGCAGGAGGACAAACTTTAGCACATATAGGTGGGCTATCACAAGAGCTGGATAGGGATGAGCAGTCAGTGATGTCCTTAAGTGAAAGAACAGCATGTAGGAAACCTTTATATTGTGCAGGAAAATCTTCAGTGGTGTTTGGTTGTCCTTCTCACCTAATGAAGGGCTTGTCCACACAGGTCAAAAGGTCTGTGTTCCCCCCAGCCTCATGTCATCCTGTTCTGACAATGCAGGTCAATACCCCTGGATTAGGATTGGGCTCACTGGATGCTGATCCAGTGGTCCTGGTCTGATCTCAGCACAAAGGGCCTTAGCATGGATCAAAGAGACCAGCCATTTGATACAGAGTTTCTTAGAAACCCTGTGGCAATACCCAGCAGACCAGATGGCCTTGTGTGCTCCTTATCTTCCTTCTCCATCGTTGCTACAGAGAAGAAAACAAGGCAGTTGACCATGTGGCTACATCTAGATGCCCTGTTTCCATGTCAGATGCAGTGACATGAGTGTTCTCAATAGTGACAACAGTAGAGGAAGGTAAAGGGTGGCAGCAGTAATGGGTCCATGGTGTGGTGGAAGGTGAGCAGGCATATAAACAGCTGCAAGTTCCTGCACTGGCCCAGGGACCTGCCCAGGTCAGGACCCAGTTTAGGATAGCATGGGCTTGACTTGTGCTATCCTCGCCCATCAGCACAGCCCCAAAGTGAATTTCTGCCTCCAGATTTTTAGTCCTAAGTCCTTATCACTTCTCTTTTTCACTACCTACAAAAGGGGTATGAGATAAATTCTTCATACTCAGGGTCCTAGTTGCTAGACTATAGCCTTGACCCTTTCTAAAAGTATAAAAATCAGGTTTGGCAACTGCAGTGTTTAGTCAATTAAAATCAAGCACTTAAAAGTTTGATAAACTAAAAAGATTCACCAAATGATCAGGCAGGGTTTTTTAAAATTTCTAATAGAAAACTGCAGATGGCAGACACCATCTTGGAAGTGGCTATTACATTATAGAAGAACCGTTTTGGTCTGTGGCAGTAAAGAGGCAAACTGCATTTTTTAAAGGCACATCCCTAGAGATTTTAGAACTGTGAACTATAAACATATAAATGATTGAAAATGAGGTGTGCAGTAATTTAGGAGTTTAGAACATTGTTAATGATGCTGAGAATGCTGCATTTGTAACCATTCTGAAACAGAAGAATGCGTAATAATGTTTCTGTTTTGATGAACCGTAGAATGGAATGAAATGGAAGCATCTGGGTCACCACCTGCAGTAAGTGGATAGAAACTTCAATGAACTCTTTAGACTGATCTTGCTAAAGGTTCTTAATGCCATAACTTCAACTTCTCAACTTGGTGGTGCTTCTTTTATTTGAACACGTCTCCTGCTCTCTTCTTAAGAAACGCTTTGCAAACTCTATGCGTGTGCAGTTTCTTCATCTTGGTGATATTATTTGATCTTCTTCAAGCTATTTAGATCCCCATTTTATATGTGTCATGCATGCTTACCTAAATGCAAATCTGTGGCATTTAATGCCAAGTAATTGTGTTTAACATTGACATCTGTATATATCATCCAAAGTATGTTTACTTAGGGGGGATGCAGACTAGGGCGTCGGGGACGCCCTGGTCTGGAGTGCCGTGGGACCGCAGCCTCTGCACCATGGCGCTCCTGCGGCGACCCTAAAAGGAGCTCCAAATTGGCGCTCCTTTTAGAAGACAGGGAAAGTGCGCCCTAAACGCATAGGGCGCACTTTCCCTGTCTTTTCCGCCGCAGCGTGTGAGGATGCTGCGGTGGGAGGTTGCCCTCAGCGCACCGTCCGTGCGAAGGGCTGGCAGCTCTGAGGGCAACCTCGGGAAGAGGAAGGGGCACCGCGCGTGCAGCTGCCCCTCCTCTTCCTTGCCTCCAAGACGGCTCAATAAGCCATCTGCTGAGGCCCTTAGATTAAATCTAAGATTAATAGCATAGTTCTATAAGTTCCTATTCATAAGTAGATCCCATTAAATTGAGTCAAATTTGCTTTTTATTAGTTGTGTTTAGTATTATAGCCTTAGATACAAATCTAAAACCATTTGAGGATAAGTCTCTTTGAATTCACTAGGATTTGCTTCTGACTGGACATGTATATTGTGTTAGATTTCTTTTGGAAAGCAGAGGAAAAAATATGAAGTGTTTTATTTGTTCTGTAGGCTATCAAAAGCAAGTCATTGCTTGCTAGATGTGGCTCAACTTAGCATAAATACCCTTAAGATCCTGTGTGGTGTAGTGTTTTGAGACACAAGGCTGAATTGGGTACACATCATGGGACAGCAAATACACTTCTGAGAAATTTAGGGGGGAAGCAGACTGGCGGCATGGGGCCGCCCTGGGAAGGTGCGCTGCGGGACTTCTACGGGATCCTGCGGCGCACCTTCCCAGTCCCTGAAAGGAGCGCTAAAATAAAAGTGACTTTCACTGACTTTTCCACCGCAGCGTGTCCAGACGCTGCG